>WOXC01009208.1:0-159013 GCA_011680675.1 Gymnobelideus leadbeateri
CTTCCCTGGGTTGGAATGCCTGGCAGAGAACAATTTGTTCCAATAACCATAAAGGCAGCTGAAGCAGGCACTTATGCACTCAGCTTAGTTAGAGCTTGGTAAGTCATCAAAGATGTCAAGGTAATCCACTGTGTCTTGACTCTGTCCTGCCACTGGACAGTGATGATTCTGGCAAAGAGAGTGAGGTCAATGACTTGGTGTAACTCTACCTTACTCAAATCCAGTTTACACATGAATTAAAAGATATCACTCATACCATTTTTACTTATTCCAAAGTCCTATGGTGACAGTCTAGTGACAAAGAAGTAAGTGTGGATACAATGGGGAGTTGTACTTACCACCCTGCCCACAGGCAGCTCAAGCCATAGGGCTGTCTTCTCACTGGAAACAGCAGTGGGATTCAGCAGCCCCCCAGGTGTCAGCAGCCTTTGAAGGGCCACATTTCTCTTCCTTCTGGTATGAGGAAAGGGCTAGAAAAGATTCCCTGGGGGGGCGGAGCCAAGATGGCGGAGTAGAAACAGCATTTCCAATGTGCTCTGCCCCACACAAATTTCAAACAATGTGAAAGGGAGCTCCGAACAACTTCTGGAGCCACAGCACCCACAGAACAGCACAGAGAAGCTAACCTCCTGCTGAGGACAGGCCAGCAGCCCTACAGGGAGTCACCAGCACAGCGCTCTGAGAGCAGGCAGCACAGCTCGCTGGGAACCGACAGCGCAGCCCACAGAGCAGAGCCCAGGTCCAAGGCTTTAGCCCCAGGGCTGCCGGGCCTTCAGCCGGCTGGAGGGACTCCAGAACACCAGAAATAGTGGCGATTCCAGAATTATCAGCACAGATATGCCTGGGACAAAGTGAGAGGTTAGTGCCCTATGGACTTTGGGACCAGTATTTGGGGAACACGTGGCTTCCTCCCCTGGGGGCAAAAAGCTGCTGAAGAAACAGCTGCACAGAAGCCATTTTGCATCGTCAGTAGTGGCTCTAGCTCCTGGTCTGCGAACTGTAGGAAGATCCAGCAATCAGTCTGGGGGTTAATCGCTTTTGCTTTAAACTGCCTGGATCTGGATTGTGGTCTGGGGGGGATGTTTGGGGTGGGTATCCAACTTGCCAGAGTGGGTGGAGGCTTTACAGAGGCCACCCAACTGGCGGAAGTTGTGAAGACCCCACGTTTGGGCGGAAGCTCCCCTGTCTGGTGGCAGAGTCCTACTGTGGCAACAAGCCCCAAAATCAAGTAATTAAGTGACAATATGCCTAGGCAAATGAAACAAAATAAACAGAAGAGTTCAACATTGGACTCCTATTTTAGGGGCAAAGAGGCTCAAAGCATGGAGGAAGACTGTGAGGTCAGAAATCCTGCACCAAAAGCCCCAAATGAAAATACAAGCTGGCTACAGGCCATAGAGGACCTTAAGAAGCAGATAAGAGAAGTGGGGGAAAATTTGGGAAGAGAAATGAAAAAGATGCAAGAAAAGTATGAAATGATAGTCAACAGCCTGACTGAGGAAAATAACACCTTAAAAAACAGACTAACTCAAATGGCAAAAGAGGCTCAGAAAGGCAATGAGGAGAAGAATGCCTTAAAAAGTCGAATTTGCCAGATGGAAAAAGAATCTCAAAAGCTCACTGAGGAGATTCATTCCTTCAGAGTTAGACTGGAGCAAATGGAAGCTAATGACTTTATGAGAAATCAAGATGCTGTTAAGCAGATCCAAAACAAATGAAAGAATAGAAGGCAATGTGAAATATCTCATGGGAAAACCACTGACCTGGAAAATAGATCCAGGAGAGATAATTTAAAAATTATTGGACTACCTGAAAGCCATGATCAAAGAAAGAACCTAGAAATCATCCTTCAAGAAATTCTCAAGGAAAATTGCCCTGATGTTTTAGACCCAGAGGGCAAAATAGAGGTTGAAAGAATCCACAGATCACCTCCTGAAAAAGATCCCAAAAAGAAAACTCCCAGGAATATTATAGCCAGGTTCCAGAATCTCCAGATCAAGGAGAAAATACTACAAGCAGCCAGGAAGAAACAATTTCAATATTGTGGAAACACAATCAGAATAGCCCAGGACCTGGCAGCTTCTACACTGAGGGATTGAAGGGCATGGAATATGATATTCCAGAGAGCAAAAGAGCTGGGAATGAACCCAAGGGTCACCTACCCAGCAAAACTGAGTATCTTGTTTCAGGGGAAAATATGGTCATTCAGTGGAATAGAGGACTTTCAAGCATTCTTGATGAAAAAACCAGAGTTGAATAGAAAATTTGACATTCAGACACAAGAAGCAAGAGATGCTTGAGAAGGTAATCAAGGAAAAGAAATCAAAAGGAACTTATCAAAGTTGGACTATTTACAGTCCTACATGGAAAAACAATAACTGTGTTTGATGAAACCTTTCTCATTATGAAAATAATTGAAGAAGGGTACATGGCATATGTTCACAGGTATACATGGATAGAGGGCACAGGTTGAATTTGATGGGAAGGGATGATTATTTTTTTTTGGAGGGCAATTGGGGTTGGGTGACTTGCCCAGGTTCACGTGGCTGGGTTTTTGTTTGTGTGTTGGGTGTCTGGGGCCGGATCTGGGCTCGGGTCCTTCTGGCTCTGGGGCTGGCTCTCTGCTCACTTCGCCACCTAGCCGCCCCAAGGAAGGGATAACTCTTAAGGGGTGAAGTCAAGAGGTGAGGGAGGAAAGTGGCAAGAGGAGATGGGGAGAAACAGGGTAGGGCAAACTATCTCATGTAGAAGAGGCAAGGGGAAGTAGTTTCAGGGGAGGGGAAGAACAGGAAAAAAAAACAATTATCATGTTCTTAAATTTGAACTTTGAAATAAAAACAAATGAATTACCAATCTGGTGACCTTAAAAATCAAAAAAAAATAAATAAATAAAACCATTATTGTGGTTTTCAAAAAAAAAAAAAAGATTCCCTAAAAATTGTGTGCTTACCCAACTCTGGCCTGTTTGCCATGGCAGGCAGGGGTCCCACCTTTTGGTTGAAAAACACACACAAAATATGTATAAAACTTATGCAAAGAAAATTCCACTCATCATCAGTACATGAAATGTGTGGACAGTTATAGAAAACACAAAATTCTTTGGACTTGAAAGACAAACTACTCTTGTTGAGAGATGACTCAGCAAGTATCCCATCCAAACAGGAGCTCTGAGTGAAACAAAACTGGCAAATGAAGGCCAACTTTCTGAAGTCTAAGCTGGAGTTTTTTTGGAGTGGCCACAGTAAAGGGGAGAGCTGTGAAGCTGGTCTAAGTTTTGTGATCAAAACTAATCTAGTCAACAAACTTGTATACTCACCAAAAAGAGTGAACAACACACTTGGGATAATGTGATTGCCAATTGTAGGAAAAAGCCACACCACCATCATCAATGCCTGTGTTCCCACCATGACAAATACTGATGAGATCAAAGAAAAATCTTGTGAAGATCTAGACATGCTTATCACCAATTGGCCAAAAGAAAGCTTATAATTCTGGGTGACTTTAATGCTAGAGTGGGCTCAAACTACCAGACTTGGTAGGGAGTCCTTGAGAGGAATGGAATTGGAAACAACAATAGCAATGGTCACTTACTACTGAAGACTTGTGCATCTCATGACCTTCTCATCACCAACATTGTCTTCCATTTACCTAAACCCAATAAAACTTTGTGGATGTATCTTTTCAGCAAACACTGACATTTAATAGACTATGTGATTATAAGGATAAGAGACAGAAAGGATATAAGAGTGATTAAGGCCATGCGTGGTACAGAGTGCTGGATTGATCATAGACTTGACTTATCCTCTCCAAGCTAAATACTCACATTCAACAAAAGTGGTAGCCCCAAGGAAAAATAAATACCAGAAGAATTAATTTCAACAGATAAGAGTTCTGCTCTGAGAGGGAACAGTTTGTTGATAACTTGAAGGAAAAATTGAGCCAACAAAGTTGGCAACAGTGGAGCAGAAAAGGAGTGGCAGCTCTCAGAGACTTGGTGTATAGCATTGCATTTGCTCATCCTGGGTTAGAGCTCTTGTAAACATCAAGATTATTTTGACACAAATTATGGGGAAAGTCGGCAGTTGCTAAATGAAAACTCCACAGGGTTTACCAGTGCAATAGTTCATCCATAGGTAGCATTTAATTCCTTCAAAAGTAAAGTACAAGCAAAGCTTAAAGAGATGCAGGATTCTTGGCTCAGTAAAAAGACACTTGAAAATCAGTTTTATTCTGATAATAACAATCCAAAGTGCTTTTATGATGCCTTGAAGGCTATTTATGGGCCAAAGACCTACAATCCATCTTAACCATCCAGTGCTGGTGGAGCCACATTGATTAGTAATAAGAATATGATCATAGAGATGGGCTGAGCACTTCCATAGTGTTCTCAACAGACACTCATTAAACAATGCTGAAGCCACTGACTTTACCTCAAGTAGAAATCATTCCCTCCCAAGATGAAGTTCCAACTGAAGAAGAGGTTTTTAATACTATTAGGTTGCTTTCATGTGCTGGTGCTGAATCTACTCCAGCTGAGATTTACAAGGTGGGGGGGGGGGGGGCCATTGCTCATACAAAAGGTGATTGAAATTTTCCAGGTTATAAGGCAATAGGAGGTTACTCTCCTGAAAGTTCAAGAACTCCTCCATTGTCTGTCTCTATAAATGCAAATGAAGTGGTTTATCCTGTGACAATCAGGGTGGCGGGTGAAAAAAAGGGCTCTGTCTTAGTCATTGCTGGCAAGATTCTTGCCAGAGTCCTTATTAATAGGCTGATCCTTCACCTGGAAGATGTTCATCTACCTGAGAACCACTGTGGCTTCAGAAAGGGCCAATGAATGGTTATTATGGTGTTTGCTGCCTGACAACTCCAGAAGGAATGCCAAGAACAGAACAGAGGTCTGTATGCAATATGTGCAGATCTGACCAAAGTCTTTGATACTATCAGTTGGTAGAGCTTATGAAAAATTATGTCCAAATTTGGTTGCGTGGAAAAGTTCATCAATGCTGTATATCAATTTTATAAGGGCATGCTTGCCTGGGTTCTGGATAATGGTCAATGCTTTCATACTTTCCCAGTCACCAGTGGAGTAAAACAAGGCTTGTGCTTGCTCCCATGCTTTTCAGCATGATGTTTTCAACTATGCTGTCAAAAGCCTTCAATGACAATGAATATGGCATCAAGGTCAGCTACTGCACTGATGGTAAATTCTTCAAATTGAAAAGGCTACAAGACAAAACCAAAGTAGAGAGAGTATTGGTGTAAGATTTTTTGTTTGCAGATGATTGTGCACTTTATGTAGCCTCTGAAGCTGAGATGAAGCAAAATGTGGATCAGTTCTGTGCTGCTTGGGCTGTTACCTAACAATTAACACCAAGAAAACACAGGTGCTCCATCAGCCAACACCACACCATTAATATGTGGAATCATTGGTTACAGCAAATGGAGAAGTTTGAATGCTGTGGATAAGTGTACTTATCTTGGTAGTATACTTTCCAGGGATGCACACATTTATAATGAAATTGAAGCTCACATTGCCAGAGCTAGCTCACTGTTCGGGAGGCTCCAAAGGAAAATGATGGAGAGAATAGGTATTAGACTGACTACCAGACCAAAGGTCTACAGAGTTGTTGTGCTGACCTCATTGTTGCATGGCTGTGAAAGCTGGGCAGTCTACCAGCACCATTGCAGGAAACTGAATCACTTCCATTTGAATTGTCTTGGGAAGATTCTGAAGATCACCTGGCAGCATAAGGTACCAGACACTGAGGTCCTTACTTGAACTAAACTAGAGAGTGCAGTCCTGGTGCTCTGGCCACACTGTTTGAATGGCAAAGATATGCTTGCCAAAAAGACTGTTTTATGAAGAACTCACATAGGGCAAGCCTTCACATAGTGGTCAGAAAAGGTGATACAAGGACACTCTCAAGGTCTCTCTTAATAACTTTGGAGTTGATTGTGTGACATGGGAGACACTGGCATAGGACCATACAGCTTGGTATACCCTCATCAGAGAAGGTGTTGGGCTCTATGAGCAAAGCAGAATTGAAGTGGTTCAAAGGAAATATGAGATACACATATTTAAAGAATCCACCCCAAATGTTCACATGAACTGTTTGTGCCTGACCTGTAGTAGAGCATTCTGAGCTCTTATTGGTCTGATCAGCCACAGTCAAAACCATTGTGACTTGACTCTATTATAATGATGTCATTTTGATCCTCTTCAAGAATGAAGGATAACAACCAACCAGCTCTGTCTGATTCCTTCTCTACATTCACACAGCTAATATTCTAATTCCAGGGTCTAGATTATTAAAAAGTAGTCTTAACTGGCCTTCCTATTTCAATTTTTTCCTTTTTTTTTTTTTTTTTTTGCCTTTTGGAGGGCAGTTGGGGTTAAGTAACTTGCCCAAGTTTACTTTGCTAGGTTTTTGTTTGTTTGTTTGTGTGTGCGTTGTCTGATGCCGGATCCAAACTCAGGTCCTTCTGACTCCAGGGCCGACGCTACTGCGCCACCTAGCCGCCCCCCTATTTCAATTCTTTACCCAATATAACTTATCCTACCCACTGCTGCCAAAATTTTTTTTTTTTACTTTGGCACAGATCTAACCTTTGAACCCCCTACTCAACCACCTATCATTGCTCCTTGTTGACTGGGATACAATATAAACTCATTTTAGCCTTGAAAACTACATAGAACCTAGCCTCTGCCAATTTTTACATCTCATTAGATATCACTCTCCAGCTTACACTTTGAAATCCAATCAAAATAGTCTTCTTTTTATTCCTCACTCAAAATGTTCTTTCACCTCTTCATCAATTCAATCAAAATAGTCTTCTGTTTTTTATTTAACTACTTTGTATATATTTTTATAGGTCAGCTAGGTAGTACAGTGGATAGAGTAGCCAGCCTGGAATCATAAAAACATCTTCTGAATTCAAATTTGTCCTCAGACATTTGCTAACAGTGTGATCCTGGTCAAGTCACTTAAACCTGTTTGCCTCAGTTTCCCATCTGTAAAATAAGCTGGAGAAGGAAATGGCAAACCCCTCTAATATTTTTACCAGGAAAACCCCAAATAGGGTCACAAAGAATAGAACACAACTGAAAAACAACTGAAATATACTTGTATTTATTAACTTTATATGTGCTTGTCTGCCCTCATAAAGTGTAAGGTTCTCAAGAGTGAGAACTATTTCACTCTTTGTACATGGTTCCCCAACACCTAACACAGAACCTGGAATATATTATGAGCTTATTAAATACTTCTTGATTAAATGATTGATTGGAACTCCTTTACTTTTGCAATAATTAGAAGTGTTTCTTCACTGATTTCTGTAAGGATAAGATCTGAGTCTCATTGGTTTTGTATCTTCACCATTTTCCAACACCTATTAGGCACTTAATAAATTATTGATGTGGCGAATGAACCCATTCTGCGAACTACATTGTTTTGGAGTAATAAATAATTACTACCTCAATGATATCTGCCATTCTGTTTACACAGTGCTCCTGTACTGTAAAGCATCAAATGTATGACATAGTGATTTGTGTTTATTAAAAGAAAATAGGTTAATTGCCTTATGGTGTCCAGAAATATCTTAGAACCTATCTAGCACAATCCCCTCATTTTACACATGAAGAAACATGTCCATAAAGTGACTTATCCATGGGTCATATATGTAAATAAGTAATAGAGCCCAAATTTGAACCCAAGTTTGCCCATTTTGAATCCAATGCTCTTTCCTATAACAAGATTTCAGGAGTCAATGCCTCCTAGACTTTTTTTGGCAAGCATAATCACATGAGTGAGCCTGACTTCAAAGGATGGCTTTTTATACTAGTGGAAGTAATAGCTTTCCAATGACGGCCCTCTGTGTAAGAAAAACATTTTGGAATTTTGAAAGCATTCTAAGACATTGCCCCATTGGTTATAATATAACTCCAAAATTTTGCTGTTGTAGGACCGAATTGTTCGGGGGTTCCTTGGGTTTCCCTCTAATGGATGTTTAATAATAGGATGTATCTTTTTACAGATTGCTTGCTCTACATTTTGGAATATACCAGACAAACACTGAAACCTGAGTTGGATCTGAAATGATTTGCAGCTATTGCAGAGTGTATGTTCTGCAGACCCTGTCATCAAGAGTCCTCTGCCTGATTATTAAGGCTAGCATTTATATTAGAAGTTGCTCCTTTCATTTCTATGACATGTAGTGGTATAGTCTTGTTGGGAAGGATCTTGTCTTGTGATATTAAAAATGTCAAAAGTGTATTTTTAGAGACTTTCATCATGAACCTCTTGTTAAAAGAGATGATGCCACTCTATAATATGACCAACAGCACTTTCACAAAGATATTAATCCAGAGTATGAAATTTAATGACAGATAGGATTGGCAAGAAGTATGTATTCAATAATATAAAAGTTCATTGAACATCTCAGTCTCACACAAAGCAAGGATTATAAAGTGCTTTAATGTGGTCTATCTTTAAATATTAATGTCTGAGACCAATGTTCTATTCCTTTCTGACACTAACTTGTTGTGTGACTTTGGCCTAGTCATTTTTACTCTCTGAGTCTTACATACTCCTAGAATTTTAAAGCTAAAAGGTACCCAAGAGATCATGAATTTCTTCATCTATAAAATGAAATATTTGTTCTATATGATCTCCAAGTTTCTTTAAGCCAGGGATGTGTAAGTAAATGTTTAACAACTAGTCATTTTGGGGAGAGGGAGAGGTCTTTCAAAGATGTATTACCTAACGTTTAAATGTGGTGAGACTGCACATCTAGCAAGGGCTATCTCCCACATATAATACTGGGGGATACCATGTGTATGGCTCAAAAGCAGGCAGAACAGACATCTCTAGCACTCTTCTCCCCAACCTTTCTTCAAGGAAGACTTTAATTTTTGCTAGGAAGGGAAACAGGAGATTGAGGCCAGATGTCACTCTGCTCTCCTCAGAGAGAAGGGATATTAGGTTAAGATTATATCTATCTGCTCTCTTAAATAGTTAGTTCAAGGAATGTGAGTTTTAGGTCCAAGTTAACTTCTGCTTGCTGATTCAATGTTAGTGGGGGAGTAGGACCCCAAATTTTAAATCCAAGAATTGACTTCCCACCAAATACCAGTTCCACAATGAACACATATATGAGAATATTTCGCAGACAATACAGAGTGAAGGAATCCTTCGGGAATGAGCTAACTCAGATCAACCAAGAGAGTTGTAGATGTCACTCAGGGGGAAGTTCCCTGAGATCATTAGTGTAGCAAATAAGGACATGCTAGAGACTGCCAGGTCTTCTAATGTTTTCCCAGAATCTTTTTCTTCAGGAACCTGAAGGGATATTGGCCACTTCTACCTTCTCTATGGAGAATGGAAGTGCCCAAAGTCTAGAGACATTCAGTGATTCAAAGAAATGTTGAAAGAAGAAGCACTGAAGAGCTCTTCTCTCTTGTGCTTTCATGAATTCCACTCCCTTCCTCACACAGAGGGCAGCTAAGTGGTGCAGGGATTGGAGTCAGGAAGACCTGAATTCAAATCCAGCTTCAGACACTTACTAGCTATGTGATCCTGGGCAAGTCAGTCATGTTTGCCTCAGTTTCCTCATTTGTAAAATGAGTGGAGAAGGAAATGGCAAACCACTCCAGTATCTTCTACACACACACACACACACACACACACACACACACACACACACACACACGTTCATGCAGAGTTGGACAGAACTGAAATGATTGAACAACTGCAAATATTTAATCTGCTAAGAGAAAAGGTACTTAAGGTAAAGATGACTCAAGTAGCCTGCTTGACATCATCTAAACATGTCTCTTTTGGCTGCTAGGTGGCACAATGGGTAGAGTTCCGGGCCTGAAGTCAAGGAAGACTGGCTTCAAATCTGGCATCAGACATGTACTAGCTGTGTGAACTCTGGCAAATCACAACCCTGTTCCTCCTTCTTCATCTGTAAAATGAGCTGGAGACAGAAATATTATTTTAACATTTTCCTCTGCCACTTCCTTTCTAAATCTAGATAATCAACAAAACAAGAAACCAACCTCTAGTTCATAGCATTTGCTACTTCCATGTAAATACTTACAATGTATATTTAACAATCAGCTTTTGCCAGCATACCCTTGCTTTCATCTGTAAGTTTCAATGATCAAGAGCCCAAAATATTTCCTCTTCAGGCCCTCTATTTTATTTCTTTTTGTACAAACACGTAGTCTCCCTACTTGAGAGTACCAAGATTTGAGAAGAATTATAAAAGATTTCTCAGTATGTCACAAATGAATATATCCAGCTGCTATAGTAACACTCAGGCACTTTAAGAAGCATGATCCAGGGAAGAGGACACTGTATGACCCAGCACTGAACAGGAAAACCCTGGCAAAGAATACATGGCCTACTTTTGTAAGCACTGCTGTGAATCCTTCCTGAATAGTGACTTCTCTACATTCATTGCAATTTAGTCTGCTTTTTTAAAATACATTTTATTGATAGTTTTTCTTTTTTTTTACATCACCTATAATGCTAACTATATGCCTCCCCAACTGCTCCTGGAAAGGCATACTTTATATTAAATAATGAAAAGGAAAGGGCAAAAGTCAAAATAAAACTAATATACTAAAAAGAAAAATCTTACATTATATTCAGTGTTCCACACTCAGGCTCTTCACCTTTTGCAAATAAGAAAGAAGCAAATAAACAGATTCACACATCTCTTCTTCTGAGTCAAGTTTAGTAACTCCTATTTTGCAACATTCTCTTTTAATTGTTTTGTGGTAGTGGTTGTTATTTTAATTTACACTGATGTATTAATCATGTATATTGTTTTCCCAGTCCTATTTATGTTACTTTGCATAATGTCATATAAGCCTTTCCATGTTCTCTGTATTCATCATTTCTTATATTACATTAATACTCCATTTTATTTATACACTATAATTTATTTAGTCATTTCCTAATTGATAAGCACATTTTTTCAAGTTCTTTGCTATCAAAAAAAGGCTACTATGAATATTTTGGTGAATGAGGTCTTTCTTTTTCTTATCCTTTCATTTGAGGTGGATAAATTTTATCATATTAAAAAAAGATTTCTCAATGTCCCTATTTTGTAAGACTTTTAACATATATGAGCATTATACTTTGCCAAGGTTATTCCTTTATCTTTTGAAATAATCATGTGGAGTTATTTTAATGTTTCTGTCTTTAATATGATTCATTATGTGAACTATTTTCCCACTGTTAAATGACTATTGGATAACAGGGATAAATCTAATCTAATGATAGTGAAAGTTTTTTGGTTTGTTTTTTTTTTTCAATATACTGCTATGGCCTTTTTACCAGAATTTTAATTAAAATTTGGATCACAGTTCAATAATGGTATTGATCTAAAGTTCTCTTTCTTTGCTTTGTCCTTCTCTAGACTAGGTGTTAAGATTATATTTGCCTCATAAAATGAGCTGGAGTGGGGCAGCTAGGTGGCTCAGTGAGTAGAGTGTCAGCCCAGGAGTCAGAAGGACCTGAGTTCAGATCCGGCCTCAGACACTTAATGCACACACAAATAAAAACCTAGCTGTGTGGCCTTGGGCAAGTTACTTAACCCCAATTGCCCACCAAAAAAAAAAAAAATGAGTTGGAGTGATTTCTTCTCAATTTTTGAGATTTATGCAATATGAGCATTAATTATTCTTTAAAGTTTTGATAGAATACACCCATAAATTCATCTGAAACAGGATTACAGAGAGTTTTTGATAGTTTCTTTATAGCTAATTCAATCTCTTTTTCTATGATTGGATTATTTAAGATCTCTGCTTGGATTCTATTAATTTAGGTAGTTTACATAATTTGCTTTTTTTTTTTAATTCTCAGGATTTTTTTGGCAAACAATTTTATATTGTAGGCTATGATCATTATTTTTTCCTTCTCTATTAGAATTTCCCTTGTTTATTTTGTAGTTAGTTAATCTGTTCTTCTCCTCTTTTTAATTAGGTTGGCTAAAAGCTTATCAATTTTATTAGTCTTTTCAAAGAACCCCTTTTTGGTTTTATTTATTCATTCTACAGGCTTTGGGGTTTTCAACATATCTATTTCCTCTTTAATTGTCATGATTTCCTCTTTTGTGCTTTTCTTTAGATTTATTTATTGGCTTGCTAATTTTCACGTATATATTCAATTCATTAGTATTCTTTTTTTTCTATTTTTTTTTTAAAGCAATTGGGGTTAAGTAACTTGCTCAAGGTTACATGGCTAGTCATTTGATTTATGCGTGGGTGCTCATTTTCTGAGGCCGGATCTGATCTCGGGTCATCCAAACTCCGAGGCCGGCGCTCTTACTCACAGCGCCACCTAGTCGCCCCTTTACCGCAATTGGGGTTAAGTAACTTGCCCAAGGTTACACGGCTAGGTTTTTGTTTGTGTGGATTAAGTGTCTGAAGCCGGCTCTGAACTCAGGTCCTTCTGATTCTAGGGCCGGTGCTCTATTCACTGCGCCACCTAGCCACCCCTTTTTTTTCTATTTTTAAGGTATTATTTAGGGAAATATTTTTTTTTCCCTTGAGGAATCTTTTAGTTACAACTCAGAAATTTTGGTATATGATCTCATTTTTATCAGTGTGATTCAAATAGGTCATAATCATTTCTTCAATTTGTTCTTTAACCTACCCACTGTTAAGGATTTAGTTATTAAGTCACCATTTAATGTCATTGCCTTTTGCTTTTGCTTCTTGTACTAGTTCCTATGTGTATTTTGTTATATTCTATAAAGGATATATTTAGGATGTCTGTTTTTAATCCTTTTTTGGTTTCCCAGTGCCTCTCTGCTTTAATACATCATCTCTTTTTGTAAAGCTGTCATATATTACCAAGGAATATTGAAATTACTTAATGGTGTGGTTCAAAAGACACAATAAATGTTTTTTTTTTCTTTTATCTTTTGCTGTCTTTTATTTTTTACTGTTGTCCAGTTCTATGAGAAGAATATTGAAATTGCTTATTAATATTACATTATATAAATCAGCTATTTTTTTCTCATGTATTTAGATATTACGCTATTTGGAGCATATACATTTAATACCAATATTGATTCATTGCTTGTGGCATTTAAGTATAATGTGATTATTTTGTTAATCTCTATTAATATTGTGAATTTTTATTTTTATTGTATTTCAAAGGAGGACTGCATCTTCTGCTTTTTCAGAATCACTTGATGCATTGTACATTTTGTTCTAGCCTCTGTGTCTCTTTCCTTACACACACACAGACACACACACACACACACACACGTATTCCTTATTAACAACAGATTGCAGGACTTTTTTTTCTTAACCATTTTGTTATTCTCTTTCATTTTATTTAAATGTTTAATCCAATCACATTTACAATTATTGGGGTTAGGTTTGTATTTTTCCTATATTGTGCTTTTAGTATTGATTTTTAAATATTTTCACTTCTTTTTTAAGTCACTATGATAGTTTTTGTTTAAATTACTCTGATGCAACTCTTTACCCAAAAGTTACCTTCCCTATCTCTACCTCCTTACTCCTATTTGTCAATATTTTCTTAGTTTTTGAGGTTTACTAAAATTATTGATTCATTTTTCTTTCTTTCTTCTAGTTATCCATTTACCCTTTCCTCCCATCTTCTCGGTTCAAAATATCAGTATTCTCCTTTCCCACTTCTTATGTTTATTAGCTTTCATTTTTCTGCACCTTTTCTCAGAGTATGGGTTTTTGTTGTTGTTGTTTTGTTTTGTTCTCTGGTTTGTGGTCTATACTTTCATTTATTCTTCTGTGTTCCTTATGTGTTTAAAGCTGAGGTTGAACTCCCTCTTCTAATTTCTATATTAATTCTTTTTTTTTGCTTTTTGGGGGGCAATTGGGGTTAAATAACTTGCCCAAGGTCACATGGCTAGGTTTTTGTTTCTGTGTGTTAAGTGTTTGAGGCCAGATCCAAACTCAGGTCCTTCTGACTCCAGGGCTGGCGCTCTACTCATTGCGCCACCTAGCTGCCCCTCTATATTAATTCTTATGAGACTTTTGTCTCATCATCTTTTTGTTTTTTCCACTTGTCATTCTTCAATCTAAGGAGTATCAATTTGTGAGAGAAATAATGTCAATAGAAACAATGCCATATGTTAGAAATTATTGCCAGTTTCTAACTGTGCCATCCCATTCTATCCATTGCCCTCCCAAAGACTATTCATCTTTCTATTAACCATGCCATCTCATCTCTGAGCCAATGTTTCCCCCGCTCTTTTTGTTGCCAACTTCCCTGATGAGCTTCCATATTCATTCCCCTGTACAAGAATATTGCCCTTTGAAGCACACAATTTCTCAGAGAAGGTATGCTCCCAAAATGCCAACTCCTCATAGATCAAAACTCATCAGGAGTATCACATATCCCACTGAAGGACTCAAGCTCCCTATGGGAGATTTGTAGAGGGACACTGGCCTTCTTCATTGAGTCCCCTCACCTCTGTTTTAGTCCCCCACCCTCAATACTTCTCTCTTGCCACCTTTCCCGTTATCCTGTTGCCTGTCCTCTGCCTAGCTTCTCTCCAAAATGTGTACCCACCCATTCTCTAATTTTCTGTCACAAAATGCATTGATTTATTCATAGAAAGGATTCAGTGGTCAAGTCTAAGGTGCTTTAGTAAGCTGAACTACCTTCACTTCTCCTTTTTTCTTTAAATTTTCTTTAGATTCCAATTATATCTTTTTCCTTTGACTTGTTGCAGTTGTTTTAATCTCTAAATGAACCCCCTTTGATATGCGTTTTGTTTACTTCTTAGGTCAATCTTTTTCTTTCTTTCTCACCTTTAATTACCTCTAAACATAGGATAATTTACATGCAGCTAATTTCTCAACTCCACCCTACACCTGCTTTTCCAATGCCCAGACTCAGGCTGCAAGACCAAAGTGGTTTCCTTTTTCTGTTGAGGCTGTCCTTCCAATTGCACAGGTTAAAAAGCCTGGATTTTACCCTCAAGGCTCTGCCCTATACCTTCTTCTATTTTATCTGTATATCTTAATGAACTCTTTGGCTCTCCTGGGTTCATTTATCACCTCTGTATAAATGACACCTGTCCCAAATCACTGAATGCCAATTTGACACTTTCAACTAGATATCATATGAATATCAAATTCAATATATACACAACAGAATTAACTTTTTCTTCATACCTATGTTTCAGCTAAAATTTCCTATTTTTATTGAGGCAATCACTTTCCATCCAGCCTCTCAGTTTCACAAATTGGGAAACTCTTTTTACTCTTCACTTTTCCTCGCCTCCTCTAATAGGCTGCCAAATTTGGTTGGTTTTATATACACAGCAGCTTGTGCATCTTTTTTTTTCCAACTTCATAGCCACAAACCTTATTCAGGCCCTTATTAACATTCAGACTCTTAATTGGCCTCCCTACCTCCAATCTTTCCCCTCTCCAATCCATTCTCTAAACAGCTGCCAAAGTAATATTCCTAAATGTTTAGTGTTCGAACTATTCTGATCATATACCCCAAATAGTATAATATGTTGAGCATATATCTGCAAAATGTACATATTTAATCTTTATAAATTATATATATATATATATTATCTATAAAGCAATATAAATTGTATCTTATAAATTATAAATGTACTACTCTACAAACAATGTATGCTTTAAAACATATATTACATATGCTTTAAAAAGAATCCGGGAAGTACAGAATATTTGATCCTGCAAATCAAATATTATAGGGAGCTACTGTAGTAACAGTATCATGGTCAGACCAACATGTTAGGTAAGTCACTGTGACCTCTATCTGAAGAATGGATTAGAATAGTAAGAGTGCTGAGGCAAGGAGACCAGTTAGAAAACTATTTATTTCAGTCATTCAGATGAGAGGTGAGGTGTACCTGAACCAAGGTTGTAGCTGTGTGAGTAAAGAGAAGGGGACAGAAGATACTGTATAGGTAAAAATTACGAAGTTTGTGAACTGCTGGGATATATGGGGTGAGTGAGAGTAAGGTATTGAGGATATCTCCTGGACAAATGCAAGGATGGCAGTGTCATCAAAAGTAATGGGAAAGTTGAAAAAGAGGTGGTTATAGGAGAAATAATATTGTAATAAAGCTTGTAGTACTGTCACAATCCAGGTATGCATACTAATCTTGTGTTTCTTTCTCTGTTCTACCCCAAAGGGATGAAAAGGAGGGAGACAGGACTCTTAATCAGTATATAGAGTCTGGGTCTTAAGAGATACCTCTCAATCACACATGGTGACAGTGTGGGCAGGGGAGAGAATGGGTACACGGGTTGGTGGAAGACAAATAGATTTTCCCCAGTGACATTTGTACAACTGCTAATGAGGGTGCACAAATTGAGATTAGGCTGTAATTATAAAGGAGTGGGTTGGAAGCTTTCACAACAGATAGAGGGGGAGGCATAAGCTAAAATGGTAAGTGTGGTCCTGTTGAAGATAAGCCCCACAAAAGGCTGTTATGATGAGGGGTAGAATGTGATCCATCTTCCTACCTTCCAAATGGTCAATCAAAAGCCCTATACCATCAGACCATGGTTTTACTTTCAAATGCATTGTCCTGAAACACAGAACTTACCATATTACTATTTCTCTCAAGATCCAATGGCTTCTTGGATAAAATGCAAACATATCTGTCTGGCATGCAAAGCCCTTTACTATCTCGTTCTAACTACCTTTACAAACTTTTTACACATTTCTCCCTTTCCAGCTAAACTATCTCTTTCCTTGCCTGGTGGGAGAATATCAGCGTTCCTTCTTCTCTCCCCAAGTTTTTGCCCAGTCTGAGACTCATGCCTATTAAAGAGGTAACCCTTTCAGACTGATAATTTTGATGATGGAAAGGAGCAAAGAGAAGATACAAATGTATCTACAAAGATCATGCATTACCAAGTATAACACCTGACACGAGGTTCTATACTTTGCTCATTTGGAGAATTTTGGGATTGATGTCTAGGGAACCCTGAACTCTAGAATTGTTTTCTAATTATTATACAAGTGGCCTTTGCTTGATCATGGTTCAACTTGCAAAGATGAGATTTTGCTTATTTGTATTATCATAATCATCAACCATCATAACCATTATTTGTATAGCACTTTAGATTTACAAAGTACTTTATATATTTTCTCATTCGATAATCACAACAATCCAAATGAGATAAGTGTTTTTATTACACCCATATTTGCAGATGAGGAATCTAAGATATAGAGATGTTAAGTAACTTACCCAGGGTCACACAACTAATTAGTGTCTGAGGCAGGATTTTCATTAATGTATTCCTGACTGTTATGGGAATGGGAATCTGAAGATCTTTCTGCCCCTGTGGCAGCAGACTTGTTTTTCAGGAGATACTTTGTGACTGGGCAGTGGGTCAAGAGGGTTGTGACATTCTCTGTCAGAAGGCTATATATACCCTCATGTGAGGTTTTGTTTTGGGGCTCACTTTGAGAAGAGTTGTGTGATTTGACCAGACAAGACTCTGGGCAGCTGTTGAGCCCCCTGGCTTTGAAAAACCCAGATGTTGATGCTTCCCTGTCTGGTAACTGACTTGGTATGGATGTAATGGTCAGACAGTTGGAAGCCCTGTCTGATGATTTGTTTCTCTGTCTGTATTTTTTGTCTTCTTCTAACCTCTGTATTCTCTGAAGTTCAGGGTGCTGAACTTTTTCCCCTGAACTAGGTAAATGACATATGTTTGATTAAAGCAAAATTGTTAACCCATTTTGAATTGCTTTCCTTTAGAAAAGCAGATCTGGGAACCTGTGTTGGCAGCCACCCTGGGTATGCTAGGGTGTTTACTGCTACAAATGGCATAACAAACAGGATCTGCAGACTAAAAGGAAAGTATGGGGGCTGGGAGAGTTGTTTGTTTCTCATTTGTGGTAGCTATGACTCTGTGGAGCTATGGAACCAGAGAGAACGGCCTGCATGCTGACTTCTCTGAGCTGAGAGCAGGAATGGTGAGCTGCCGGCATTGACACTGGAGCAGAAGCTATAAGCGGCTGCCTCCTGAGGGAGGAGAAGGAATCCAGGAGTTTGGAATTCAGCCGCAGGACAAGATAAGGACTGTGTGGCAAGGCAGGAGCACTGAATGTGCTATATAAACCCTGATGTGAGGCTTTCTTTTGGGGCTCACTATGAGAAGAGTTGTGTGATTTGACCAGACAAGACTCTGGGCAGCTGTTGAGCCTTCCGGCTTTGAAAAACCCAGATGTTGATGCTTCCCTCTCTGGTAACTGACTAGGTATGGATGTAATGGCCAGACAGTTGGAAGTCTGTCTGCTGATCTGTTTCTTTGTCTTTATTTTTTGTTGGCTTATAACCTTTATATACTCTGAAGTTCGGGGTCCAGAAATTTTTCCCCTGAACTAGGTAAATGTCATGTGTTTGATTAAAGCAAGATTGTTAACCCATTTTGAGTTGCTTTCCTCTAGAAAAGCAGATCTGGGAACCTGTGCTGGCGCCACCCTGGGGATGCTGGGGTGCTTGCTGCTACACTGACCCTGAGTTTAGTGCTCTACACACAGTGCCACCTAGCTGCTGTTATAAACTGGGTTAATGTTTCTTAAGGGCAGGATCAATTTCTTTGTTCTGCCACATACCACCAAGAAGATGGAGAAGAAAACCTTCAGAACCCAGTTGAGGACGCAGAACTGGATGCCCTTATGACAACACTTTGCCTTTAAAAAAAGAAATAATAACACTACCACAAATGAGGACGTTAGCTAGAGCTGAAGCTAGAAGTACTAAAGACTCAGTTTACATATGCAGAATAGGCATAAGCACAGTTGAGCAGGTGAAGTTCCCAGAAGAGTAAAAGAATAACAGTGAAGCAGTCAAGCTGATTTGGTCTACCCTGCTGTGATATCATGCCCTACAAGGAGCTAAATTCACCTAGTCAGCAATATCTCAGTAATACCTCAGCTTAGTAGTGGAAAAACTTGTCTAATACAGACTATCAATAAACTTTAAAAGATTGTTTCCTAAATAAGAGAAAAAAATACCGATGCTCACAGTTTCTGAGTTGTGAATTGTCTTGATTACACCTGTTTTCCTCTATGTATGAAATATCATCCTGTTACGTTTGTACCCTCTCTCATACATAGAACATGTGTGCATTGGTGGAGGAGTACACTGAAAATGCATGGATGAAATTTTATGTAACCATTATTCTTGTTTTGCCTTCTACTGGGTAAATATTTTGTTTCACTTAATGGGGTCATTTTGGCTGATTTGTTCATAGGAAATTCACCAGTGGGGGCTCAAGAACTACAGTGTTAGGACAAATAGCTATATACCAAAGTTAAGCCTCCCTCTGAGACAGAAAAAGAGAGAGAGAGAAAAATGGACACAGAGACAGAGAGATACAAAGACAGAGAATATATAGATTCAGGGAAAGGTTGAAGGTGATGACAGAGGTCAAATCAGACCCTCAAACCAAAGCCTATACTATACTAGGAATACATTTCCTCTTTACCATCACCTCTTATAATCCCCTAGTTTTTGTCAAAACTAAGCTCAAGCAGCGTATAAAACCAGTCCTAGTTCTACCAGTTCCCTCTCAAATTTATCTTACACTTGATTTATAAATATTTCTATATATGTATGATATCCATTGCTATGGAATACAAACTCCTTAAGAGCAGAGGTTATTTCATTTTTGTCTTTGAATTGATAACACCTAGAACTAGGCTTAGCAAATCTCATATTATTGATAAATGTTTGCTTAATTGATTGATAAGCAAGAGATAAAAGTTCTGTTCACTTGGTTCCCAGAGTACTTGAGACTGAAGTGATATTAGCTGTACTTGTACAACCTTAGCAGAGTCCTGTCCCCATTGATAGATTGTATTGTGTCAGGTATCAGCAAAAGACACTGACAAGCAGCATTTCAAATATGACTGAATGATTGCTGCAGAACACTAGAAATTACTATACCATCAACCATGGAAATTAAAGCGTTATAATATACTAAAGTGAATGACATTGCCACATTGCATTAAAGTCTCCTTAAGAACATATACATAACAAATAACTACTCCTTTGAATGAGATCAGAATTCAGTGTGAGAAGAATCAAAAATTGCTAGGCCTCATTGAATGCCCAGTTAATATTAGTTAGCATGAAATCTAGGGTGTTTTGTTTGTTTGTTTGTTTGTTTGTTTGTTTGTTTTATGGCTTTCCCTAGGAGAACAGGAACATGAAAATAATAGAAAGTGGGTGTTCCTCAGAGCTTATGATCGAAGGTCACAGAAATTAGGAATTTGAAAGTTACCAAAGAGAGGCAATATTATAGAGTGAAGAAAATAATGGACTTGGCATTGATGGGGTCCTTGTGATGTATATATGTCTGTAGTATCAATCTGTAACATCAGTTTGGAAATGGGGTGCTTTGGGATTTATGTTTGTAAAATCAATTTGTAAAAGCAGTCTGTAAGATCACATTTCCACCCCCCCAGCCTCAGAGCATTGACTCTGCCCCTTCCCCCTTCCAGCACTCTGCCCAGCAACAACTCATGACCTGTTTATCTCTGCTTGAAACAATAAGTTATGTAAATGTTATCTCCCTTAGTTAGAGTGGCCAGCCCCACCAGAAATTCTTCAATACCTTATCTATAGGGTAACTCCTTAGTCAATTATATACCCACACTGTCTCTGATGACCTTGGTGGGAGGCAGACTGGGCACTCTTTCGTGACATGTCAGGCCTAAACCACACCTCCAGCTAGCCCTGCTTGAGCTATTTCCCAGTGAATCATGGGCAATACACCTGCGCAGTTGATATTAAAAGTGTATGGTCCTTTGAGCACTGACCACTCCTTAACTCCTCCCTGATCCCATCCTTACTCACCTAGTTAGCTTAATTGACACCTTAAAACTATGCCTGCAGCCTCTGCGAGTTTGCAGGTTCCATAAGAATCTAGCCCTAGGGGTGGCTAGGTGGCGCAGTGAATAGAGCACCAGCCCTGGAGTCAGAAGGATCTGAGTTCAGATCTGGCCTCAGACACTTTATGCACACACAAACAAAAACCTAGCCTTGTGACCATGGGCAAGTTACTTAACCCCAATAGCCCTCCAAAAAGAAAAAAAAAAAAGAGTGGCTCTGACATTTGCTTGCTGTGTGACCATGGAGAAATCATTTCATATTTCTGAACATCACGTTTCTCATGTGTAAAATGGACATACCAATCCTATCTACATCACAGGGAAAATCTCACTCCTTTCCTCATGGGATTATTGCCAGGAAAGTGCTTTTAAATTTTAAAGTACTATATAACTATTTTTGTTGTTTTTCAGTCATTTTCTGACTTTTTGTAACCCCATCTGGTATTTTCTTGGCAAAAACACTGCAGTGGTTTGCCTTTCTTTCTCCAGCTCATTTTATAGATGAGGAAACTAAGGAAATGGTGTTAAGTGACTTGCCCAGGGTCACACAGCTAGTAAGGGTCTCAGGCTAGATTTGAACTCAGAAAGATGAGTCTTCCTGACTCTAGCCCAACACTCTATATACTGTTCCATCTAGCTATCCTTTATATAACTCTGGGCTATGCTTATGTGATCCAGTTATATCTGTGAGATAATGTCCATAAAAATATTTTATAAATCCTAAAGTTCTAAATAAATGCACTGCTCAATTCAATTCAGTCCTAACATAGATGGACATGGGATTTCATCAGTGAGGTCACTCTAGCAATATAGATTGCAGCTTCTCCAGACCTTCTCAAGTTCTCTTCCATATTTATCCACAAATCTCCTATAGGCATTCTACTCAAACGCTCTATGTCTTCCTCTGACTCCTGTGGGTACCAGACAGGGATGTGATGGAAAATATTTCAAAACCAGCTTTCAAAAAGAACATGCATGTGACACACTTTTAAGTTTAATCTGCATTATTAACATTGTTCCTTCACTTCCTTAAATCTAGAAAGTTAACAAAACAATGTATCAAGCCCTGATTTATACTCTGCTGATTTCTAAGTTGTAAATGCTCACCATGTTCCAGCGCATTCTTTGTACCAGTCTACTCTTTGTATAATCTTTCCCTTGCTCAATAATTGTTCCACCTCCTTTTCCATTTCATACATATAGTTGATGGTAGTTTTAAACCACGTCTTAAGTGAAAAGTATACGAAGTATGAGGCATTGTTCAGAATCCATGTACACACATAAAATGGCCCTTGTTCCCTAGAACTCAACACAGCCACCTACTCTAAAGTCCCCAAAGTCTTGGAGATCCCACATTTGTGCAGTTCAACATCCACAAATAATAGGCCATGGAACTCTTTCTCTGGCTTTATATCCCTAATTCTCAACTAGGCTAGCTCAGTCATACTGGTGTGTTCTTGCTTAGGACAAAAGGGCTCCTGAAGGTTGAACTGAAACCACCCAAAGTTATAAAGCTCCAGGCCTAGGCCTCCCTCAATAGCAGAAAAAACATGGAAAAGAAATTTGGAGACACCATTTCTACTAAAGGATTGTCTTCTTCCTTTCTCTCTACCCCACATCTTCCCATGGATGAATGTAGTGAAGCAGCTGAGTGATAACACTCTAATGAACCACACCTACTCTTGGGAAAGCAGAGTCTCTCTAATGAGACACATCTGTTTGTCTTTGTCTTCTAGGGAACAATGACCACTTCACGTGTGTCTCTATGTTCTGAACAATACCTTTTACTTTGTAGAATATTTATCAAGACCCACAATCAAAAACACCCAACAAACCCAGAAGGGTCAGTGTCCCAATCTGGGTCTGAGCCCCCCATAGACTGAGGAGAGTGAGGGAAAATTTGTCTGGCAACAGTTAGGTAGTGCTTTAGGGTAAGAGCAATCTATTACACACACACACACACACACACACACACACACACACACACACATAATGTTTAAAGTTTCAAAGTAGTATTTTGTAATTGTAAATAATATATGAGTGTTAGAGGGAAGAGAGCAGTGTTCATTCACACTCTTGTGAGTGTTTTTTCTTCTCCCCAGATAAGTGGGTAGAAGATTGAAATGTTATTAGATGCTGCCACAGCATGATAGCATATGCAGCTGTATACTGTGTTTGACAAATAGAATGTGCCCGTTTTAAAAATGTGCCCAGAAAAATGGATTGCACATATCACAAATTTTATTTTGACTCTCATTCCCAGGTATGCATAAGTAGGGCTTGAGATATAAGAAAGGGAGCAGTTTTTCCAGGAGTGTAAATATTCTACAGAATTTGAAGTACAAAGACCATATTTTCCAGGTTTTTCTGGAACACTCAATTTCAAGAAAATAAAGCATACTTTTAACAAGCCTTTGCCAAAATGATATGCTTTTCCAGAATCTGTGTCTAGATAGTTTGCTCATATTCCTGGGAGTGTGTGGTTTCCCACACTACCCCTCTGAAATGGAGGAAAGTAATCCAAGGTTATTTTAAAACTCTGATCCATTGTTCTCAGGAGAGGCCTTAGGAAGTAGAGACAATTAGTAAGAAATCAAGGTGTTCTGTTGTGTCTATGCCAGGGGTGGAGAAATCTGTGGCCTTGAGGTCTCATGTGGCCCTCTAGGTCCTCAAGTGTGACCCTTTGAATGAATCCAAACTTCACAGGAAAAATCCTGGGGATATGACCCCTGACCCACAGAGAAGGGTCATAGGCATTCAGTCAAAAGATATACCACCTTGTTCTTGGAGTTCCTGGAGAAAAAAAGGAGATCTCTTAAAGAGAACCCTCAAAGGGTAACTAACTAGTACAGCCTTCCATGTTCTCTGAGAATCTCTGACAGAAGAAATGAAATTGAAGAGGTGAATCTCAATAAATTTTAATTATTTTTGAATATACATTTTCTTCAGGTATAAATGCTTCTTTCCACAGGGGCAAGACTAGAACAACCCGCATAAAAGAGAAAGCACTCTGATATCCACAGGACTATGCCCTTTTTAGGCACAATTTGAGTAGATTTAGGTAACAATAGCAGTGCTCATCTAAATAAAATGCCTTCCTCCAAACCCCACCTCCCTCCTTTCCTCCTACCTCCCACTCCCCCCCCATTCTTGCACCCTATAACAATGAAGACTATCTGGGTGCTTTGGCAAAAGAATAAGATAGAATTAAAGAGCACAGACAAGGACGAAGCATTGGATGTACAGATGATTGGCTTTGTTACTCTTTGATTGTGGCCTATTAATTTGATTTTCATTATAGTTCATTCAGCAGCAGTGATATCCCGTTTATCACGAATCATTGTAGGTGGCTTCAAATAATGAATGTTTTTCATTTTGTTAAAAACTGCCTAGTTGCTATGGTGATAGCCACAAAATAAATCAGTAAAAATAAAATTAAGACAAGCATGCATTGAGTAATACCAATGTGGTAAAAAAAAATTTTAAAGATTTGCAATATTATATACTTAAACAGTATGGGGACAAAAACCCATTTTATTTAAGTAGAGGGCAGTAGAGACTTCAGGTGGTTAAGCATGCATACAAATGATGAGGAAAGAGACAATGCTCCCATAAATTAGGCATAGAAAAATAAAGATGTGGAGAGATCCTTGAATCAAGTTACAAAGGACAAATTTCCATTGCTTTGTTAGGTTCATATTTAAAAGTCTTTTACATACTTTAGACCCCTAAAGGTTATGTCTTTTGTGTGATAGTTTGATTTTGCCCTAGTTAACCAATAACTGAACTGGCCCCGAATTTCTTATATACTAACTAAATTTCTACTAGACTTTGGCAGGTACCCACAAAGAACATAACTTCCCTACCTGACAGCCTACTTTCTCATAAACACAGCCTCCTCAAGTTCAAAATATATGCTTTCCATTGACACAAAATTAACTATAGCTTTGAAGAATCTCAGAACAGACTTTGGAAATAATGTTCTGATGAACAAGAGATGCCTCTTGTTTATATCAGACAATGATGGGCTTCTCTCACTTGGTGAATAAAATAATTTTGCATGCTTGCAAAGCAGGCTCTGTAAAGTTTAATCTGCACTCTCATAGTCTAAAGAGTTTGCAAATTGATTTCTTACTAGATGTAGTAACTCTTGGATTGGAGATATATCACTGAATTCTGTGAGAATACAATAGAAAGAAAACCATTAGCCCTGACAATTCATAAACAAAGTAAAGTGCTTTGTTCACTCCATGTTCTGGTAAAAGAATATCAGGTTTTAAAACTAATGATAATGCCCACATACATCTTCTCAGGTATTTAAGGGAGAAATTGCTTTATTTATGAAAAACTAGAACTAAAATTTGGTTTATGAAAGTAAAATTAAGTGGAGAAAAGAGACTTGAGTTATAAAGCTGGCTTTCTCAAAATCCCAATGGCTATGTTAATAAGCACAGCTTCATTTTAAAAGGGAATTAGTTGTTGATGTCCTGTGTGCCCCAACTGACCCATTTCTCCACTGTAAAGGTAATGTTTAAAAGATGTTGAATGTAGGGTCAAGGTCACTGATATCTGTACTGTGACTACATTCTCCAGAGATAGCTATCTCACTAATTCCCTGGTATGGGTCTTTTTTTCTCCTTCCCCTCCTTTTTTTTCCATTTTCCCTCCCTCCCTTATTTCTAACCTCCCTCCCTCCCTCTCCCTTTGTCCATGTCCCCTTCCCCAGTTTTCTTTTATTATTCTTATTATATACTTGTCTCCAGTCTAGGAGAGTTTATCATTCCCTAGATCACTGCCTGCCTGGCCCTAGAAATTAGAATATATTTTACTTTTCTTTCTCTGACATTAAAAATGCATTGCAATGAATAATATAGTAGGGCTGTGTATAAAACTAAACCTTCTGCATCTCTCTTAAATGTTTGTTCTTCAGCAGAGAGCCTCTGAGGAAAACTGTATTGAAAGGATGAACAGTAATTTAATTTTTTATCATAAGCATTAGTGGCAAATAAAGGACAAAAGTACTTTGCACTGCTGAAGAAGAAGGATGAGCTATTTATCAAGGGAAAATATCACATTCAGATTGACTGCCTGGCTGGGCACATTCCTTTTCTTTTCAAAGAAAGGTAATCAGGAGATTAATATGCACACACTGGAAACATTTCCTATATATGTCAAAAGTAACAAATATTTAAGAAACTGGACATGAACTGGGTGCTTTTTAAATGAGATGACTAAAAGCCTTTGTGGAAAATGAGGTTATGGAAGCAACATCTTTGTTGTAACCTCAATCCCAAATCAATTCTTGCATTGTTTCCCACAGAATCTCTAAATTTTCTATTTTTTCCCAAAAAAGTGGGGGGGGGGACTTGAAATGGTGAGTTTAAATTACTAACTAGATACCTAAAGTGAAAAATATTTGATAAATGTTGGCCAGTATTCAAAATTTTATAAATATGTGGATATTTTACATCATTTTCTTTCATTCAATTTAAATTTATTTTGTAATATGTGTACATATACACAACATGCACACAACTAAGTATATATGTGTGTGTACTTAGATGTATATGTGTGTATGTAGACTTAGACTGTGTGTGTTGTATACATATATGCACTTAGATGTCTATTGTGTATGCATGCATGTATATTATATGTGTTATTACAGGTATATGTGATGCATGTTATATTCTGTACATATACAGACAAGCTTAGATTGTGCATGTTGTCTTCCCTAATAGAATGTAAGCACCTCAAAAGTAGAGATTAAAAAAATGTAAGATTGTTCCATTGTTGTCTTCACATAACAGTGTCTAGAACATGGTAGGTGATTAAAGAATATTTACTTGTTGACTGATTGATGGATTGAGAAGACTTACTTTTAAAGACAGTATTGACTGAATTTACATATATAATGAAAAACTATTCCCAAACATTACCCCAGAGGCTGGCAGCAATAATTAAGAAAACAAATCAAGTACTAAAATATTTCTTTTTCCACATAAGCCAATCCAATAGTTGACATATGTTCTTGAGAGGTAGCTTTATACATCAGTGGTCCCAAATTCCTGTCATACTGGGGCATTTGGCTTGACTGCTTCATTTCAACCAGTTATATGTGTGTCATTGTATTGAGGAGGAGAATAGAATGATAGAAACTTCCTGCACAGGAAACTCCACTGTTACACACCTACTATTCTTTTTAATTCTGTCATTCTCCTACCTGTAATATCTTCTCCTTTCCTCTTGGGGCTCCACTCCTCACCTTCTACTCCTTTCTCCATCATGTTCCAGCAGTCTTCTCACCCTGAAAAGTCCTTCTCTTCCCTGCAATTCCTCTTTTTTGGCCAGTTCTTTACAAAAACTTTCCAGAGATGCACACATTAATGAGACTGATGCACTAATTGCCAGATCTAACTCAGTGTTTGGGAGGTTCCAAAAGAAAGTGTGAGAGAGAAAAGGTATTAGACTGAATACCAAATTGAAGGTCTACAGAGCCCTTGTGCTGACCTCATTGTTGTATGCTTGTGAAACCTGGACAGTCTACCAGCATCATACCAGGAAACTGAATCACTTCCTTTTGAATTGTCTTAGGAAGATTCTGAAAATCATTTGGCAGGATAAGGAACCAGGTACTAAGGTCCATTCTTGAACTAAACTACTAAGCATTCAAACACTACTACAGAGAGTGCAATTCTGATGGACTGGTCACATTATTCAAATGCAGAACATACCCTTGTTAATAACTTTATGGAGAACTCACACCAGACAAACATTCACATGATGTGAACAGAAGAAGCGATTCAAGGACATTTTCAACGTCTCTCTAAAGAACTTTGGAAATGATTGTGTGACATGGGAGAGAGACACTGGCACAGGACTTCTCAACGTGGTGTGCCCTCATCAAAGAAGGTCCTGTGCTCTATGAACAAAGCAGTATTGAAGTAACTCAAAAGAAATGTGAGACACACAAATTTATAGAATCTCCCCCAGATGTTCTCATGGACTGATCAGCCACAGTCAGACACACTGTGACTTGACTCTAACATAGTGATGTCATTTCAGTCCTCTTTAAGAACAAAGGACAGCAACAACATCAACCACAATTAGTACTACCAGCAATTAGCACAGTGAGTGGCATAAAGTATGTACTTATTAAAAGCTGGTTGACTTGACTTATCAATTGATCAACCAGGCTCTCCAAATGCAGAGTGATCACCTATTAAATGGTAGATATTTCACTTCCATATAGCTTTCAGTCTTATTCAGGGTTTTCTTATATGGAGTCAAAATCTGCCTTTCTGTAATTTCTACCCAGAGTTCCTCGTTTTCCCTGTTAGGATAAAACAGAAAAAATCTAGTTGCTTTTGCCTTTAATATCTTTAAAATTCTCAGGCAGTAGAGAATGTCCCCTCTAGATGCTTTCTTTTCTGCAATCAATACATTTACCAACTCTTTTATACCTTCTGTGTCTGGCATGATCATAATGCCCCACAATACCATATCCACCTATAATTAGTCAATCTGCTTACTAAACTGTAGCAGACAGAACTTTAGATGTCACCTGACCTGGAAAAAATACAGCAGGATAATAACTTCCTTCATTTGAAATACCATGACTCTATCAATGCAAATAAAAATCAGATTAATGTTTTTGACTGTCATGAAGCACTGTTGACTCAGATTGATCTTTCAGCCCTCAAAAACAAAATGCTGCAGTGAAAAGAAGACTGGACAGTTAGAAATGAGCATACCTGAGTTCACATCCCAACTTAAAAGCACTGTAGCTTTGGACCACTTCCTTCATCTTTCTGATTTTTAGGTTCCTCAATCATAAGGCCCAGTTCTAAACTCTGATGCCTAGGAACAGAAATCCTGGCTCTATGGAAATAAGTCAATTCTTGGCTCAATGACTTCTCAGTGACAAATTGCCAACTCATCCCTAAGACCACTGAGAAGGCTGGAATAGCTGGATGAGTTAGGTCAGAATAAATGTGCACTAAGAGGGTATACATTTATATTTGAGCTCCTTCCACCTACCTCTGCCCCACTGCTACCCACTCCCTCTATCTTATGCAAATGAGTTTTCTTTGAACCCCTCTTCCATTTTTTTTAGAATGCCTGTTTTTAGTGCAAAATTGGGCACCCAATACCATCATTATTTCTTTAGATCTTATTGTTTTCTTAAAGAATGTCCAAAAAAAAGTTGAATAATTTTGTCCTTAAAAATAATAAGGAAAAATGAAAAGTTATATTTTAATATTCTTTTAAAGGAAGAAAAGCCCAAAGCACAGAACACATGTAGGAGTAGAAATGACTGTCTAGATGGAAGAAGTAGTAACAGACATATAAGGATCCTTTGTAGGGAAAGCATTTTTTTTAACACTTTGGGAGCATAATATCTGTCCAAGGGGATAACTTTCACTGATGTAAGATTTTTGGGTTCCTTAATTTGCAATAAAGGCTGTTGAATATTCAGACTATCTCAAAGTTCCATTTTATTCTCATGCCTACTGTTTCCTGAGTATGTCCAGTTTTACAGCTGGGGTTATTACAATGTAGTTAAAATACACTATTTTTTTGGAGGGAGGCACTTCTAAAAGAAAATTGGATTTTTTTGGTTAAAGAAGCTTTAACTCTTATTTACCTTGGACCCTACATAGCAAACTTTCCATCATCATCATTAATTCCCTCTCTCCTCTGAAAGGATGACAGTGAGGAGGAGCAAGTTAGGACCCTTCACATCTGCATAGACATTTATCATCATTGAAGTATATATTGTGCAGAAATCCCAGAGTTTATCTCTGAGGGAGAGGACATTCAGGGCAGGAGGGGAATAAGGAGAAAGAAGGAGGAGGAATAATCCTCTTGGACAGATTCTGGTGAGACAACTCTATGGCTTCTGCAGAACACTCCCCAGACACACACACACACACACAAAAAACAAACAAACAAACAAACAAACAAAAAAAAAAACAGAGGGTGTGTGGGGAAGTATAGAAAGAGCACACAGGGGAATATCATTATGAATTTTCTGCTAGTTGCTACTACCAACTACAACCCCAAGGGACAGTAATTTTATTCCCCTACCACTCAAGAAAACAAAAGGGGAAAAGAGTATTTTGGGGAAATTTAAAGGAAAAATAGCACTTTTTATAAACCTTGGATTGGAATTATTTTTCTGCTCTCTTATGTCTCATCATATGCCATACTCCTTGTCCCAAAGCCCATTGTTAAGGCACGCTATATGGGTGGAGATGAATGTCCTGGTCTGTGAAGGATGGGGCAGAATTTGGGAGGCAAGAAATCTTCAGCTCTGAGCCAGTCCCCTTTGGGATTCAACAAGCTTCAAGTCTTCTTTGAGGCTTCTCAGGCTTCAGGAATCTTCAAACAACAAATTGCTTTGAATTCTTCTGGGTTCTAGGCTTCAGAGAAAAGTTAAAAGAAGTCAACCAAATTTCAGGTTGCTGAAGAAAAAAAAACAATGGGAAGACACAGGAGAAGTTATCATTTTTTATCATGTTCCTGTTTAGTTTTCTACTCTAGAGATTTTCCTCTTGGCTAAAGAGTTTCCCCTTGACTGAGATCCAAGACACTTTCTTTTGGTTGAGTTGCATTATCTTGATCCCAATGGGAGAGCTCTTTCACTCTGTATGTCAATAGTTGTTATATGTATATCATCTCTCATTTCTGTTTTTCTATTATTTGGGTTTCTTTTCTATTCTCTAGCTGTGTTCATGATGGACATGGTATTTGATAGGAAAGAGGTTAAGCCTTGCATATAGAGCTTGGGATCTCCTTCCAAAGCATAAAAATAATGATACAGTGATCAGAAATCGAAAGGAACCCAATTAGATTCCCCCAGACAAACAATAGTTTAGGGAGCAGATAGATATGATCCTAGATTAGTTACTCCTCTCTGTGAAGAGAGTGGAATTGCCTCTAACCCTAACCTCTTGATTCTCCTCCTGGCAGGACTGAAAGTCTCCCCTGGAGAAATGTGCCCTGAGAAGAAATTAGAAATGTCTATTCTGCCTCCCTTCGAGTCATACACAAGGACAACCTTCTCTACACTTAGGGCTTTTTCTTACAAAGTTGTAAATTCTTCTAGGGTAAGGACCCACATCTTTGCATTCTCTAGCACAATGTTTATTAAATTCTGTTTTAGATGAGTGAATGAATGTAGAGGAGGTGAGTCAGAATTTCTCAATGGTTGAGAACACATGTTTCAGAAACATAATGTTTGAGAAACAAGAGTGACTGAAAACTAGAGCCAATGGACTTCCTAAAATCTGGTTATTCAACTTCCTCCTTTTCCTAGGCTTATGGATTTGTTCTCCAAGTAAGTATTTGACTTTATTCTTCCCCTATGTGACCTTCTGATCAACTTTTTTGTGGCCCCCCTGACATAAGACAATCTGCACTCAGAGATATAATTAAACTGACCTCCTTAGGTTAAAAGAATCTTCCCCCAAATTGGAATTAATGGTTATATCAGGAAGAGAGCTGTTAGAACATTGGCTATTCCATTCCCCAAGCCAAATCATGATAGCCACAGTCAAAAAGCTAATGGATATGCTGTTGTTCATCTTTCTTAGATCACTTTAGTGTGGAATGGTAGAGAGGAGAAAAGCAAGAATTTGTAGTCCAAAGACCTACATGTGAATCTGATCTTACTGAGTGACTTTAAGGAAGTTAATCGCACTCCCTGGGTCTCATCTTACTCCTTTGTAAAATAAAGGAGTTGGATAAAGTGTTATCTCTCAGTGCTTCTTCTACCTCTAAATCCCATTATCTTCCTAAAGGCAGGTTTCTTCACATTTTTGAGGTGATAGACCTCACGGGCACTTTGGTTTAGCTTCTGAACTCCTTAGAATAATGTTTTTAAATGCATAAGATAAAAATAGAGCATTGCAAAATAATCCAATTATATTGTAATAAAGCAACCAAAATATTAAAACACAAATCGAAGAACCCTTTCAGATCTACCCATGATTATACTGGGAGTCCATTGACCATAGATTAAGAACTCCAGATTTAGAGAGTTAGTATAAGTCAAAACCTTTACTTTGCCAGAGAAAAATTAAGACCAACATCTTTAAATTCACAACATCAAAGCAATTTATGACACATAACTATTATCTCATTTTCTTTTCATAATACCCCTGGGGGATAAATGCTATTATTATCCGTATTTCACAGATAAGAAAACTGAGGCAGAGGTTTAGTGACTTGCCTAGGGTCACAAAACTAGTGTCTGAGGTGGGATCTTAATTCAGGCCTTCCTGACCTCACATTCAGTGCTTTATCCTCCCAGCCAGCTTAATCCCATGATTCAGAGGAGAAATTTATGGAAAGGGTAGCAATTTTTTAAAACTACTATATTAGCTTTTCAGGGGCTCCAGAACTTTCCAGGGTCTTCAGAACTCCATTAGAAATATTATCAGAGCTTCAGGATATATGCCAGGGTCAACCTGCACCTAATGGTCACTTACTTGTCTCAGTACCATAAGCAAGAATGGAATCCCTGGCCCCCAGCTTATACCCCATATTCTCTTTGGCAAGCACATGGGAAGATGGCATCCCCTTTCAGGCACCTATTTTCTATAGCAGCAGTGTGCTGCAAAGTCACCAAACCAACCAGACTTATGAATGATTTTTTTCCCCTTTAGTAGCTACTTTCCACACATCTGGCCGCATCTTAGAGTTTCAAATATCTAGTTTTTCCCTGCTACCAGTGAGTCTTTGGGGGGCTCTAGATGTCTTTTGTTGTTGTTCCAGATCATATTAAGCCTCCGAGCGCGTACAGAAACATCATGTACTACATTTTACGGCTTATTTTCTCACAGTTTCCTTGATTTACATAAAACAGAGGGAGTAGCATGGTTAAAGCACTATGCAGGTCACTGCTAAGCAGTAAAGTAACTGAAGTCAAATACTGGAATAAGTTCCAGATGGCTGCTTCTTTTAAGTTCAGTAAAGAATGGCTGCAGCGATAGCAAATTGATCATCTGTTTGTTGGAAAAATATGGTGCCAACTGTTGTTACTGATCAACAGCGCCACCTTCTGTCAGAGTTCCCAGATCCACAATGAAAGGAACCTTGTTTTCAGGGCTGTTATGCAAATGAAAAATCTTATTTTCTCCTAACTCCACTCTCTGCAAAGGAAAAAAAAAATCATCTTTAAATAGCAGAAAATGTATTCTAGGACAGATATCAACCCCCTCAAATCCAACTTAGGCTATCACATAGGGAGAAATAACTTAGTTTTGCTATATTTCTGTTAAAGCCCTGGTTTCCTGGGGATACTCCTTTATCTATCCTAGCCACACTGTAATTCTCTAATAGATGGTGGAAATTGCATGGTTTCTGCAGAAAAGAAAATGAAAGATCTTGAAAATTTGTTAATCAATGTAATGAACAGAAAAAACAGGAAATTATACTTCTGAAATATTGTGTGCACATTAGAATTTTTCTATGGAAAAAAAGAAGGCTTTGTATATAAATACGCCCTACATGCACACAAGTACACATATGTGCCATATATAAAATACAGGTGTTTGTTTACATCGTGTGTTGCACATATAATAAACACATGTATGTGACTATATATGGGGATATATCTATACATATATATGTATGTATGTATGTATGTTGCAAAAGTTCTTTTTAACACAAAGAATATGACTGTATAATACAACACCATGGTCTTGAGTCAAAATTGCAAGTAGTTTAGAGCATATCAATAATGATGATTTATCTGCCAAAAAAAAAAACATTTAAAAAAGCAGGCAGAATAATATCAGACATATTTGACCCCAGAATATGAACCATTTATGTGAAGAGAATGACAGACAAAAGAGATAATCTGAGTGATAAAGTGGCATATCTGAGATAATAAAAGTAGCAAAGGAGAAATTAGGTGGATTCTGTGTAAAGAATGTATAGAAAAACAAGGGCTAGGATCACTCTAAAAAAGATATGGGGGTTGTAATATTCTCTGGTAATTAAATTGATAATTAAACCAATGAAATTTCAACTATGCATTTGTGTGTGCAATGTATATAATACATATTAAATAACTCCTATTTATATAACACTTAAGATTTGCAAAGCTCTTTCCTCACAACAACCTTGTGAGGTAGCTTTGCCAAAGCTCTAACAAGGAATGGACAATCAAGAATTTGCCATATAGAGGCGGCTAGGTGGTGCAGTGAGTAGAGAACCGGAGTCAGAAGGACCTGAGTTCGGATCCGGCCTCAGACACTTAAAGCACACACAAATAAAAACCTAGCCGTGTGACCTTGGGCAAGTTACTTAACCCCAATTGCCCTCCAAAAATAAAAAATAAAAACCAAAAAAACAAGACTTTGGGGCGGAGCCAAGATGGCGGAGTAGAAACAGCTCATCCAAGCCACTCTGCCCCCACATTCCCCCCAAACGATGTAAAAGGGGACTCTGAACAACTTCAGGAGCCCCAGCACCCACAGAACGACACAGAGAAGCTAAACTCCCCCTGAGGACAGCCCAGCAGCCCTGCAGGAAGGAACAGAGCAGTGGTCTGGGACCTGGCAGCGTGCAGAGCGCAGAGGGCAGGAGCCGGGCAGGAGCCGAGCCGAGCCCAGGTCCGCGCGAGCCGAGGTTTTAGTCCCAGGGCGGCAGGACCAGCAGCCAGCTGGAGGAACCCCAGAACACCAGGAGCTGTGGCGATTCCAGAATTATCAACATAGACTTGCCTGGGACAAAGTAAGAGGTTAGTGTCCTATAGACTTTGGGACTGGTATTAGGGAATGCGTCGGCTCCCTCCCCTGGGGGCTAGAAGCCACTGAGGACAAACGCCATTTTGTAGTTTTCAGAGGCAGCTCCCGCTCCCAGCCTGCAAATTTGTAGGGAGATCCAGCGATCAGTCTTGGGGGGTAATCGCTCTTGCTTTAACCTCCCTGGATCTGGATTGTGATCTAGGGTGGAAGTCGTGGGTGGGTTTACAGCTTGCCAGAAACAGAAGTTGCCCCCCACACGTTCGGGACGAAAATTCCTCTATCTGGCCTTAAAGCCATAGTGTGGCAACAAGCCCAAAAGTCAAGGAATTAAGTGGCACCATGCCAAGGCAAAGGAAACAGAAAAATGCAACCCTAGACTCCTATTTTGGGGGCATAGAGCGGGAAAAGGACTGTGAGGTCAGAAGTCCTGCTCCAAAAGCCCCAGGGGAAAACATGAGCGGGTTGCAGGCCATAGAGGACCTTAAGAAGGACTTTAAAAATCAAATAAGAGAAGTGGAGGAAAAATTGGAAAGAGAAATGAGAAGGATGCAGGAAAAGTATGAAATGAGGGTCAACAGCCTGACTGAGGAAAACAACACCTTAAAAAATAGACTAACTCAAATGGCAAAGGAGGCCCAAAAGGGCAATGAGGAGAAGAATGCCTTAAAAAGTCGAATTTGCCAGATGGAAAAAGAATCTCAAAAGTTCACTGAGGAGATTCATTCCTTCAGAGTTAGACTGGAGCAAATGGAAGCTAATGACTTTATGAGACATCAAGATGCTGTTAAGCAGATCCAAACAAATGAAAGAGTAGAAGGCAATGTGAAATATCTCATGGGAAAAACCACTGACCTGGAAAATAGATCCAGGAGAGACAATTTAAAAATTATTGGACTACCTGAAAGCCATGATCAAAGAAAGAACCTAGAAATCACCCTTCAAGAAATTCTCAAGGAAAACTGCCCTGAGGTTTTAGATCCAGAGAGCAAAATAGTGGTTGAAAGAATCCACCGATCACCTCCTGAAAAAGACCCCAAAAAGAAAACTCCCAGGAATATGATAGCCAGGTTCCAGAATCCCCAGATCAAGGAGGAAATACTTCAAGCAGCCAGGAAGAAACAATTTCAATATTGTAGAAACACAATCGGAATAGCCCAGGACCTGGCAGCTTCTACACTGAGGGATCGAAGGGCATGGAATATGATATTCCAGAGGGCAAAAGAGCTGGGAATGAACCCATGGGTCACCTACCCAGCAAAACTGAGTATTTTGTTTCAGGGGAAAATATGGTCATTCAGTGGAATAGAGGACTTTCAAGCATTCTTGAGGAAAAAACCAGAATTGAATAGAAAATTTGACATCCAGACACAAGAAGGAAGAGATGCCTGAGAAGGTAATCAGGGAAAAGAAATCAAAAGGAACTTATCAAAGTTGAACTATTTACATTCCTATATGGAAAAGCAATAACTGTGACTGATGATATCTTTCTCACTATGAAAATAATGGAAGAAGGGGGTGTGGTCATATGAATACATATGTGAATGTGTGTGTATATGGTTACAGTTATATATGGATAGAGGGCATAGGTTGAATTTGTTGGGAAGGGAGAATACTCAAGGGATGAAATTATGAGGTGAGAGAGGAAAGTGGCAAGAGGAGATGGGGAGAGACAGGGTAGGGTAAACTATCCCATGTAGAAGAAGCAAGGGGAAGTGGTTGCAAAGGAGGGGGAGAATAAGGAAGGCTAAAAAGGCAAAACCACATTCACATTGAATTTGGTTCAGGGAGAAAATGACATACATACTAAATGGGATATCTCAACCTGCAGCAGGATAGGGGGAAGGGGGATGAGAGGAGGGATGATGGATGGGAGGGCATCCTTGGGGTGAGGGGAGGTTGGAAGTACCCACTATAGAAGAGGGACAGGATCATGTAGGGAATGGACCAGGTGGGGGGTGGGATGAGTGGGAGGGAATTATAAGCAGCCTTGTACAATATATCTACTATGATAATGTTTTGCATAGCTAGACATGTACAACATATACTGAATTACTTATCTCCCAAGAGGGAATGGGTGACAAGGGAGGAAGGAAATGGATCTGAAATTTGAGGTCGTAACATTAAATGTTTCAAATATATATAAATACGATTATTAATACTCTTTTGATTGTAATAGGGAGATAAGATGTGCAGGCATTGGGATGCAAAGACTCACCTTCCTCTAATGGAAAAGTCGATGGGGGTATGGGAGAAGGTATGGGAGAGAGCAGATTGGAGGAAGCGATATCTTGTGGGACTGCTATTCTGGGAGGTTGGGTAGGGGAATAATGGGGGGAAAATGATTGTAACTCAAAATCTGGCGGAAATGAATGATGTAAAACAGAAGTTAATAAAGCATTTGTTTAAATAAAAAAAAAACAAACAAAAAAACAAGACTTTGCTATATAACACTGAATTTTGAGGGTATCAACAGCCATTATAAATCTTCAAAAATATAGAAATAATAGAATTTGGCTCCTATTTAGCAAAACTTTTTTTCCAGTTTCAATAGGAAGTTATCAAGTAATATGAACTCTTTTATCTCCCAATAGTGGGGCACCCTAGTATCCCCAGGTCTCTGTCTCTGTCTGAACCCCAATCTCACCTCCTCTTATGAGTTTCATAGCACTTGACTAGGCCACAGTTTGTTGTACTTACTAGTTCCTACTTATGACTCTGTTTTCTGTATTTTCATCCACATTTTGCTAATATAAAAGTTGAGGCTCTAAAAGATTAAAGCACTTGCCTTTGACCACACATACAGAAAGTGCCCTAGTCAGGATTGTAGTTCATGAATTCTTCTTAGATAATTAAACTCTTAACTCATTATGCCATATGTTGTATATCATATGGAATGTATGTATAACATGAATAATAAGGATTTAAAGTTGAAAAGACATATAGAGATCATCTATTATGACCTTTTATTTTGCAAAGGAGTAAACTGAGGCACAAAAAGTTAAAGGGATTTGACCAAGGTAATTTAACAAATTAATGTCAAAAGCAAGGCATGAATATAGATTTTGAAATTATTTAGGGACTTTATGTATTTAACTGAATTATGAAGGGAAAAATGTAGTAAGGGCCTATGTTAACTTTGTGATCATTTAAATAGAGACTTTTTAGAATGTAGAAATGATAAAACTTGATAACAGATTGGATATTTATGATGAATAAAAGGAGTTGAGAATGACACTGAGATTGTGAACCTGGGTGACTAAAAGTATGGTGGTGCCCTCAAGAGTAATAGGGAAGTTGGCAAGAGAGAAGAGTTTAGAGGGAAATGTAATGAATTCATCTAGGAATGTGTCAAGCCCGAGTTGTCTACAGAATATTTACAGTTCGAGTTATAAAATAGGATTTTGGTGATAAGGTACTAGAAGCCAAGAGAGATATTGGTGCTAGATAAATAGATCTAAAAATCATCTACTTAGGCTTGGTGATTGAACTAATATTTGATGACATGACCAATCAACATAATAAAGAGGGAGAAGAGAAGAGAGCCCAGGACAGTGTGTTGGGGTAACCCATAGTTAGTGGGAAAGACCTAGAAGTTACTGGAAAGGAACCTGAGAAGGTTCAGTCAGACCAGTAGAAGAACCAGGAGAATAGCATTACAAAAACTTAGAAAAAATAAAAGATCCAAGATGGTCAACAAGGTCAAAGACTACAGAAGGGCAAGAGCATGAGGATTGGGAAGAGGTCATTACATTTGGCATTTAAACTATCATTGTTAACTTTGGAGAAAGCAATTTCAATTAAATGGTGAAATTGGAAGTTTAAAATTAATTGTGAGAAGAGAAAGCATATACTGATGGCACATGCCTTTCTCAAGGAGTTTAACCATGAAAGTGGGGAGAAATAAAGGGTCATATAGCTGGCTGGAATAGTAGAACTAAAGTTTGTGTATTTGTGTGTTTTTCTTAAGAACTAATACTACTATTTTAAGGATTGTTATGGAAATTTTAAAGAATTTTTGTTTTAAGGATTGTTTGTTATAATCAAGGATTATTTTTATAGTTGTTGGAATCACTACGCAGTATGGACATCTTGAGACTAGGAGAAGGATGTCATTTCATTGCTGGCAAGGAAGGCATTAGACTAAGTGGTCTTTCATACCTTTCCCAACTCTATAGACTCTGATTCTATGTTCTGTCAAGCTCTATTTGTTTCATGAATTGATCACAGCATCAAAAATTTAAACCTGGAAGGGACTTTGACAATCATCTAGTCCTTTTAAAGATAAGGAAACTGAGACCCAAGGAGTGACTTGCATGAGATCACACAAATAGTTTTAAATCTATTTCTTCCTATTCTACATGCAACATTTTTCTATTTTGTTCCATTGTTCTCTGGATAAAGACAAATAACTATTCTTTGCATCAAATTGCAAAGTCTCCTATTAAGTGAATTACTGGTATATGAATGTAATAGATTATTACTGTGCTACAAGAAATGTGAAGAATTCAAAAAAAGCATGGGAAGAAATATGAACTGATGAAGAACTAGAAAAAATAATATATTCCGGTATTGTTGTTGTTCAGTTATTTCAGTTATGTCCAACTCTTTGTGACTTGGGTTTTTTTTGGCAAAGACATTGAAGTGATTTGTCATTTCCTTCAACTCATTTTACAGATGAGGAAACTGAGGTTTACCTCATTTAAATGGTTAAGTGACTTGCCCAGGATCAAACAGCTATTATCAGAGGCCAAATTTGAACTCGGGTCTTCTTGACTCCAGGCCTGGTGTTCTATCCATTGTGCCACCTAGTTCCCTTAATTAAGTTATTATAAAAATGAAAATGAAAAAAAAAATAAAAATAAAAATGAATTTTATGTAATTTAAACGATTCAACTTGACCCCAAAGAAGAAAGAAATAAATGCACCTCCCCCCATTTATTGCAAAGGTGATACACTGTGTATTGTCATTTTTTTTTTGCTTTTTGTAGGGCAATTGGGGTAAAGTGACTTGCCCGAGGTCACATGGCTAGTTTTTGCATTAAGTGTCTGATGCCAAATTTGAACTCAGGTCCTCCTGACTCCAGGGCCAGTGCTCTATTCATTATGCCACCTAGCCGCCTTTTGTGTTGTCATTTTTGGTTGACATGTTTGGTTTACTATGTCTCCCCCTTCCCCATTTTTTATTCTGTATTACAAGGAATGGTTGACTCTTTATGGGAGAGAGAGAAGGGATTTATTCAGAACTGAAGGCAATGTAAAACTAAAGGAGATATAGACAGACAGATAGATAGAAAGATACATATTAAGTTAGTGACTATATATGTGTAAATATATGTATACATATATACATATGTGTAAATATCTATGTATACATACATAAGTGTATATATATGTATATATATATATATATATATATATATATTTAAGTTAGTGACAAAACCTCTACCATGGTCTCTAAGTCTTAGGATTTTAACTACAGTAGACTAGATCAGGGTCTTCATATGCAGCTACATAATACCCTATATGCAATAGTTCTGAGCATTGGAATTATGTTATCATAAATGTTATTTCAATGTCAGATGTGTGGTATTTACCCAGGGATTGAAACGATTACAGATGTTCCATTTCTGGCAATCAAATCTTTCTAAATGTCGATGGCTACACCAGCCCACTGATAACTGCCACAATAACAGCAAAGGGGTAGGAGGCTATAAAGCTCGTATAAATTAGTCTTCAGGGTAGAAACATTAGTGAGCTCTTCATGATTTATATCTTTTTTAAACTCTCACAGTTTCCATTTAACTCTCATTATAAAGTTCTCTGAAATAACACTCATAGTGCTATTGCTTCTTGGATTCTACTTACATTAACCCTGCCTCCCTCCCCATTCTAATTACCCTCATTGTCAACATCACTGCAAAGTCTGCTTTTGAAAGATGCATTGAATGAGAATGGAGTATATGATTTTAAGGAAGCATGACTTGAGATTTCAAAATAACAGACCATTTTCATGCTGTCAACCACTGGAATAAAAGGGGACTTATAAGAGCTCTTTTTCCCCCCAAGCTGATATCAGAGCAAGTACTGTCTAATACAAATGCTTATGGTCTAGTCATTAAAGGTGGCTTTCTGCAGCACATGATGACCTCTCCCAGGTAGCACACCCATAAGCAGTTTATTAAAGCATTTCTTGCTGATTTTAAGTTAGTACTTTGTAGCCAGGGGCTATGGTTGACCTCACAGAGTTTCTCCTCTGCACTTTGTTCCCTGTAAAGGTCATGTTCCAAAGGCAGAAAAGAATGGTCCATACTAGAGTGGGAGACAGAGTTTTCATTCATTTTCATTTCATAGAAATCCAGGGTTTGTAATCAGCTCCTTGCTGTGAGACTGCATTAGGGCCAATTATCAAGAAGGATAGAGGGCAAAATACTTAGCTGCTAAGACCTACTATCCCACAGCCTAACCTGACAGAAATTATGCTAGGCCCATTTCTGCTCATGGATGCACCCGAATGAATGATGATGTCAAGGTCATCTCTGAGACAGATTTCTAGTACCAGGTGAGCAAGTGGAACCACCACATCTTCCCAGTATTTGTACAGAAAATCCCAAAACTAATAAAGATGCTGATTAGGAATCACTGAAGGGTAAGTGAATAAACTCCAAGGAAGCCATTGAAGGGAGATAGCACTGGTTCATAAAGCAGCAAGATCCTCATTCCCTTTCCACTGCAATAGCAGGAAACATCAACATTCATTGCTCTGCTAATACAATGTACTTGTATGTTGTTTTGGAAGTTCCTAGAACAAGAGAGAAAGAAACAAGATAAGATTAGGAACTCATAAGGTGCATGTCCTGTGCTGCAATTGGTTGAGAAATAGGAGTGCTTGGCAACTGAAGAGCAATGAACTAGACAGTGTTTATCACTGCCTTCTGCTGAACACAGGAAAAAATTTCAATGATCACCCCCTTCCCAATCTGATGCCAGCCTATCTTTCCAGATTTATTTCACATTACTCACCTCCTTGGGCTCAAATGGTCTGCTTGTTGTTAGCTAACCTCAGTACCTCATCTGTCCCCTCCATGCCTTTTGCATAGTCATGCCTGGGATGCATTCCCTCCTCAGCTCTTCCTCTTATAATACTGAACTTCATTTCAGGCTCAGCATTGGTGTTATTTCATACTGGAAGCCTGCCCTGATATCTCTTAATTGAAACTATTCTCTTCCTTCACAAATTACCTTCTCTTGGTTATTTATGTCCCTTCTCCCTTTAATAGAAAGTAAACTATTTGACAACAAGGACTTTTCTCATATCTCAAGCACCTTGCATAGGAACTTGTACATTTTAAAAAAATTATGTTTTTTTTTGTTTTCAGGGATTGTATATAGTAGAGAGACATGAGGTCTATACCTATGATATAATTAGGGCGCAGAAGTTGGAGAGGACTCCCAGAATGGGATGTTTCTCTATCAATACAAACTCTAATCTATATGTAAATTATAATATTAGAAACATATCTGAACCTCCAAGGAGAATAAATGATTTACCCAATGATCACTATTCACAAATTGTCAGAGAAAAGATTGAACCCAAGTCTCCCTAAATCAAAGACCAATCCTCTATCAATTGCACCATATTGCTTCTTTCTTTGATTATACAAGGTACTTAATATATGCTTGTTGAATTAAATTGAATTTATATACCTTGTCATTTTGTCATTAAATTCTAAGAAATCCAGAAGTATAAAATTTGGCAGTTAGTATCAATCAAGAGATTTGTGGTTGTGTTATTTTTCTGGATAAATCTTTCCACAAAAACTCTGATTTCACAATAAATTTGTGTCTTCTGACTATACTAACATCCACTGCAGAAAAATCTTAAGATTTGGCTCCTATTACTGCATGAAATGCCATATTTAGCCTGGCACAGGTTTATAAAATGATTGGCTACAAGCAGGTAGCAGTTCATCTGAGAGCATTGCTGTGAATCCAAAGCTTGTGAGTGATGCAGGCTGCTCGGGAGACTACAGATTTCAGTGATTTCAAAGAAATGAAATTTTTCCCCTCATCGTTTTTTTTCTCTCTCTGTAACTTCCTGAAACTGTAAATCCCCAAAATGAAAAGAAAAAAAAAAACATAAAATATCCTCCCACCTTACCTAACCTTCTACTTAAGCCTAGTAAATAAATATCAAAAGTATTTATCATGTTTCCTCCTTGGTTATTTGCTCAAATATATGAGCTGCCACTTTGAAATATCCTCTTGGTGTCATAAATCCCAAACAATTCACTGACTTTGTTCAGAACATCTGGTAAGTAATGTTCTTTTCTCTGTTATGGTGGTGGGCTCCAACCAATGCACTGACATGAATCATGTTAAAAGATAAATAAGGCATTATTTATTTAAGATTAGATTATAAGGCAAGTCAAATAGTTTGGGATAATGGGAAGTTCTTTTTTTTTAAATGCAGAGCCAGTAAGATCCCCGAAAAATCATTAAAATGTATTTTACATTGGAGAATTGAGAGGTCAAGCCATTAACTCTGTGAATTTGCAAAGGTTTCCCAGAAGCTTACTCAAATCCACTCTTCAGGCCATGTTAAACCTATTCCATTTATTATCATAATAGCATAAATGACCACTCATGAAATGGAGAGTGACAAGATTTGTTAAAGACTGCTGGTGAAAACTCATGGTCACTTTGAAAAAAGGTAAACAGAAAATAAAACCAATCCCCAAACATGACGGACTTAGTGAAGCTCTATTTTCATATAGGTATAGCATATCATTTTTCTTTTGTGGACTACCCGATATTACATAATAATTTTTAGTAAAATGCATAATTTCATAGGCTGTAAGTCATTTAAACAATATATGACTAAAGGGATCATGCTATTGAATGCTCTTAAATATCCTTTAAGAAAATATTAAACTTTTAAAATTTTTCTTTCTTTTTTCTAAAATATTTTGGCCACAATGTTACTTCATGAGTATTACTATATGCCCTCCTTTCTTCAAAATAATATCCACTATGGGAAAGAGGAATGTCAGAATTATGTATTTGTAGAGTTAAAAAGGACCTCGGTTCTATTAACATCTGAATAAGAATCCCTTCTACAACATAGCCAATAAGGATTTGGGTATTGAATACATTGTAGAAGGGATTCTTTTCATAGAATTTCTTTTCAAACTTCAGCTTCTATATGTTTGCGCCTTACCTTATTGGTCAACCTTTTAACCAGTACCTAATTGCACTAATTATTACTTCATAGTATGATTTGAAATCTGATATTGATCTGACCATCACCAGAAGTTTTCAACCAAACCTACTGTATAGTAACTGCCTAGTAGTTGATAAAAACACAGACCCCAGCTACTGAGATAAGGAATCACTATTTAATAAATCCTGCTGAGAAAATTGCACAGCTTATGAATGAAATTAGATTTAGACCAGCATCTCATACCTTATATCAAGAAAAGCTCTAAGTGAATATGTGACCTAGATACAAAAGGTCACATCATAAATAAATTAAGGAAACACAGGGGGGAAAGGATCTATGGGTAGAAGAAAATTTCATGACCAAACAAGGGATAGAGAGGATCACATAAGTTAAAATGGATAATTTTGATTACACAATGTTTTAAATTTTTTTATCCAAATAGATTCAGTAAGGCTAAGATTAAAAGAAAAACAAGTAACTGGGGAGGGGGGATTTTTATAGAAAGTTTCTCTGGTAAAGATCTTATTTCCAATAAGGATCTGATTCAGGTTTATAAGAGTAAGAACCATTCCTCAATTGATAAATGGCCTAAAGATATGAACAGTATGTTCTCAAGGTCCCTCAATCCTCTCTAAAATTCCAAGCTTTTTATATCCATATAAAACATGTACCTAACAATAATAACTAGAAAAAAATAATTCTGAGATTCCACTTCCCATTCCTAAGAGTGGCAAGGATGACACTAGAGAGAGAAAGTGAGAGAGAGAGTGAGAGTGAGAGAGAGAGAGACAGAGACAGAGAGACAGAGACAGAGCGGGAGAGAGACAGAGAGAGACAGAGAGAAAGAGAGACAGAGACAGAGAGTAAGAGAGACAGAGAGAAAGAGAGAAAGAGACAGAGAGAGAAAGAGAGAGACAGAGGCAGAGAGAGGCAGAGAGAGAGAAAAATGAATACAGATTTCCTTTCCCCCAAGGAATTTAATTCATCATATATCATAGATGGATGATAGAGTATGCAGTATGTGTTTTGCTTGAAACTGTGTTTTGCTTGAATATGAATTTTTGTTATAAAGGATTTATTTTTATTTTTTCCCTTTTTCAGTGGGATTTGTTGAGGGAGAGAAAATAGACTTCTGTTAATTTGAAAAAAAAACACTTAAAATGGGTTTTTAGGTAGGTCACAGGTAGAGAATGTTGCATGCACTTTCACCAGTTATTTTACTTTGTCATTTGAAAGATCTCATGACATGAGGGTAATCTATAAGTGTTCATAAAGTAAATATAAAATGAGTTAATATTTTAAAACAATAACAACAAACCTTCTGTTCATGGGGAATCCATTAACTCCCACCATTGACTATTTTTTTCCCTTAAACTTGAGCCTAAATCTCCCCCTCAGCAACTTTCACCCATTACTCCCAGTTCTATACTTTAGAATGAAGCATAACAATTTTAGTGAAATCTCTTCCTTATAACTGCCCTTTAGATACTTATCCTCATACTCTCTGTGTGTCTACTCTTTTTCACACTTAACATTTGAAGTTTCTTCAACCATGATCTTAAGACTTTAAAATTCTGGTTACCTTTCTCTAAATGCTATCCTGATTATCAATGCATTTCTTGACATGTAAAGCCAAACTAAACATAATACTTTAGATATAGTCAGTCTGTTAAGAAAGCATACAGGGGCGGCTAGGTGGCACAGTGAGTAAGAGCACTGGCCTCAGAGTTGGGATGACCTGAGATCAAAACCGGCCTCAGAAAATGAGCACCCACACATAAATAGTGACTGGCCGTGTAACCTTGAGCAAGTTACTTAACCCCAATTGCTTTAAAAAAAAAAAGAAAGCATACAGAGAAATTATCTCCTTCTTTCTAAACATGATGTTTTGCAATGTATCATTATTTTTACTACAATATTGACTACATTATTAACTAATATTAAGCTTGAATTCAACCGAAATTCCTTCATTATATTGCTCTTCCTTCATTAGTTAGTTTTCCCATATACAACTCTATAGTCACATGTCCCCAATCTTGAGCTTTGAAAGTTGATTGTTTTTAACCCAAATCTAAAATATTATATTCAACCCTACTAATTTTCATCCTGTTGAATGTAATTTCATAATAAGTATTATGGAAATCTATGACAATTGATGTCCAGAGTCACGTGGAAAATATAAAAAATTCTAAGTACTTGGCACATCACAAGGTCATGTGAAGTAATCCACATAGGACTGTTGAGGTATCACTCACATTTCATGTTAGGAATAATGACAAATAATAATTTAATCCCTGTGCTTCCTCCACAAGGGATGGGTAGAGTTATCGCTTCAGGGTATCACATTAGATAATCCCTGGCAATGAAAAAAAAAAAATTCCTCTGTGATCTGAAATAAAAAGTCAGAGATGTGTAACCAACCTTGTGTAAGGCATTTGATCTTAGTTACCTCACCTGTAAAACAAAAAATGTTGGACAAAATAACCTCTGAAAATCCTTAAAGCTAAAAAATTCCATGACTTCTATGACTCCATGACTTTCCCTAATCTTCCTTCCCCAATCTCATTAATCTTTTTTCATTTCCATTAACTCCTATTCTACTTAGTTCAGACAGAATCTTCACCCTTGACCCCAATCAATACTCTTGTTCTAAGTATAAGAATTCAAAATAAATTTCATTGACTTGTTTTTTATATTTTCATGGCATTACAAATTATTCAAATTAATCATGCCTTTAGGCAAACAGGTTTTTAATTATGTGGAATACACTGTAAGTTACTCTAAGAAAGTAGAGATAAAGAGTAACAATGAAGGTTGGAGTTAATAGAATCTTAAAACTGAAGGAGATATTTGAGGCTATTTAATTCTACACCTGATCCAGTGAAATATCCTTTCTCATTTTCCAAGTCTTATTATTCTACATACACAGTAACTAGATATTGAATATCCACTGTTAGTCCCTCCCAGAATCTCACCTCTTTTCTCAAGGCCTACTTCATCTTAATTAGTCTATGTTTGTTGTTGTTCAGTCCAACTCTTTGTGACCCCCTGGACTATACCTTGTCAATCACATCTAGCCTCCACTAGCCCTAAAGTCTGTCTGAGCTCATGTTTACTGCTTCCATAACACCATGCATTTCTTCCTCTGCTATCCTTTTCTTTTCCTTTTGCCTTTAATCTTTTTAAACACTTGTTCTTTCCCAATGAGTCCTACCTGCTCATCTTGTGGTCAAAGTATTTAATCTTGAGCTTCAGCATTTTACCTTCCAGTGAAAAGTCTGAATTAATTTCCTTAAGTATTGATGGATTTGATCTTGCTGTCTAAGGAACTCTCAAAAGTCTTCTCCAACACTACAATCTGGAAGTGTTGATTCTGTAGCAATCAACATTCCTTATCATCTAACTCTCACAGTCATAGGCTGCTGGTAGGGAAAAACAACAACAACAACAACAAAAAAAAAACAAAACAGCTTTGACTCTGCTGGCCTTTGTTGTTCTTTCATTCTCTTCATTATTTACCCTCCCTTTCTGTCTATTCTAGACTTTTATTCTTTGATTCAAGGCATTTAAACATTTTTAATACTTCTTTTGTCTTTATATTCTTAGTGGAATTAAAGCTTTCAAGGCAACCATTTTAGGATTCCTCTTCTAAACAGTTTCTCTATTATTGTCTTTTAGATATTGCCCCCCAGCTTCCTTGTGCCTCATTCTTAGAAACACCATTTCCTACAGATGATACAAAGAGATGAGAATTGTCCTATTTCCCTGATTGTGCAGTTTGTTATTAACCTTTATCTTCCACCATGATCATTTTTTCCCATTTGTTACGAAATTTTCTCTCTGGCTCATTGCCTTCTAGTTCTTCTGGTATCAGTTGCTTCAGGAACTCTGATTCCTCTTTTCCTGAAGCAAATAAATGGCCTTTCCTTCTAAGTTGCAAATCATTACAGATTATACCCATGTAAAGTCCCCATCTCCTTTTATAGAATATCTCTTTTTTCCCCAACAAGAGTATTCTTCAATTGTATTTCCTTCCCCAACATAAACAAGATTTTCCTCTCTTTTCAGTCCTCCTTTTTGCCCCTTAACTCATTCTCCCATAGGCTTTCCTCTTCCTAAGAGACTTCGGAGTTATTTTCCTTTCATTGCTAGCTATTAAATTGATTAGGGTATATCACATATTTCCCTTTCTGATTCCTTCCCCTTTGGTTGTGGTTGTTCTGGAGAATAGGCCTCAAGGCTGCCTCAGCCTCCTCTCACATTTGGAAATCCATGTCTCATCAGCTTCAAACTTTTCCACGAGTGACCCCTAAAGGGAAGGGACCTGCCTCAGTAGGACCCTTTGCTTTGTAGATCTTTGCATACTTACATCCTATTCTAGTTCCCTCTGTTATTCAGTTCTCTAGCTGAATACTATTGAAGCACAGATCACTGCAGTCACAGTCAAAACAAGCTTCTGCATTTTAGTTGTTCAGTGCAACTGAAAGATGGGTGGAAGAGAAGGGTTCTGTGCAAACCCATGGGTCTGCTTATGCAGCCCTGTCAAAGCATGGTTACTGAGGGTAAAGGGGGAGATGATAGGTGCTTAGTGAATGCTTTAGGGTCTTTAGGTGAGCTTTCTCTTGTATTAGTAAATCAAAATTTTGCCCTATTATGGTTCTTGATATCTTTTTTTTTTTTGAACCAGAGGTGTCACACACATGATCTGTGTGCCAAATGAGGGCCACAACACTCTGAGTGCACCCCAAATCAGATGAAAATATTATTAGGAAAAATTCAACTAAAAAATTAAAATATAGTAAAATACAGAAAAATTTAATATATGGTTTCTGAAGTCAGTATGCAGTCCATAAACACCTTTATGTATGGGTAAATGGCCTCTGTTTCTGTTGGAGTTTGATACCACCATCCTTGACCATGGAGACAGCTAACATTGATTTATCTCATACATAATTCTATTTTAGAAAGGTCTGAGAGGTCATGAAGATTGGAGAAAATGTCCAATACTCCATCTTGTTGGTTACGTGACCTGAAAGTCCTTACTTAATCATTTTGTACAAGATGTTACAGTTACTTCTTTATAGATCTTAAACCCCATAGCAATAGTTGCTGAACTTGTAATTTAATTGGTATTGGCAATTCTTGGATGAGGAAATTGTCTCTACCAATGCATCTCAATTCCTTCACTGAAACTTACAGTTTTAGATAGTTGCCTAGAGCAGAGGTGTCAAGAATGCAGTCCACAACTGAGTTCATAGAATACAGAAGAAAATATAATTGAGAAACACTTAACAGAATAAATAAAAATACAAAAGAACATAGGTAATGCTAAGATATGACTTTCTAGGTCAATATACAGCCCACAGAAATCCTCATGTATATAGTTCAGCAACCTCTATTTTTATTTGAGTTTGACACTGCTGGCCTACAATTCTGTATAGTTAAATGACTTCCCTAGGGTTATGCAGATAGAAAATAGAAGAAATAGGACTTGGTTTGAGCCTAAATCTTCCTAGTTCCAAGAACAGCTCTCTATCCACTATCACATTGCTGATAAATGTTGTTTATTACAGGCCGAGATAGTGCTTTGTTTTGGTTTCTTACTTGTTTTTTTTTTCCATTTTTGTACCCCTCATGCTCATAGTAAATGTTTAGTACAAGGGTTTGGAACTTGAAATGATTATCCAGACTCATCTTCCAAATTTCCTTCAGCTAGTACTATTATCTACAATGATTTTATTTCAATTCAATTCAATTTGTCTCATTTATTAAATAACTACTGAGTATCAGACACTGTGTAAAATTCTACTTACATAAAGACTCCTTCCCCTGCCATAAAAGAACTTACTTATTTCTTTATAAGTGTTAAGTTACCTCAAGATAGGGACAAGGACTGAACCTGAGATTTCAGTGGTATAGGCAGGGAATTCTGGGATAAGGAGGCTGTATTGGTGCAAGGAACAAGTATACAAGTAAAAATGCAGAGAAAGTTCGGATAAGAGAAAATCTGTAAACGTTTAAAAGATACAAAAAATTTGACTAAAACATCAAATAATCACATTTCATCAGAGAACCCACCTATATAAAAAGCTTATTAAAGATTATATAGATGGAAAAATCTCACATCAGAAGTCACACATTAACACTGCTCAGAAAGAACACCTGGAAATTTATTTCATTAAATTATTCCTACTCTCATCTAGGATTCTGTAAGCTTGGATTTAGTGGCATGCCATTCACTTCAAGGAGATAGCAGTAGAAACAAAAGAAAACCTTCCTCATTTTTCACAAAAAAAGCTATTTTTATTTTATGTACTCTATCCTGAGAACCTTCTTCCCAAAAGCTCTCTTCTGCTTTAGCCTGCCCTCATGAGCAACCCACTAAAGAGCTAGAATGTAAAAGATATTAACCAGTTAACTTTATGGCCCTGTTAGATACTTAACAGTCTGCCAACACTTGTACTAAGCCAGAATCTTCCTCTCTTCCTCTCTAGGAGCTTTTACTTTTTGGTCCTGTCTTTGCACTCTGGGAACCATTCACAAGTTATACATGTCCATGAAAAGAGTACTTTCCAAGGGGCAAAGGTTAGAATGAGGGCAAAGGATCATTCTCTCTGTTCCTAATTTTGATTCAACATTAAATTTCGTTCATATTAAGGGTCCTAAAGAGAGAAATTTTTCTAACGTTTGAGCAGCTTCCATCAGTATCAAAGCACACAATGAAAAGGAGTCTTCCCCAGTGAGTTGGCTGGGTTCCATTCTGGCAAGCATAAACAGAACCACTCAGTACCCTCTGAGGACTAACATGGATATCAATAAGGATACAAAATTAAATCACAAATAAAGGGCTCTGAGCATCTTTCTTTAGGAGCTTGTTTGTCTCATATTCAGGCTTAGCATTCTGGTCAATTCATCATTCACATGTTATTTTGACAAATTTATTAGGCTTTGTTTCTGGTGTTGTTGCTGATGGGTGTGTAGGGAGAAGTTTAGGATAAATTTACTCATTCTCTTGGCTCTCTCTTCATGACACGTGTATACTTTAACTAAAGAAATTCACTACTAAACAAAATAAAAGGTTTAAAAGTCTCACGGGTGGACCGTGTATTGTTGGTGCATTCATGAATCATATGGGGAAAGAAAGGAATTCATGGTCTGATTCCAAATTAATAAATCACTTTACATAGCACTGCTTGTAATCTTTGATGAAATCTAAGTGAAGACAGACGGAACAGTCAAATCTGCCCATATGATTATAAATTTTCCCTCATCCTACATCCCACAAATACATCCCTTAATACTTGCACAAGAGGTACAGTGCTTTTGATATAAAAAGTAACACTTAAAGCTATTCAATTCATGACATTAAAACTACAATATTTTCTTACTATTGTAATTATACTGCTCAGAAAACTGGACTCAGCCCAGTAAGAAAACTGCAAACATTTTCAGTTTTGTTATCACAAGCCCTATACAGAATAACTAGATGCATTTTCTGCTGTTACAAAGATTATGAGATTGATGATGAGAGATAAAGATGTCTGACTAGTTTGTATGGGTCTGAATTAGTATCTGAAAAGTTTGGATGCCTAGCAAATTTTATAAACTACACCAGAAAGTTGAAAGTTTATTGCTAATATATATTGAAAATACCTGAATTGAAATGTCTGATCTAACTAAATAAAACTGGGATATTCCTCCTTCCACAGAGACCATAACCTCTTTATGCCCAATCAGTGAATTTTGTAAGCTTAAATGGCTGAAAAATTCCTCACCCAGAAGATAATTGTATAACAATCTTCTGTGAATTTCTCTGGGCTACTCCTCTGACAGTAGCCTTACAAGCCTTTGATTTGAAGCCTTTCCATCTTGGTAGGACCTGTCAGAGCTTGAGTTCTGTGTCATCCAGAATCTAAAGATACCAACTATATCGTGAAGAAATATTAACCTAGTATTTAATTAGAGGACTTTAGTGGACTATGCCCAGTCTATACTTCAATATACATCAATGTGGATATTTCCTCCAATGAAACATATTTCAGCCTATTTATACCTTTTCATCTTATATCCTAGACCAGGGCTGCCCAAAGTGATGAGGGCCTTCTTTTAGTTTTCTTATCATGTAGATCTTAATGTAACACACAGGCTGTCCACCTGTCATTGTTCTCACTATATGACCAGCATCACTTCCTTTTTGGTTAATCCTTCTCTTTAATGATAGCTTTTATGACACTTTTTGGGCACATTTCTTTGCTGGTAATATGCTTCAGCTAACAGCAGCCATCATGTGGCTCTCAATTGCCTTTTGGTTGACCTGTCACAATTTTATTCTACAGAAACACAATTTGCTGCCAAAACTGTATCACTGAGAGCATAGATACACATATATGGTATAGCAAGAGTGACCAAGCACATTCTTTATATCGATCTCCCCAGGATCCAAAGACCACTGTCAACAGGTAGGTCCCTTAGTCTCTGCTACCATTACTCTTTTTCATTTTTCAGGTTTAACTACTTTCTCCTTTGCTGCTTCTACAAGGGTCTGGTATGACGGGGAAAAAAAAGGCGTGATTTGTTTACCCCAAAAGTATCAGGCACCCTGTAATATCCATTTCTGGTCTCTCTCTGAGACACTGTCTTTCCTGATCTGCTCACACTTCTCTTTCATAGAATCCAGCCCCTGTTGGGGTCAGGAAAGCTATCTGCCTTCCTCCTTTCCATCAGCAAGTGGCCCCTAACTAGTGCCTTAGTCAACTATAGTTAGGGAAACATCAACTAGACATTTCTTACCTCCTAATTCTCTGGCCACTTTTTTTTCCAGGTTATCTTGTAGCACGGGGCCCTGGAATTCTGGGTACCACATGAAAGGAATGCAATAAAATTAAAATTTTACCTTCTTTTGGCTTTTTTTTGAGAGGGGATAGGCAGGGTAACTGGGGTTAAGTGACTTGCCCAAGGTCACAGGGATAGTTAAGTGATAAGTGTTTGAGGCTGGATTTGAATTCAGATCCTCCTGACTCTGGACCAGTGCTCTGTTCACTGCCCCACTTAGCCATCCCAAAATTTTATATTTTAAAAGGATGTGATTCAGTCATTAAACTCTACCAGCAGCCCTTTATAATGAAGTTCAGAATTAGGAGAGGAGGTGCCAGTGGGAAAGATGCTTTTTCAACCAAGATAAGGCCAAACAGGTTGTTATATATTTTAGCATAAGCATTTCATTAAAATTTGCAGTCTATGGTTTTAAGGAAAGTTTAAGTTTAATGTTTTTTAAAAGTTAGCTATGTTTAATTTTCTTTAGTATTTTGATGAATAAAAGTAACACCATTTATTGCTCAGTATTCAAAATATTTATCTTTTTTTTAATTAAAAAATCAAATTAGGAGCGGCTAGGTGGCGCAGTGAGTAGAGCGTCGGCCCTGGAGTCAGAAGGACCTGAGTTCAGATCGGGCCTCAGACACAATGCAAACACACACACACACACACACACACACACACACACACACACAAACCTAGCTGTGTGACCTTGGGCAAGTTACTTAACCCCAATTGCCCTCCAAAAAAAAAAAAATCAAATCCCTTAATGAAATATTTTGCACATTGCTGAGAGATAGTAGTGAGAAAACAATGGACATTCTTTTCAGAGAGTTTAGAATCAATGAAAAATATGTTCAATTTCTTTTATTTTTTCTAGTTATAAATACACTGGTGAAGGGGTTTGTTATAGGTGAGAAGGATCTTTCTGTACAGATGATCAACATTAAGAGATGCTAACTGACCAAAATGGGCAGAGACAGAGACAGACATCTTGTATTCTCCCCCAACCCTCCCAGCAGAGCATGGCACCGGGAGTCCCTCAATCATGTCCTGGGTTCAGTAACAGTTGGTCAACATAGGGGATGGCTGGCTAGGAACAGGTCCTCAGTGGGGGGGCGGGGTGGCAATGCCAGTCGATAACCCTCAGAGCAGGAAGAGGGGCATCCTGAAATGGGCGCTTGTGACTTGAAGTTCCTGGGAGAGGCCAAGGATGGGCATACCAGTCTCCTCACACATCCCTCAGGGCATTGCAGGCAAACTCCCATACCACAAAGGCCACGTGGTAGATGTACGAGTTGTAGTATTTGTACATTTTCTCTACTTGTTCCTGGGTCATCTTCTGCATTGGTTCCCGGAAGTTGGCGTTCGGGGTCTTGCTGCAGAGCATAAAGCCTATCTGGCCGCTGGGATAGGTGGGGATGGTGCAGTAGGCATATTGCACATGAGGGAACAAAGACTTGCAGAAGTGATGCATCACCTTGATGAAGTCCCGATGCAAACATTGGTACTCACCCTGACAGCAGAGGACTATCTTTCAGCATTGTCTTCATCAGCTGCTAATAAAACTCTTTGAACAAACTCTCAGCAGGACCCAGGGGCTTCAAGGAGTAAGTGATGATGACATCAAAGGCATCCTGGTTCTGCTGCATGAATTCAACTCCTTCTCTAACGTGCAAGGTCAGCTTCGGACTGGAGGAGCCCATGGCCATGCCCGGTGAGTATTTCTTGGAGACCTGGATCACGTCCTCATCAATCTCACACTGGCCCACAGACTCCACGGATGGATGCTTCAACACTTCCCGAAGGACACTGCCGTCCCCACCACCAATAATTAACACCTTTTGGGGTTTTCAGCTGGGGTGAATGCAGAGGGGCAGGTTGGCAATCATCTCCTGGTATGAAAATGCATCCCTCTCCATGCACTAAATGACTCCATCTAGCACCAGGACATTGCCGTAGGTCTCACTGCGGGAGACTAGGATCTCTAAGTAGAGGGAGCGCTGGTGGTGGAGCAGCTCATCCACCTGCAGGGACATGGTCTGCCCCGGCCACAGGCTGCAAGTTTCCTGGAACCAACCCTCACGGATGAGGGGGGTCCCGGGCTCTGTGGCAAGGCTGGGGGAGGGCGACCACAGCACAATGTAGCCATAAGCCCCACCTCTCCGCCTTGTCTGCCCTCCCACCAGCCCCCCCTGACATTCAGTTTCTAAATGGCAAGCCAAACAAGTCTCCTTTCTATTCAATTCCAGGTCCAGCTTATTGTTCATTTATCTGAGATATATGAACATATGAATGAGCTCTATGATTGTCCTTCCAACTGCATAATATAGCCTAAGGTGAAGGAGTTTCTCAACTACTTAGAATTTTCCTATGCAGATAGTTGGGTCAAACTTTTGCGAAGTTACCAATCACATTCAGGGGGCTGTGCAGTGTTCTGGGACTTGATGTGATTAGCACAATGTCTTATACAAAGAGAAACAAAGACCTCTGGGTCTCTCCAAATAAATGTTTATGTGTTGACTCAACATCTATGCTAAGAAGAAGAAGAAACCACCTGTGCCCAAAACATATGTACCTAAAACAAGATTTATTAAAGGATCAGACAAGGCCTTAAGAGGGCTAGAGACAGGAGTGGGATGGGGCAATCCTCCAAATCTGCAACAGAATTGGAATAGTGATATGGATACTGCAATGATGATTTTCTAACTTTCCCTTTTGATTGAATGAATGAAGAAAAAGCTTATTTTAAGGGCAGACTATGTGCCAAGTGCTAGGAATACATGCATGGAAGTAAACAATCCCTACCCTCAAGAAGTTTATATTCTAATGGGGAGAGACAATATATATAGGGGAGTAGTAGTCATAGAGGAATATTCTGGTATGGAAAGTTAGGAATATGATGAGTAGAACCATAGAAGAGTAGATGAAACATCTTTTTCAGAAGTAATGACAGACTGAGCATAGTTCCAGAAGAAGAAATGGGGTGAACATGGGGTGAAAAAGAAATAGGGGCAAATAAAAGGGATCAGCTGATGAGAATACAGGGAGTGAAGTAGTAAGGCATGGACACTGGACCTAGTGAGCCAGTAAGAACAGTGGGATACCAGCACAGGAATCAGAGGATAAGGGTATGGCAAATTTTATATGACCAAGAAGTAGCGTAAAACATGGCTGGAGACATGGTCTAAATGTGGAATAAGGTAACCCTCATTTCTGATTGCTTCCTTCTTTTGAGCATGTTCTGGATGATGATTAGGCCAGAGCTTGGTGTTTTCTGGGATCTCTGGTTTGGGATCCTGGAGGACAGTAACTGGCTCAGGATAATGAGAGTATTAAGCAAGAATGTTCTCTAATTTACTTGAAGTTAATTGACAAGTGTATTGTGGAGAATTTTACCTAGGCCACTAGGTGGCGCCATGGATAAACTACTGGGTCTGTAGTCAGAAAGTCCTAAATTCAGGCCTCAAGCACTTACTAGCTGTGTGAGCATGTGCAAATCATTTAACTTCTGTGTGCCTCAGTTTCCTTGTCTGTGAAATGACGATAATAACGCCTATCTCCTAGAATTATTATGAGGATCAAATGAGATATTTGTAAAGCACTTCTCACAATGCCTGGCACTATATAAATGCCAGCTATGATGATGAGGAAGAGGAGGAGGAAGATGAGGATGATGCCAGATGCTATAAGGTCATCTGAGCTCAGATGGATACTTTATGTATAGTAGTATTAATTTGAAAAGATGCAGAGACTTCCATAGCTGGTTTTAGAGGTGGAAGAAAAAAGGAGAGATAAAAAGAAAATAAGCATTCATATAGCAAATATTATGTGCTAGATGGGTGGGTAGGTGGTACAGTGGATAGATTGCTGGACCTAAAGTCAGAAAGACTAAACTTTGTGAGTACAAATCCAATCTCAGACACTTAATAGCTGTGTGACCCTGGGAAAGTCACTTATCCTCTTTTACCCTATAAAATAAGCTGAGAAGGAAATGGCAAACCATTCTACTATCTTTTCCAAGAAAACCCCAAATGAGGTCACAAAGGGATAGACACAACTGAAAAATGAACAACAAAAATGTGCTAGGTATTATACTAAGAGTTTTAAAAATACCTCATTTGATAGATACAGGATACATTCCAAGTGTTATGGGCATCAATCTTCCCACAGACTTCAATCTTTTAAATTAGCTGGCAAATGCCAGAAAAAAATGACCTTGAGTAAATTTCTTGAGTGAAGAATCAGAGGCCTTCTAGAGATGCTTATCTTTCTTCCATTCCTCATTCTCCCCTCCACTTCCTTGGGATTCTACATAAGAAATGCTTAGTCATCTTCGATAGTAGGGAAGGAATAAACTTTTAAAATATGAAGATCTTAATAGAGGAATAAAGGTCTTATTTATTGATATACCTATTTATTATAATGTGTAATATAGTTATCTATGTATACATTCATATGTATATATTATGTGATATAAATGTATATGTGTAATATAGATATATGTATATACATCTGTGTATTTTAGTATATCTTCTAGAAGAGACAATATTGATTTATACAGTGAGGAGAGCACTTGAAATTACAAAATTCCAAAAGCAGAACTATATGCATACACATTAAAAGAAGGTGCCATATAGATCACAAGTAAGAGGCTATGAAATGAATTGTGGCAGTCACAGTGTAACAGACCCTACAAACAACTTCACTATATGTAGCAAATCCCTTTCTCATCTGGACCATTTTTCATTGAATATCCCACACGACAGTGGTGAACATGCTCTCCAAAATGATGGACATCTCTTTGCCATCAACTTCTCTGCCCAAATAATACTCAATCATCAAAATTCTCTCTTGCTGAATTTTTCACAGAATCATTCAGGACTTTAACATATGCATGAGAGAAACTTGGAGAAGAATCTTTAAGGCTACAGCTTGCTCTTGAGAATCTTTTTTTTCCTTTTTTTCTTTTTTTTTTTTTTTTGCTAGCCAACAAATAATATACATAGTGTGTTCTCTGCATCCTTCAGTCACTGTGTGATGGTGTAGATGGGGTCTGCCATAGGCCATAATTTGCAAAAGTTTGTCTCTTCCCTTCTTACATTTTTGATCAAGAATGTCTTAAATACAGATATAAATTATTCTTTGTATAATAAAATAAGAATACACTTTAATCAGAAACATTAGATAACGTTTCATCTGCCAGAATATTGTGATGAAAGGAGCCACCTCCAAATTTAGGTCTCCTGACTTTACTAAAGAACCAATAATTTCACTGTCACCTCTGAAGTATTTAAAAGGGTTATTTGGAGAGCTAAGACTTGGGATCATAGCCTTTTCTTAGTAATTTTTCTTACTCCTTTTCTTAGTAACCAGCTATGAACATATTATGACTATGCCAGATACTTAGTGTATAAGAAATTACTACTTTGGGGGAATCTTGTAGTAATAACTATATAATATAGATGTTACTAGTGGCATGTAGCATTATTACAGGATCTAGCTTAAAAGATCAGTTTTAACAATTTCTTCAATTTGAATATTCTCTTTTTATGACCGGAGAGCTCAGTCCTTACATGATAGGGTCATTTTATGACTGGATGTGCAAAAATTCTAGTTAAACCTAGAGTTTTACTCTGCCTCTACTTCCAATCTAGGCTAGAGTCTCTCTTTATCAACTCTCTATAGGAAATTAATAAAAAACATTCTTATTCTCAAGAGTCTCCAACTACTACCTTATATCACCAATAGTTTGGGGGTTTTTTGTTTGTTTTTTGTTTTTTTTATTTTGGACTATAATTCCTTTTCCAAAGCCCACTGGCATGGGACTCTTTCATCATGGGCAGTGATGAAAAGTCCCACTGTGCAAGAGTTGGCAAAAGGCGAGAGTTCTTGACCTCACCTCAATTCTTTGTTCCAATCTCTCTTCAGGCCAGTCCTTTTAGGAACTCTTTTGGGTACATCACTTTTAAGAACTTTCAAGATTTGAGTTTTCTTTGATATTCTTAAAGTGTTGAGTCACTTAAGCCTCTTCTGATTTCCAACTTTGAGAGATAAGACAGATGAAGACAACTCCATTTCAAGGTGATGAAGGAAAAGACTCTGGGGAGGCATAAGATGTTGTAGTAACCTTGATAGTAATAAGGAGAAAAGGAAAGGGTTTGGAGAGGGGCATCAGCTCAATTCCATTTAGGCCATGTTGAATGTAAGATGTCTATGAGACATGCAATTTAAAATGTCCAATTGTCACTTAGAGATGGGAGAGACTGGAAGTCAGAAGGGATGTTAGGGCTGGACATAGAGATAATAATTTGAACCCAGGGAGATGATGATTCAACAAGTTGTTCCAACAATTCAACAAGTTAAATACTATTGAAGGAGAAGAGAACCCAAGACAGAGACTCAGGAGACACCCATGGTTAGCAGGTGAGCCCTGGATGAAGAAGCCACAAACCAGAAAGAGAAGTGGTCAGACAAGTAGGTGGGGGGAAAGGGAGATAGTAGTGTTACAAAAATGTATAGAGAAGAAAGTATCAAGGAGAAGAAGGCAATAGTGTCAAAGACTTCAGAGAAATCAAGACAGATGAGGATAAAGAAAAGGCCATCATGTTTCAAAATTAAAAGGTCACTGGTAATCTTGGAGAGAATAGTTTCAGTTGAATGATGAGGTCAAAAGCCAGACTGCAGAGAATTAAGGAGAATAAGAGGTAAGGAAGAGGAAGCACTGATTGTAGATGGTCTTCTCAAAGAGTTTAACCATGAAATGGAGGAGAAATATAGGACAATAGCTAGTAAGGATTGAAACCTCAAGTGAGGAGGAGTTTTATTGAGGTTGGGGAGACATGGTGCATTAAAAGTGTATTTTGTTCTGGTCCCCCAATCACCCATCTCTCCTTCTAGTAAGTATAGCGAGTTTATATATATATTTATCTAGTATGAAGCAATAATAACAGGAAGTTAGATTGCAAAGGGGAACCTAGGACTCACATACAGACTGTGCCAAAGAAGCATAATTTGTGAACTATATCATGTTAGCCAAAAATCATATCCTGAGACTATGTGCTAAATGAGGGAAAGCAATCTAGGCCATAATGTCAGGCCTTTTGGTCCTTTGCTTTGCAACCTTAGATAAGCTTTAGACATTCGTGGTAGACCAGAAGAACATCAAATGTTGCTGATAATTTTGAAATTATGTGTATATATTAATGAAGTAACCCCAAGGTGGAATGAATAATAGTTGGTTTGACCCCCACCAAAACCCTAAAAATGAATTTTGGGGGACCCAAAACTCTTGATCCCCAAGTATTATATCAGCTCCATTTGGGTACATGCTGATGAGTGTTCCCAACTATAATCCATGGTTATGAGAGTGATTTTCTGTGCCTCTCCCCTCCCCCATTCTCTTCCCCACACTGTCTGCCTCCTCTACTACCCACATCATCTGCTTCTGTACCCTTCTTCAATTTTGACTACTTCCTCTACAGTATGCCCCCATACCCTTTATGCCTTATTAAAGTGTGAATGCAACCTTACTCCCATTGCCATTGTGGTCTTTCCCAGGAAGTACCCAAAGAACTGGACCTGCCTGCTCCATTTCATAATTCCATAAATTAATTAAAAATCCACATGGGCATATTTGTAGGCAGTAGGGAAGCAGTCAGTAGACAAAGAGAGATTGAAGATAATTGAAAGAATGGGGATGATAGAGTAATCTGCTTGAAGAAGCAGGATGGAATGAGACCAATGCATGCAAAGGGGATAGCCATGTCAAGGAGAAGGGCTACATTTTCTTTTAAGAGAGAGGTGAAAGATAAGTAGAAAAGGCATCTGCTCGGGGGGCGGCTAGGTGGCACAGTGAATAGAGCACCGGCCCTAGAGTCAGGAGGACCTAAGATCAAATCCAGCCTCAGACACTTAACACAAAAGCCAACCATGTGACCTTGGGCAAGTCACAACCCCAGTTGCCCTCTGAAAAGAAAAATAAAAGGCATCTGGTGTGAGATGAGGAGGAGGGAAGAAGGAGCAATGCTTGGTGAATGACCTCTATTTTTTTTCAGTGAAACATGAAGCAAGATCCTCAGCTGTGAGACTGAGAATGGGGGCATGGAAGTTTGAGGGGGAATTAAAAGCATCTAATAATGAGTGGCATAGTGGATTGATTAGTGAGACATAAAAGAATTGCCTTGCTGCAGTGAGGGCCAGTTGAAATTTTGTAAGATAAATTTGTTGTGGACGCAATCAGAATAGTTTTATTATTTTCTTTACCTTCATTTAGTAGCACATGAGTAGGAGCAAAGGCAATAAGTGGTGGTAGTAATTCAATGCTGAAGTTTGACAGGATAATGGAGGAAAGAGACTCCAGAGAAGAGAAGAAGATAGAGTTTAACAGATTCTCCAAAGAATCAGGGAAGGGAGAAGAGAATAGCCAGGGCAGGGGCGGCCTGGTGGGTAGGGGAACTAGGAGTAGAGAGACTGGAGGTTATGATGATAGAGAAAAACAGGGTTAGAAGGTACAAGGCAGAAATAAGAACGGGATGATAACAGATTGTGATCAGATAAAGGAATTTCAGAATATGAATATGAAAGAGGAATACTTGTGGATGATGACAAGATCAATGTATAAACATTATTATATGTAGCAAGGGTGGGATAGGGGAGTAGGTCATAGGAAATAACAAATTATCAATCTGTATGTTGAAATTTGTTAAAATGAGGACAGGAGCTGAGAAATCAGACATTGATCTAGTTGAGGAAGGGAAGAAAATGTCAGTAGACAATAACCACCATAATATGAAATGGGTGATGATAAATAAGGATTGAATGAATCTCAAAGGAGGAGAAATTACAGAGCTATGGTGGCTGTATTTCTAAATTTTATTAAAGTCATATACATACATATATATATATATATATGTATACACACATATGTATGTATGTATAAAATAATACTCTATGTGGTGACCTACAATGTTAACCATAAACTCACCTGAAGGTCAGAGAGGCAAAATGAATTTCCCTTTCTCATGTAGATGACAATAGTAAGAATAAAGGATAGTATTTGAACAAGAGGTCCTCCTGACTCCAAGTCCAACACTCTATCTACTGTGCTTTCTTCACCTACCTCAATTGTTAAGCTATAGAATTACAGAATTTTTTAAAAATATATAATAAAGATAGACATAAATTGCATTTAGAAGAAAAGATTACTAAAAGACACAGCATGACTACATTAATTTCAGACTGATCTCATTTTGCTTTTGACACTATTATTACATTGGTGATAAAGAGAAACACATAACTAGAGTGTACCCAGATGTCAGCAAAGCATTTCACAGTTTATCAAATTATCCTGGTGAACATGACTGAGAGATTTAGACTAGACAATTGTACAGTTTGTTAAATGGATTTGGGACTGGTTGAGTTATTAAACTCAATAAGAAGTCATTGATAAGTCAATGTTAATATAATGGGAGGGAGGTCTCCAATAGAGTGGCCCAGTGATTTTTTCTTTAGCTTTGCATGACTAAATGTGATAAAATAAAATTTAGAAATACAGCCATCATAGCTCTGTAATTTCTCCTCCTTTGAGATTCATTCAATCCTTATTTATCATCACCCATTTCAGATTATGGTGGTTATTGTCTACTGACATTTTCTTCCCTTCCTCAACTACATCAATGTCTGATTTCTCAATGATTTGAATTCAAAGTATAGATAGCATGCTTAGCAAGTTTGAGGGTAACATGTCTAGCACACAGTCAGCATTTAAATGCTTGTTGACTGACAGACTGACCAGATCTGATAACTAATAGGTTGAATGACAATCATAATCCCAGATGTTCTTAAGAGATTAGAAAGATGGACCTGATCTAATAAGGTGACATTAAATGTGGACAAATGTAAGGTCTTAAACAGGTCTTCTTTACCTTAAGAGAAAATTAAATGGGGGAAAAGATCAGATACACAAATATGGGACATTGAAGGCATGATAATAATATGTTTTGTGTGTCTGAAAAAGTATTATTTTGTTTTTAATAAACTATGTGTTTTGTATGAGCTGACAATGGGAGTAAATATAAAGCATAACAGTCAATGAAAGGTTATAACATCTTTAGGCAGAAGAAGAGATGGGGTAATACCTACAGCAAGGAAGTTGATAGTAACACTGGTCCAAGCACATTTGTAATATTGTGTCCAGTTTGTTTTTCTATCACATTTTTAGAAGGACATAGACAAACAGAAGAATGTACAGATAAGGGATGACAATGATGTTAAAGGGTCCAGTGATAATATCACATGTTTGAATGAGGGAACATGTTTGGCCTAAAAAGGAGAAGATGTAAGGTTGACATGATAGAGGTTGTCAAGTGTTAAAAACTGTCAGTTGGAAAAGGGATTCACTTTGATCTTTTTGTCCCCAAAGGGAAGAACTGAGCAAAAATAGGCAGAAGTTGCTGACAGGCTAATTTTGACTTGATGAAGAAAAAACCATACAAGTTGCCCCAAAATAAAATGGAGCAACTTGAGAGGTTTTGGTTTTTCTTTACTAGACATTTTTAGACAGAGAATGATGACTCCTTTCTTAGGGCTGGTTTAGTGAGGATTACAGCTCAGGTGTGGATGGGAATAAATTTTCTCTCTGAGGCCCTTTACAACTTATATGTTGTGTAATTCTGTAACTAGTGTATATAAATGCATGGAGACAAAACCAAGCCAAACAAGATTGGGTAAAAGTATGCATTTTAATTTGGGCAACATGAAAGGCAGTAGCATGAAATAAGATGGAGAGGTAAATAGGAGTCAGAATATGGACCTCCCCTTGTATATTAAGAAGGTCACCATGGCAACAACATAAAGAATGGATTAGAAACCACCACTGTTCATGTGTTCAAAGGAAGTCAGTAATACATAGTTCCTATGTATTGCAAAATTCCCATAACAACATCCTATGGTGATAGGAAAAGTAAATGGAAGCAAACTGGATATCTATAGTTGTGGAACAGTTGAACATATTATGTCATATGAAAAGAATGAAATATTATAGCACAAGAAGAGAACTTTGAATTCTTTGAATTTTCACATTCAAATCGAGGTAGACATGAATAAACTGATGCAAACTAATTTAAGCCAAATGGATAGAACAACATACACTTTGAGTTCAATAACTGTAAGAGAAAAATACTAAAAGACAACAGAATTTAGAACAATTTACTAACAAATCTTAAGACCTTGTGATGAAACAGAACATTTTCCTCTGAATAGAAGGATAAGTGGAGAACAGGTACAAATGAAGAATAAGTTGCCCAATGTGGCCATTTGTTTTACTTATCTGTACTTCTTTGTTACAAGAGAGGATTCTATAGGGTGTGGGCAGTAATGAGAAAGAGTGAGGGTTTTTTTTTTTAAAGCATCCATAAAATTTTTAATGATGGAATGATTGAACTAGGGAGAGAGTCAAGCTAGGAAGGGTAGTTACAGTTCTGTGACAGTAGATAAGAAGGGAGGTAATGAGGCCCTGCATGAGATACTTCCAATGAAGGTAGAAAGATGTGAGGAGTATTGCAGAGGTAGAATCACCAGGACTCATCTACTGATTAGCAACAAACAGTGAAAGTCGAGGAAGAGTCAAAGATAAAATCAGAGGAATTTAACTTGGGATAACTGAGAGAATATTTGCACCATTCACACAAATAGGCAAATTAAGCAGAGGGACAAATTTGGAGAAAAAGACAATTGGCTCAGTTTTGGACACATGGAGTTTGAGGTGACAGCAAGACATCCAGTTGGAGCTGTATGGTTAGCAGGTAAAAATACAGGACAGAAAATAGAGGTGCTAGTGAGAAGTTTGGGCTGCAGTTTAGATCTATGGGTCAATTTTATCAAGATAATAATTGAAGCCAAGGAAAGAAGGAGTAGTCCCAACTGTGCTTCTAGGCCTGGTTCTTGACAGGTTTTCTAGGAGGATGAATCTTTGGCTATGTTATGAAATATAATTAATCATGTTAACTCACTTAGGCATGCTTGTCCAAGTCAATTTTATTACTAATACAGAAAATTACATATGAAGTCACACGACAAATATTTCCCTAAAATGAAGTGATATAACAAAATTCTCTTCTCTATTTAGATGACATGCATTTGTGTTGCCAAACTTCTGACAGCATAACTCTTTTGTCATTGTTTCACAAATGCATGAGGCAGATTTCCATTCAGTACACCCCTCTAGTTTGATGCCAATGCCTTATCAAATGGACTATTTGTTGGGCATTCTAGACTTCCGTTGGTGTCATATAGACAGATACACATAGCCTTCAGCATCACAATTTGGTGATGGTCCATAAAAACTAAAGGGGACTGAGATTAGAGATAGGATAAAACAAATATCATGATTGGAGTGCTTCTTTACCTTGAGAAGAAATTAGAGAGGGGAAGATTTTATCCCTACCGAGGAACATCAGTCTCTATTAAAAAATAATCAAGGGCTACGTTATTAAAAATTAGTTTGTTAGGTTAATATGTATGCCTATGTTTGTGCATGCATGCTTGAGAAAGAATGAAAGAATGTAAAATGCACTCACAGCAGAAATTGTATTTTTGTCTCTCCTATTCAGTCTCTGCATTCTGTAATATCAAAGTTTGATTGACCTTCTCACTCAACAGCAACTACAACAATGAACTAGTAGGAAAGCAGACTCAGTTAATTTTAATAATCACATTTTGTCCCCAGAGGGACTTGGGTCTCAGAGAACACCTGAGGGAAAATGAAGGTGTCTTTCATGTTATAGTGAAAAGATCAATGTTTATGCTGATTGAAAACACATCATCTACTTCCTGGATAACAGAAGTCATCTGATTATGGAATCATCCTATTTTAATCTGGTGTCAGCTCAGAGATGAGAGGCATGGGCTATTGTAATGATATGAACTAACAGCTTTCCAGAAGAATGCTACTGTGAACAGCTTTTAAGGTTCTGATTACACAGTATAGTGAACATTCTATTTATTTCATAACAAATCAAAGCAAAACATTCAAAGAAAATCAAGGTATAGCACTCATAATATTACAACTTATCACAGAAAATCACAATATAGTATTCACAACAGCTTATCATTAAAATAGCCACATAGTTTTCACCAAAGTGGTCACAATATTTAGAAAAAAGAACAATCATTTCAAAGTACAATAGTCAAAGTCTTCCACTCCTGGGGCAAAATCTTCCACTCATTGGGCACACTTAAGTTAACTCAGTCACTTATTCATTAATCAATTACTAAGTATCACTAATCACTAAGTACAACAGAAAATACAGACCCTCCACCCCTAGGTCACTAGTAAACTGTAATTTCATCGTCACTTAATACCCACAGAGAGCAGGTCTTTTCATGTTGATTTGGGGCCATTTCTCGGATTCCCTGGATCCCCTTCAGTGGTCCCAAATTCTACCTGAATTTACCATACTGTCACCTGGGTTCAATGGCAGACAGCTCCCAGTTCCTTGTCCAGCCCTCTGGGTAGGTCCTGCTCCACACTGAAGTTCGCAGGGTTCAGTCCATCTCAAATGCTCAATTTCTTCTCCCAGGAATTCAAGGAATTCAAGGCTCAACCAAGCCACAAACAAAGTCTTAGCATCCTGGTCATACTTCCTCAGTCTTCTTCTTCCTCAATCTTCTCCTGGGCTCCTAGCTCCTTTCTCCTGGCTCCTGGCTCCTGGGCTCCTATTCAGAAGAAGCTCCACCACCACAAGTTCTCAGGAAATTCTGACTTAGCTCTCGATTCTCTCATCCATAGCTGCTCTGCCACCACATGCTGGTCCCAAGAAATTCTGACTTTGCCTCTCTGGGGCTTTTCCTTATATACACAAAGCATTAGCTTCCTGTTTCAGCCAACCCCTTCCTGTTAAGTTAGTTACAGGAGGCAGGAGTTCATACCTTCTGTTTCCCCAACAGAAGCTTGATCAATTATGAAGTGCTAAGTAGCTGCTACTTTTGTCAACATGAAGGGGTCTTCAAATTCAAATTACATTACCATTACACCTATGTTCCCAACTCCTAGGAGAATTTTACTGTGAAGTTAGAGCCTGGATGAATTGAAACACAAGAAAAGGAGACTAGAGACAGCATGGTTTGGCAATGAGTTTGAGCTGTAGTACAAAGGTACTCATTAAGAAAATTCTTGAGGTAACATTCTCTTTAGAAGTAGCTACTGAAATCAACCAGTGGAAACTAGAGATTTGTAATAGGTCCAATGTCATGCAAAACTATGAGAGCATAGGGTATCAGGAGCCCTATCTGATAAATGGCAAAAGGGTAGGGATAGGTGTGGGCAGAGGGAGAAGATGAAGGGAAAAAAGGAAACGACAATAGTTACTGATATTTATATCACTTTACAATGTGCAAAGTACCTTACATACATTACTTCAGATGATTCCTACAACAATCCAATGAAGCAGAAGATACATGTAACGGTGCATGAAGAATTTCGGCTAACTGCCTTAAGCCAAACTTGCTTTTCAACCATCAACTCAAATTCTTTTTTTCTTTGCTTGGTTTTTTTGTTTTGTTTTTGAAAGTCCTTTTATTAGTAGGAAGGTTCCATCAATATCTGACTGTCTTGATATTTTTTAAATTAAATTTTATACTTATTTTTAGTTTACACAATTTATTTCCATAAGATTTTGAATTACATATTTTCTCCCCATCTTTCCCCACTGTATACCCCCTCTCCCAATCTGCTCTCTCCTATATCGTCCCCCATCTCTCCTCTGACTTTCCAGTAGGGCAAGATGGATCTCTAAACCCCAGTGCCTGTATATCTTATTTCCCAGTTGCATGTGTATATATATACATATATATATATGTATATATATATATATATTTTAAATATTTGATTTTGAAACTTTGAATTCTTTCCCTTCATCCCTCATCACCCACCCTTACTGGGAAGATAGGCAATTCAATATGAATTATACACATGTAGCTACAGAAAACATTACCATAGTGGATATATTGTGAAAGACTGACTATATTTCCCTTCATCCTATCCTGCCCCCCACTTGTTCTATCCTCTACTTTGACCGTGTCCCTTTTCAAAAGTGTGTGCTTCTAACTTCCTTTCCGCCCAACCAGCCCTCACCTCCATCATCCCCCCTCTCATCCCCTTTCCCCGGTACTCTCCTGTTAGGTGAGATACCCTATTTAGTATTTATGTCATTCCCTCCCTAAGCCAAATTCAATGAGAGTAACATTGATCCATTCCCTTTTGCCTTCCTGTTCTTCCCCTCCATTGTAATAGTTTTCCCTTGCCTCTTCTAAATGAGATAATTTACCCCATTCTATCTCTCCCTATGTCCTCTCATTATATTCCTCTCTCTCCTCTCAATTTCACCTTTTAAATATCATCCCTTCCTATTCAATTGGTCCTGTGCCCTCAGTCTATGTATACCTGAACACATATATACACACACTCCCATATTATTCATATGCCTAATACACCCTCCTATATAGGCATATATAAGTATACATATATGTGTGTGTATTTGAATACACACACATTTATGTTTCCTGCAACTATTCTCATAAGTTTCATAAGTTACAATTATTGATTTCCATCTTGGAATGTAAATAGTTCAACTTTTATAAGTTCCTTATGATTTCTTTTCCCTGTTTACCTTCTCATGCTTCTCTTGCTTCTTGTATCTGAATGTCAAATTTTCTATTCAACTTTAGTTTTTTCATCAATAATGCTTAAAAGTCCTCTATTTCATTGAATCACCATATTTTCCCCTAAAACATTATACTCAGTTTTGCTGGGTAGGTAATTCTTGGTTTTAATCCTAGCTCTGTTGACCTATGGAATATCATATTCCAAGCCCTTCTGTCCCTCAGAGTAGAAGCTGCCAGGTCCTGTGTTATCCTTATCGTGTTTCCACAATATTCAAATTGTTTCTTCTTGGCTGCTTGTAATATTATCTCCTTGATCTGGGAACTCCAGAACCTGGTTAACCTCTATTTTGCCCTCTGGTTCCAAAACATCAGAGCAATTTTCCTTGAGAATTTCTTGAAGGATGATACCTAGGTTTTGGGTTGTTATTTTTTTTTGGATCATGGGTTTCAGGTAATCCAATAATTTCTAAGTTATTTCTCCTGGATCTATTTTCCAGGTCAGTGGTTTTTCCAATGAGATGTATCACATTGCCTTCTATTTTTTCATTTGTCTGGATCCATTTAATAGTATCTTGATTTCTCATAAAGTCACTAGCTTCCATTTGCTCCAATTGAATTCTGAAGGAATTATTATCTTAAGTGAGCTTTTGAGATTCTTTTTCTATCAGGTAAATTCGGCTTTTTAAAAATAATATGTATGTATATTTTTAAACATTTGATTTTAAAACTTTGGATTCCAAATTCTTTCCCTTCCTCCCTAGACACACACCCTTACTGGGATGATAAGCAATTCAATATAGGTTGTACATGTGTAGCTATGCAAAACATTTCCATAGTGGATATATTGTGAAAGACTGACTATATTTCCCTTTATCCTATCTCATCTCCCACTTGATCTATTGTCTACTTTGATCCTGTCCCTTTTCAAAAGTGGGTGCTTTGAACTTCCCTCCCCCCCTTGTCCCCCCCTCCTTTCCCTTCCCCTCCTCTCTCCTACAGGGTGAGATACCCTATTTAGTGTGTATGCCATTCCCTCCCGAAGCCAAATTCAATGAGAATAAGCTTGACTCATTCCCTTTTGCCTGCCTGTTCTTCCCCTCCATTGTAACAATTTTTGTTGCCTCTTCTATATTAGATAATTTACCCCATTCTGTCTCTCCTCATCTCCTCTCATTATATTCCTCTCTCATCTCTTAATTTCACCTTTTAAGTATCATCCCTTCCTATTCAATCAATACTCTGCCCTATGTCTATGTATACCTGTGGACATATATACACACACTTACATATGTATTCATATGCCCATATACCCTCTTGTATACATATATACACATACATACATATGTGTATACATATACACACATACATACATACATACACACACATATATACACATATATATGTCTGTATGTGTATATATATATACATATATATGTATGTATGTATGTATGTATGTATGTATATATACACACATTTCTATTCCCTTCAACTATTCTCATACTGAGAGAAGTTTCATAAGTTACAATTATCGTTTTTCCATGCAGGAATATAAGTAGTTCAACTTTGATAAGTTCCTTATGATTTTTTCCCTCTTTACCTTCTCAAGCTTCTCTTTTTTTTTTTTTTTTAAAGCAATTGGGGTTAAGTAACTTGCCCAAGGTTACACGGCTAGGTTTGTTTGTGTGGATTAAGTGTCGGAGGCCGGCTCCGAACTCAGGTCCTTCTGATTCCAGGGCCGGCGCTCTATTCACTGCGCCACCTAGCCGCCCCTTCTCAAGCTTCTCTTGCTTCTTGTATCTGAATGTCAAATTTTCTATTCAACTCTGGTTTTTTCATCAAGAATACTTGAAAGTACCAAGCTATCAGTCTTTGCAGATGATATGATGATATACTTAGATAATCCTAGAGAATCAAGTAAAAAACTACTTGAGACAATAAATGAATTTGGCAAAGTTGCAGGATATAAAATAAACCCACATAAATCCTCAGCATTCCTGTATATCTTTAATGAAATTCAACAGCAAGAGATAGAAAGAGAAATCCCATTTAAAGTCACTGTAGATATCATAAAATATTTGGGGATCTACCTGCCAAAACAAACCCACGACCTATATGATCACAACTACAAAACACTTCTCACACAAATAAAATCAGATCTAACTAATTGGGAAAATATCGATTTCTCATGGCTGGGTTGAGCTAATATAATAAAAATGACAATTTTACCGAAACTAAATTATATATTTAGTGACATACCAATCAATTTACCAAAAAAACTACTTTTTAGAGTTAGACAAAATAGTAACAAAATTTATTTGGAAAAACAAACAAGAGAATTAATGAAAAGAAATGCTAGGAAAGGTGGACTAGCTATACCAAATTTTAATCTGTATTATACAGCAGCAGTCATCAAAACTGCTTGGTAGTGGCAGAGGAGTAGAGTAGAGGATCAATGGAATAGATTAGGCCCAGGAGACCCAGCAGTAAATGAGTATAGTAATCTATTGTTCAATAAACCCAAAGACCCCAGTTTTGGGGATAAGAATGCACTATTTGACAAAAACTGCTGGGAAAACTGGAATATAGTATGGCAGAAACTGGGCATAGACCATTATCTAACACCACATACCAAAATCAAGTCTAAATGGGTGCATGATCTAGGTATAAAGGATGATACTGTAAGCAATCTGGCAAAGCAAGGAATAGTTTACCTGTCAGATTTGTGGAGAGGGAAAGACTTTAGGACCAAACAAGAATTAGAAAGCATTATAAAACTCAAAATGGATAATTATGATTACATTAAATTGAAAAGATTCTGTTCAAACAAAGCCAATGTAACCAAGATCAAGAGGGAGGTGAGAAATTGGGAAAGAATTTTTACAACCTATGTCTCTGACAAAGGACTCATTTCTAAAATATACAGAGAATTGAGTCAAATTTATAAGAATACAAGTCATTCCCCAATTGATAAATAGCCAAAGGATATGAACAAGAAGTTTTCAAAGAAATTAAAGGTATCTATAAGCATATGAAGAAATGCTCTAAATCACTATTGATTAGAGAAATGCAAATCAAAACAACTCTGAGGTACCACATCTCTCAGTCAGATTGGCTAAGATGACAAAACAGGAAAATGATAAATGCTGGAAAGGATGTGGGCAAATTGGAACACTAATGCATTGCTGGTGGAGTTGTGAACTTATCCAACCATTCTGGAGAGCAATCTGGAATTATGCCCAAAGGACTATAAATAATCTCATACCCTTTGACCCAGAAATACCTCTCCTAGGGTTATATCCCAAAGAGATCATAGAAGTGGGAGGAAGACCCATATGTACAAAAATATGTATAGCAGCTCTTTTCGTGGTTGCAAAGAATTGGAAATTAAAGGGGTGCCCATCAATTGGGGAATGGCTAAACAAGTTGTGATATATGCATGTAATGGAATATTATTGTGCTATAAGAAACAAGGAGGAGACAGTTTTCATATTTACCTGGAGAGGCTTATACAAACTGATGCTGAGTGAGAAGAGTAGAACCAGGAGAAATTTGTATACAATCACAGACACAACATAGGTGTGATGACCAACTATGACAGACTGGGCTCTTTTCAGCAATGCAGTGATATAAGTCATTCTGGAAAGACTCATGAAGGAGAGAGATGCAATATCCAGAGAAATAACTAGAAAGAACGGAGCTTGAATCCTGATGGAAGCAAACTAATTGATCTTTTTCTTTTCATTGTTTGTTTTATTTCTCCTTTACCGTTTTTCATCCCACCTAGTACAATATGCCTTTGTAACTTGACTAATGCTAATATGAAAGTATTTGCAGATCCTTTACTGGACTATATGCTGTCATGGGGGGGGGGAGAGGGAGGGAAAGGAAATTTGAAACTGAAGGAACTATGGAATTGAATCTTGTTAACTAAAAATAAACAAATAAATTAATTTTTAAAAAAGGAATACTTCAAAGTCCTCTATTCCACTGAATGACCATATTTTTCCCTGGAACATGATGCTCAGTTTTGCTGGGTAGGTAATTCTTAGTTTTAATCCCAGCTCCTTTGACCACTAGAATGTCATATTCTAATCCCTTCATTCCCACAGTGTATAAGATGCCAGGTCCTGAGTTATACTTATTGTGTTTTCAAAATATTAAAATTGTTTCTTCCTGGCTGCTTATAGTATTTTCTCCTTGATCTGGGAATTCTGGAACCTGGCTTTAATATTCCTAGGAGTTTTCTTTTTGGGATCTTTTTCAGGAGGTAATCGGTGGACTTTTTCAACCTCTATTTTGCCCTCTGGTTCTAAAACATCAGAGCAATTTTCCTTGAGAATTTCTTGAAGGATGATTTCTAGGTTCTTTCTTTGATCGTGGCTCTTATGTAGTCCAATAATTTTTAAATTATCTCTCCTGGATCTATTTTCTAGGTCAGTGTTTTTTTCCAATGAGATATTTCACACTGCCTTCTATTTTTTCATGTGTATGGATCTGTTTAATAGTATCTTGATTTCTCATAAAGTCACTAGCTTCAATTTGCTCCAATCTAATTCTGAAGGAATGATTCTCTTCAGTGAGCTTTTCAGATTCTTTTTCCATCTGGAAAATTTGTTGTTTTTTTTTAAGGCATTCTTCTCCTCATTTGCTTTTTGAGCCTCTTTTGTCATTTGAGTTAGTCTATTTTTAAGGTGTTATTTTCTTCAGTCAGGTTGTTGATTCTCATTTTGTAATTTTCTTGGATCATTCTCACTTCTCTTCCCAATTTTTCCTTCACTTCTCTTATTTGGTTTTCAAAATCCTTTTTAAGCTCCTCTATGGCCTCTGTAACCAGCTCATATTTTTCTTGGAAGCTTCTGGTGCAGGAGTTCTGACTTTGCTGTCTTCCTCCTGTTCCATGTTTAGATCCTTTGTCCCCAAAATAGGAGTGTAAAGTCAGATTGCTATGCTTGCTTTGCTTCATTTGCTTGCTCATGTTGCCGCTCAATTATTTGACTTTTGAGCTTTTTGCCACAGTAGAACTCTGCTACCAGAGAGGGGAGCTTTGTCCCAAATAACTGGGGTTTTTGCAGCTGCTAGAGCTATTATTTGGGTGCTCTCTCTGAAACCTCCACTTGCTCTGGCAAACTGGTCACGTACCACAGGACCTCCACCCTAGACTGCAATCCAAATCCAAGCAGGTTAAAGCAAGAGCAGTTACCCGTCAGACTGATTGCTTGGTTCCCCTACAATCTGTAGAGCAGGAGCTGAAGTTGCCATGTGGCAGCAGCTGCATGGCTATGGTTCCTCAGCTGTTTCTCACCCTGGGAGCAAAGGCCAGATCACTCTTGGAATTCCCAAGTCCTAAAGTCCACAGTGCACTGACCTCTCACTTTATCCTTTGCATCTATGGGTTAATAATTCTGGAAACCACCACCACTGCTGATGATCTGAAGTCCCTCCAGCTGGCCATTGGTCAGGCCCTCCCTGAGGCTAAAACCTTCACTATGGCAGAGCTGGGCTAGGTTCCCAGAGTGCTGTGCTGTCCACTTCCTGCCAGGCTGTCCTCAATGAGAGGTTAGCTTCTCTTGTCATTTTGTGTGTTCTGTAGCTCCAAAGTTTTTCTATAGTCTTTTTTTACATGAATTGGGGGAGATGGGAGCCAGAGCTATATGGAATTCCTGTTTCTACTCTACCATCTTGACTCCCAAAGCACTTCCCTAAATTTGACTTTTTAAGGCACTCTTCTCCTCATTGGTTTTTTGGTCCTCTTTTGCCATTTGAGTTAGTCTGTTTTTTAGGGTGTTATTTTCTTCAGTCAGGTTGTTGACTCTCATGATTTTCTTGTATCATTCTCATTTCTCTTCCCAATTTCTCCTCCACTTCTCTTATTTGGTTTTCAAAATCCTTCTTAAGCTCCTCTATGTCCTGTAAGCAGTTCATATTTTTCTTAGAAGCTTTTGGTGTAGGAGTTCCGACTTCATTGTCTTCCTGCCATTCCATGCTTTGATCCTTTTTGTCCCCCAAAAAAGGAATCCAAAGTTGGATTGCTGTGCTTGTTTTGCTTACTTTGGTTGCTCATGTTACCACTCAATTACTTGACTTTTGAGCTTCTAGCCCCAGTCAAAGTCTGCCTCCAGAGAGGAGAGCTTTGTCCCAAATCGTTGGGGTTTTTGCAGCTGCTGGAACTGTTAGTTGGGTGCCCTCTCTGAAGCCTCCACATGCTCTGGCTCACTGGTCCCACACTGGAGGACCTCCACCCTAGACAGCAATCCAGGTCCAAGCAGGTCAAAGCAAGAGCAATTACCCCTCAGAATGGTTGCTTCATCCCCCTACAATTTGCAGGCCAGGAGCTCTTGAACCAGCCACACAGCTGGGGCCACCATGCCTTAGCTGCTTCTCCCTTTGGGGGGCAGAGGCTGGACCACACTCCTGGACTCCCTGTTCTCAAAGTCAACACTGACCTCTCACTTTGTCTTTGGCATTTACAGGTTGATAAGTCTGGAAATCATCACAGCTGCTGGTGATCTACTCTCCTGATGTCCTCCCAATTGTGGCTGGTCAGGCCACTCTGAGGCTAAAACTGCAGGCTCACTCAGGGCTGGGCTTTGCTCCCAGCACTGGGATAGACCATTTCTGCTGGCCTGCCAGGCTGTCTTCAGCAGGAGATTTGATTCTCTCTGTCACTTTGTGGGTTTTATAGACATAAAGTTTGTTTAGAGTCATTTTTATAGGTATTTGAGGTGGTTATAGGGGGAGCACAGGGAGTCTTCATGCTTTTATGTCCCCATCTTGGCTCTGCCCACCTCAAATCAAATTATTAATGTTGAAAAATGAACTAGTTATACTGATTTCTCAATTAGCTCTGCTGATAAAGAAGTATAGGTAAACCAAAATAATGCAAAATCTCATACAGGTAATAGACTAAGTTTCTCTAAAACACCTCTCCCTTTGTCTCCACTGAAGCAGATCCTCATAATGCTTTTCCCAGCCTGTTATAATAACTTCCTAGTTGATGTCCCTACCTCAAGTTTCTTCTATTCCCAATTTATCTTCCATAGCTTCCAAAGTGCTTTTTCTAAAGTGCAGGTTTGACTATGCCACCCCATTACTCAATAAAGTCTCTCTCATTTACCTGTGGTAAACTTCTCTATTTGGCATTTAAAACTCATTTCAGCTTGGCTTCAACATATCTTTACAAAATTATTGTGTATTACTTCTTTCTAAATAATGCATTTTCCAGTAAAACTATTCTTATTATTCCTCAAGGATAACATAATTTCCCATTTCCATAGTTTTGTACTGCCTGTTCCCCATGCTTGTAATGTATGCCCTCCTCCCCTTTACCACTTTGGAATCCTTGTTTTTCTTTAAGAGTCGTAAGTTTAAGGATCACCTTCCAAAGAGGTTTTTCCTAGGCTTATCTGCAGCTAAAGCATTTGCCTTCCTTTCAATATTATTTTGTATCTATTTTATATGGTTTGTAGCTACCTATGTATGAGCTTTATACGTCCTCATTCAAAATGTAATCTCCTTGAGATCATACTATTTCTCAATGAAGCCTTTATATCCTGAAAGTCTAGCACTTCTGTATAGCATATCTGGGTGTTTTATGAGTCCCTCTTAGTTGGTTGCAAAAAGACATAGTTTTCAAATAATTTTCATTGGGCACACATGCCCACTCAATTAATGACACGTTCGGGTATCCCCTCAGCAGTTCATCATGGTCAACCAATTCCAGGATTCTCCTCATTCACAAAAATAAACAAATAAGTAAAGTTTCTTTTCTCAGAACCCTACTACGAGAGGCAACAAACTGAGCTAGACATTTTGGGGGATTGAGTTCTTATTTGCTGCCATGGATAATCGTTAAAGTAGAGAATCTACCTGTAATTGTGAGTTAGCTATGTTGGCTTGAAGTGGAAATACTAAACATTGAGTTCTTATTATCTCTGTTGCCAATAGATTACCTGCTAAGAAGGGGAAAAATAAATAAATTGTATTTTTTTGACCTGCAATTTTATAGTGCAAGGAATTTGTAATGAAGTACTCTTCACCATGCAGAACAGCAACTGCTCTATAATTTATAGTCTTAGAAAGTAACTGGGGGTAGGTCAACGAGAGGATAAGTGACTTTCTCAGGGTAACATGAATGTGGTCTTTTTACATGTGTTTAATACATTTTGTGTCCAAAATGTTAAATATTTTAAAACACAATTGGGAGGGGGGGAGATAGGCTAAATGAATTTAAAGAACATTTAATTATCTGAACAATGGGGACATTTGAAAATAGGTTAAGTATTATGATTTTTGCAACATTTAAAGACATTTATCGGCAAACTAAATACTAATAATATGTATGGTGAACAAATAGAATCCTCTAACCATGAATAAAACACATTATTGACCCACAAAAATACATCTTTTGATGTCTATTTTAAACCCATTCAAAGAGTTTGGTTTCTTTTCCTGTCCAAATATTTCGATATCTAACAAACCACAACACACTATAACAAAAAAAAAAAAACTGCTTCGCATTACTACAGTTTAATATTGTATGTCTTTATCTGTTCATTTACTTCAGGCATTCTCAATGATGTTTTTCAGAGAAATATTACTTTCAAAGTTCTTATTTAAAAGAGGAAGAGTTTTATTTCTTGATCATCTTTGGAGCTCTTATTTGCAACACAATAGCCTATCTCACTACATGGCTTAAACTTTTATCTGCTTCCAAGGACTAGAGGGAGTTCCTCAGGTACCAATGTTGAACTCTTTGATGTTTGTTGATTTTGTTTGTTTTTTTCTTTCCTAGATGTTCCCAAAAGCATGATTGTCACTACTTTAATATAGACACACACATAGAGAATGATTTTTCTTGTCATAATTCTGCATTTCATTATAATTATTTTTATTTTATAATAATCATTTTCAACAAGATTGTAAAATTGAATTCCTTCTAAATTTGTTAGAATAGGCAGCTAGGTGGTGGATAGAATACTGGACTTGGAGTATGGAAAATCTCAATTAAAATCTTGCTTCAGACACTTAACTAGCCATGTAATCTTATACAAATCACTTAATTTGGCTCAGCCTCCATCTGTAAATGGAAGAGACTGGATTTGATGGTTTCTAATGTCCTGGGCAGTGATAAATCTACTGTACTATGAATGTGATTCTATGAAATAAATAATCACTGTAAATGTCGACATAAAATATTAATCTCCCCACACATTTTGCTCAACATTTAAACCAAATCTTTTTTTTTTAAAGCAATTGGGGTTAAGTAACTTGCTCAAGGTTACACGGCTAGTCATTATTTATGTGTGGGTGCTCATTTTCTGAGGCCGGATTTGATCTCGGGTCATCCCAACTCCGAGGCCAGCGTTCTTACTGCACCACCTAGCCGCCCCAAACCAAATCTTTTTTAAAGAAAGAAGGTATTTAGATACATACATATAAATCTTAAATCTTCTAGATAGTGAATTCACTCTCTATTCTTAGCATTTATCAAATCACTTTTCCTGAGCACTAATCATGGTCTTGTTGGTTATGTTTACGTTGAAGTTCCTTGAATAGGTTCTTTCTTCAGTTCATACAGCACTTAAGATTCATTGCAGTGGATTGAGATTGTGAGGAGTGAAAAACTGCTGAAGTCTCCAATAAAGAACCAAAGGCTGATGCCAATGACCTTCACCCTGTGACCTTTTATTTTTCATCCTTAATTAAAACACCAGAATAAACTTGGTTGTCGTCCTAATTCTGAAACAGAAAACTGAAATAGATCTTCAAGCATTTCTGATTTCAAAAAAAAAAAAGCTGAATAGGGCAGTTGGGGATAGAGGGGAAAGAGAAGAAAAGAATCTATCAAAGGGGAGGCCTGGGCTTTCCTTTTTAGACAATTGGCTGAACAAATTGTTATGTAAATGTAATTGGATATTATCATACCAAAAAAAGATGAGATGATTTCAGAGATTCCCAAGTAATATAAACTGATGAAAAGGAAAGTGAGCAGAACCAGGAGAACAATTTATGCAAGGAAAAGAACAGTGTAAAGGAAAACAATTTTGAATTACATAAGAGCTATGATTAATTCAATGAACAACCATTTCTCCAGAGGACTACTTTACAATGAAGAATGTAAACCACTTTCTTAGGAGTTTTCTTTTTGGGATCTTTTTCAGGAGGCCATCAGTGGATTCTTTCAACCTCTATTTCCCCCCTCTGGGTCTAAAACTTTAGGGCAATTTTCCTTGAGAATTTCTTTAAGGATGATTTCTAGGTTCTTTCTTTGACTGTGGCTTTCAGGTAGTCCAATAATTTTTAAATTATCTCTTCTGGATCTATTTTCCAGGTCAGTGGTTTTTCCCATGAGATATTTCACATTGCCTTCTATTCTTTCATTTGTGTGGATCTGTTTAACAGCATCTTGATTTCTCATAAAGTCACTAGCTTCCATTTGCTCCAGTCTAACTTTGAAGGAATGAATCTCCTCAGTGAGCTTTTGAGATTCTTTTTCCATCTGGCAAATTCAGCTTTTTAAGGCATTCTTCTCCTCATTGCCTTTCTGAGCCTCTTTTGCCATTTCAGTTAGTCTATTTTTAAGGTGTTATTTTCCTCAGTCAGGCTGTTGACTGTCATTTCATACTTTTTTTTGCATCTTTATCATTTCTCTTCCCAATTTTCCCCCACTTCTCTTATCTGCTTCTTAAGGTCCTCTGTGGCCTGTAGCCAGCTTGTATTTTCATTTGGGGCTTTTGTTACAGGAGTTCTGACCTCACAGTCCTCCTCCATGCTTTGATCCTCTTTGCCCCTAAAATAGGAGTCCAATGTTGAATTTTTCTGTTTATTTTGTTTCTTTTGCCTAGGCATGTTGCCACTTAATTACTTGATTTTGGGGCTTGTTGCCACTAGGACTCTGCCACCAGACAGGAGAGCTTCTGTCCCAAATTTGGGGTCTTCACAACTTTCGAAGGTTGGGTGGCCTCTGTAAAGCCTCCACCCACTCTGGCAAATTGGATACCCACCCCAAACCTCCCCCCCAGAACACAATCCAGATCCAGGCAGTTTAAAGCAAGAGCGATTAACCCCCAGACTGATTACTGGATCTCTCTACAGTTCACAGACCAGGAGCTAGAGCTGCCAGTGACGCTGCAAAATGGCTTCTGTGCCTCGTTTCTTCAGCAGCTTTTCGCCCCCAGGGGAGGAAGCTGATGTGTTCCCCACATACTGGTCCCAAAGTCCATAGGACACTAACCTCTCACTTTATCCTAGGCATATCTGTGCTGATAATTCTGGAATCGCCACAGCTGCTGGTGTTATGGGGTCCCTCCAGCTGGCTGCTGGCCCAGCCACCCTGGGCTAAAACCAAGACTCACAGCAGGCCTGGGCTCAGCTCCCAGAGCACTGTGCTGTCGGTTCCCACCAGGCTGTGCTGCCTGCTCCCAGAGTGCTTCGCTCGCCGCTCCCTGCAGGGTTGCTGGGTTCTCCTCAGTGGGAGGTTAGCTTCTCTGTGTAGTTCTGTGGGTACTGGGGCTCCAGAAGTTGTTCAGAGTCCCCTTTTACATTGTTTGGAAGTTGTGTGGGGGCAGAGCACCTTGGAAGTGCTGTTTCTACTCTGCCATCTTGGCTCTGCCCCTGGAATCTTAAACCACTTTCTTGACACAGATGTGATCAACATGTGATATAGACATATAGTTTTGAACATCAGCATTGTATATATTCGTTTTGCTTGATTATTTTAATTTATTACAAGGTTGTTGTTTTTTTCCCCTTTCTTTTCCTTGATCAATTTTGGGAGGAGGGCTGGGGAGGAAGTAGTTTAGCAATACTAAAGCCAAAGAAGAGAGTCATTGTGACACTTTTTTTTTTTTTTAAGCAATTGGGGTTAAGTAACTTGCTCAAGGTTACACGGCCAGTCATTATTTATGTGTGGGTGCTCCTTTTCTGAGGCCGGATTTGATCTCGGGTCATCCCAACTCCGAGGCCGGTGCTCTTACTCACTGCGCCACCTAGCTGCCCCTTTAGGGCAATTGGGGTTAAGTAACTTGCCCAAGGTCACACGGCTAGGTTTTTGTTTGTGTGGGTTAAGTGTCTGAGGCCGGATCCGAACTCAGGTCCTTCTGACTCCAGGGCTGGCGCTCTACTCACTGCATCACCTAGCCGCCCCCATTGTGACACTTCTTAAAATGCATAGAACAGTAGGAAGTTAATAAGGAAGCACAAACAGGACAGTTTTGAAAGTTATGTGTAGAATTTATTCATGTGCTTTTTTTTTAAGTAAGCAGTGTGAAGAGGAGATTCATGACTCCATATAATAATATTTTTTGCATTTTGCTGTGTTTATGGAAATTTTCTTCTGGGGAAGGGGGCTAAGTTTAGAATCAAAAATAATATAAAACAAAACGGCATAAAATGATCTAAGATTAACTTGTAGAGACAAAGTAACCTGAGAAGTAGGAGGGGTAAAAACAAGATATTGAACATATTTAGGAAGATACTCCAACACGTAGCCATGACACTCCAGGTGATGTCATAGAACACTTAGATGAAGAAACTAGGGAAAGGATATACATACTATCTGGCAGCTTCCTTCTTTAATTCCTTATTTTCATTAACTAAAATCAAAGGTACATTGTCACTAAATCATTAAAGGAGAATTACCATACTAGCACCCTCTTTTGACCTTCTGGTGAAAAGTCCTAGTAACAACATCTAACTCAACTCTGATATTAATTATGGCAATCATAAGTGCTTCAATTTTCGAGGGAGAAGTTCCATTGTGTGTAAAAAGACATGACAAATAAGAGGAGGGTAGATTTGTTTTCATCTTATTAGAGGTAAACATTCAGTGAAATCCCTAATCTGACAACATGGAAGTGACTGAGAATTACTAAAAACATATCCAACACAGAGTACCAGACTTCAAATGGAAGATGAATGTCTGATGTATGGAGAAGTCTTCTAGATGCTCTATATGCAGATAACATTATGTTCCTTTTACTAAGCCTCAAAACATTGCAGAGCCTCCTAAATAAGAGATCACAATCTTTTAAAAGATTTAGCCTAACAATCCACACTGGAAAAAAATTAATACCATGGAGAAAAACTATTGTCTAAAATGAAGATAAATGGATAGTTCATACAGTTGGCCCATCAGAGCAGATAATATATGCATATATGTATATAAAATTGGTTCATCAGTGTATGTAGAGATATAGGTATATAGATAGAGGGGTGTGTATATGTGTGTGTGTATGTGTACCATCTGTATGAACTGTCAATATACATATGTTCAGAATACACATATATACACAAGGGGATACATGGGGCATTTTCAACTTCTTTGTATTAAACCACCAGGGGAACCAAAATAAATCACATAATAAGAATACATATGGATATGGATATGTTCAAAGATGTATCACCTACATGTCTTAGACATTGTTACAATTGAACAATCAGCCAGGACTAGAATTGAAGAGGACGAAAAGAGTAGAATGGTTTCCTTTTGGAAAATTGTACAGGGCTTTCAATGATCCAAGTTGCTTCTTCAAATAGAATACCATATTTTTGACAGAAGTTCTTCTAATGATGTTATGCCAGAACTTTGATTGTTTTGGCTTTATGGTTTCATTTATAGCAAGAAAGCCAACGAAAACATCACTACATTTCCTAAAATAGTACATTAATCAATGGATGATTATACAAAGATCATATGAATATAGGATGAGAGCTGGAAGTGACCTCAGCTGTCATGTAGTCTAATCCTTTCTTTTCCTAATGAGGAAGTTTAATCAGTCAGCAAAAACCATAAGAAACCCCCATCTGTAATTGTTCTTCCTTTGAACTGACTCATCTGCTATTGATAGTTAAGGTCTTAGCCCCCTGCCAAAGACCAGACTTGGGTTTAGGAAATTCTTTTTAACTTCTGTCAACTTCTTTTACTGTTAATCTCCAATTCCTCAAACCATTTTTAGGGATTCCATTCAGCAGACATGCAAAGGATCTGTTTGGGGATGGGGATGATAGTACGCCTTTTAGTTCCATAATGTTCTTGGTTGGCATTCAGATAAAACTGAGGATAAGAACAAAGAGTCAATAAAAAGCAGGGCAATAAGTTTCATTGTCTACATTGCTTGTTTCATTGTGCAAATCTGTCAGAAACAAAAGTCAATGGTTTGAGTTTTTGTTTTGTTTTATTTGGGGGGGGGGATGTATTTAGTCTTCCTGCCAGCAAGAAACCTCCATTGTCTCTCAAAGCAGTCAACAACAACAAAAAATAAGCATAGTAAGATTTTATATTCTTTGCAATTTTAGTCAGTTTTATTATTACTGAAATGAATAAAAATCACTGGGCAATAGTTTCTGGGTAATTAATAATCAATTTATTAATCAGGCTAGCCAGCAATCAATAAATTGATGGTCAGTGGTTTTTCTGGGTAACCACATGCTAAGGGAGACCCTGAAATGCCTTAAATACCTTCTGAAAGGGAATTCCCCTAACAAATGAAAATCAACCATGATTGATGACGATTTAATGAGAAGGTGAGCTCAAAGTCTTCAGCTCCTCTTACTGAGAATATGACTTGATCCTGAGATTCAACAGAATCCAGTCATCTGGGCAACGGGAAGCCATCTCCATCCAGATGGCTCTGGTTAGTTTTCTCCTTCATGAGCTGGGTCACCCTAAACTCTAATGGAGCAGACAGAGGACAGGGTGTCCTTTCCTCATAGTAACCCCAACTAGATGTTGTTTATATTCTAAGCAGGAATTAGGTCTCCTAGTTGGGTGAAGTCCTGCCCAAAATCGATGTGCATCTTTGAGGGTTAAGAGCAATCTCATCAATGAGTCATGCCCTTCAGATCTTGACTGAGTTTAACAGGAGTTGTGCCTTTACAGGAAACAAAAGGACAAAAAGGTGGATCACAATTAATAATTAGTTATTAATATAACAGTATAATACTAATTTCTCTCACTACGAAGATGTGGTAAGCTAAAAACATTTCAATAGATGCCTATTCTCTTCTTATATTTTTATCAAAGATGCCTTTTATACTCAAGTAGCTTATTCTGATACAGCTTTCACTGAAATGAGAACATACACATGTGGGTCTATAGTTTTGTATGGGCTCCTAATTACCTCATCTTTCAAGAAGCAGCCTGCACCATAGATAAGTTGTACTTTAAGTACTTGGAAAAGCTTCAATCTGAAATCCACCACTGATATTTGGTTGCTCTATGACCACATGAAAAATGACTTAAGCTCTCTAATTCTTAGTTTCTTCATCTTCAAAATGGGGATAATAATGCCTAAAGTATGTACTTCACATAGTTGTTGTAAGGCTCTAATGAGATAATGTTCTATAATTTTTTAAAAATTTGTTAATAACATTGATGATTTTTTAAATTCATGTAGCATATTCTCCTGTTTTCAAACATCTTAAGAACCAATCGATAAATGTCCCCAAAATTATGTTGCCTCTCATATAAGGGATATATATATATATATATATATATAAAATGTCCCAAATAAGAATGCCTCTGTGTTTTCCAGATTGCTAGTACTACTTCACCATGAAACACATTGGTAACTGTAGAGTAGAGTAGAAATGTAGTGGTTCTACTACTACTAATATGAAAAGAAAAGATTACCTTATAATAGCTTACTTAACTTTTCCATTTTTAACCTATTTATTACCCTTCTACCAGTTTCATTCTTAATTGTTTTCAAGGTAATCTCTTTGGAACCAATTACCATTTTCATTTTATTGCACTTTTTATATGTGTGATAAACAGAAAATTTCCATATTCTCCTGCTTTGGGAGTACACCCTTTCCTTTCTTTTCTTCATAGTGTAGTGATGTTTAATTGTTACTCTTTTTGTAATATTTTCATTCCTTGAATCACCCCAAACTTTTTACTTCTAGTTTCAGTTGCTGATGGAGAAAATTCAGAATATACAATATACTTTTATTTTCTGGATTCTACAGCTCTTGAATATTTTTGTTTCCTTTTATTTAACAATATGACATTTAAGTTTTCTACTGTTCGTGTCAATGAGATGCATACATGTTCTTCCAAAATTAACAGAATTTTGAAATCTCTTTTATGCCACTTCTGCCATGGTAGTGGTTGAGGTTTACCTTAAGTTTTTCTTGACAGTTCTCTCATTCCTTCTGTGGTTCCTCCTATAGCTACAGCTACCATATGGACTGTTATGTATCAGTCTCAAAATATTTACACTTTTTGTCAAATATTATGGGAGAATGCACTTGTTCATGATGTCCATGGTAAATAACTTTGATTTACTGTATTTTATTATAGTTGATTTGCTAGTTATATATGTTCTATAGGACTACAAAAAAAATTAATGTCATCTCTTTTTCAATAGTATTTGAGAAAGCTTTATTGATTTTGTCACCCATTTTTGGAATTTTCAAGATTTTCAGTGACCTAAGGGTCTTCAACCTCTTTGGAGTTTAGCAACATCTTATTTTCATCTTTTATTTCATCTAATCTTGACTTTGAGTGAATGCATTCTATTCTATTGCCTTACACAGTTCATCAATATGTTGCTGCTTTACTTTGAATTGAATATACCATTGACAAAAGCAGTATTAAGCCCTTGTTCATAATTGGTAAGATCTGTTTCCATTTTTATGTTTTGCAATTTTCTAAAGACTAGAAGTTGCAGAGAAGATGCCAATATATATTGGTAAAGGGATTTTACTAACATGGGAATTATACCAAGGAAATCACAGGCTCCAGTTTCTAACAGTATTACACTGGTGGATAATGAAATTATTCATGCCCGTTCTCCACTTCATGTAAACCCATGCATGAAATGAGGCAGCTAGGTAGCAGTAGGTCTGGAATCAGGAAGACCTGGGTACAAATCTAGTCCCAGATACTTTCTAGCTATGGGACCCTAGCCAAATCACTTAGCATTTCTGACTCCGTTTTCTCAACAGTAAAATCATGAAAATAATAGCCCTTACTACAAAGACCAAATGAGATGATGTTTTCAACGTTTAACATAATACCTGGCATATAGTAAATGCTTATTCCATACTTGTTTCCCTTCCCCTCGTTGTTTAGCATAATTGCTAAAAGTATTTCCACTCAGTATGTCATTGGTATTTCTCATTCCTCCTGTGGTACCATAACATGATATCTCTATCTTGTTTGTCATGATAGCTTCTCGTAGGGTTCAGAAGCAACTCTGTGCTGGTCCATGAGTGTCCTTAACCCTTAGAAGTAGTTTCATTTTACTGAATGAGAGGCTAACTCAATCAGTGATATTGCCAGAGCCCAACTCCTTAGCATTTCAGAATTCCTACCGAGGTTTCAGTCTTTAACAGTTTTAGTGTAAACAACATTCTCTGGCTGGAATTTATCTGACATTCATATGGAAAAGAGGTTGGACTTGAATGGGATAATTATTGTCATCATCATCATCATCATCATCATCATCATCATCATCATCATCACTCTTACACTTTGCTAAGACTTCCTCTTTTCCTTTGGTTTCATTTATAGTAAGAATGTCAGCATTGGGGCGGCTAGGTGGCGCAGTGAGTAGAGCGCTGGCCCTGGATTCAGAAGGACCTGAGTTCAGATCCGGCCTCAGACACTTAACACACACACACACACACACACACACACACACACACACACACAAAACCTAGCCGTGTGACTTTGGGCAAGTTACTTAAGCCCAACTCCCCTCCAAAAAGCAAAAAAAAAAAAAAAAAAAAAGAACGTCAGCATCGATATGCTTCATTCATTCAGTGATATGTTGAATGTGGCCATTGGACAAGAATTTCATATTTAGAGTGACTACATTTAAAATAATATTTATAAATAAATATTTATAAAAATAATATTTGTAAATGCTCATAAAATTGTACCTTTCTTAGCAACCATATATCCTTTACACCATTCTCTCCCCATCATTACAGATATATAAAGGAACTGCACAGAAATAAAGGACAGTTGGCATTTTTCATTTTTCATGGTCAAAGAATTCATCCCCAGGTGACAAGTTTACTGGTAATGAGTACCTCCATATTTTTTCTAGGCTGGGCTTAAGACTGCAAATCGTCTGTAAAGGGAAAATATTTTTACAGCACTGAAGAACCTGAGAGAACTTGTGTTCTGTTAGCATAGCATTTAAGAAAATGGAGTCACTTTCATACCACAGTGAGATACTGTAGGAATTGTTAGATGTTATCATGACAACAGCCTTCACCCACCAAAAAAAAAAAGAGTTAACAATAAACATCATCAACTACTAGTTCAAATATTTGTTATCTTTTCTCTATAATATCATTTTGAGAATGACAGCTTTAATAAAAAATATGATAAATAAGTAGAGAGGCATGTTCTTCATCTAACTACATCTTTACATTCCCAAGATAAACAGAGAGATATTGATAATGCAAGATCCCACTGTTTGTTATTTGATGATTACAAAAACGAATTATCTTGGTAGAGCAAACACAGCTTAAAAGATCCTTTTCTAAACATGTTGTCTCCTGTGTGTATCTATGAATCCTTTGATGGATGTAACAGATACAAATACAAAGATAATTTTGTTCATTAACTCTCTTGTTATCAATAGGAAGTGAGACATAAAATAAGAAAATGTACGCTCCCCAAAGATGCTCACTACCACTGTAGAGGATTTCTCATATATAGTCCAAATAGAAGAGAAAGGTCCCTATAGATGGTGGACTCCCAAGAGGCTTTTGTTTATGGATGCCATTTTACTATTCTACAGAACCCCTATACACCAAGAGTCTTACTTTTTGTGATGCTTATCTATTTGAAAGAGCTATCAGCTGAGAGATTCACGTAGATTGCTACATGCCTGAAAACCATGTTCCCACAATCTCAGAAGAATCGAAGTTGTAAGTAAACCAAAGGGCAATGGAAAAGATGTGTTATAAGCATATATGAGTAGATCATATGCTACAGATGTTATATTAGGAAGATAATACAGTAGAGCATGTTATCAACAAGGTTTTAAATGTAAGAGGTGGTATGGCAAATATTATCAATGACATGCCTAACATGGAAAATGGGTAGGGCAGTTATATTGCTATAATGAGAGACAATGATGATCAGGTCCGTAGGCTGGAATTCATAAAATATTAAAGACCCCAGAGGTAATCTACCAGCTTCTTAGTCAGATCCTCTATGGAGGACTTATGGAAGCAAATGGATAAATATCTCCCAGGATGAAGAGACATTCATGGACTAGCAGCTGGAGGAATGAAGGGTGTCCATACCAAGTAATCAAAAAAAATAGAAGCAAAACAGTAAACTTAATGGTATCGTTGGGAATGTTGAGGTTTATGCAGAACTAAAATTTTAAATGTTATCATTGTGACTCAGAAGTGCCTGGGAAAGCAGTGAAAATTGTGTCAAGGGTTCTGAGAACAAATTTTACTTAATTGAGCTAAAAATAGGGGAGAGGGAACTTTTTCTCTGCTTCTTCCTTCATCCCACTCACAAAACTGTAGCAATCATAAACACAAGAAGAAAATTAAGTTTTCTTTCTCACAGTTTAAATGATCTAATTTTCAATTGTCTTAAGAAAGATACAGGCATTTGTAGACAAAATGAATCGAAGTACTAAAGCATGTATTTGTTCAGTGCATGACTCTCTACTCCCACCTTGTGTCAGCTATCATACACGGCAAGAGAATAAAAGTTAAGATTCAAAATATGAAACAGATTTCTATACCAACATCACAGACTTTTATTATAAAGATAAGAAAACTGAGACCCAAGGATGTGGAATGACTTGTACATGGATATACAAGTTGACCTTCAAACCCCCAATGTTACAATCCTAGCAATTATGATGGATTGTAAACAAGAACCAAGGACACAAGATCTGAGAGCTAAGGTCAGAGGGAGAGGCCAGTCTGGTGGACACAGAAAATAAGGAGTGTTATGACACGACCTGTCTTTTCTAACTAATCCTTGATTTAAGAAACCCAGTGCAACAAACTTTTCATAATATTGCATACAATAATCAATGGACTAGGCTAAAGATTAGTTACAAGTCACAGAATTGCAGGTTTTCAAGCTCCCTTGGGGGCCATCTATCATTGAAAATAGCTAACGTTTACATAGCACTTTAATGTTTGAAAACCATTTTATAAATATTATCACACTTTAAGCTCACAACAACAATGGAATGCCTTATCCCATTTTAGAGATGAGGGAACAGAGACAAACAGAGGTTAAATGATTTGCCCAGAGACATACAAAATACTTGAGGCTGGATTCAAACTCACTTCTATCCTGATTCTAGGTCCACTTTTCTATCCATTGCACCACCTAACTGCCTATAGTTATGTGCACGTATTAAACATCTATATGTAATGGGTACTGTGTAAAATACTGGGAATACAAATACAGAAACAAGACCAACTCTGCTCTCAAGAAGACAACGTGAATAAATATTGGTTCATTATAAACATATATAAGTCAAGTGGAAAGGGGAGGAAGTGATAGTTGGGGCTTGGGGGTCAGGGACAAGGATCTTCTACTAGGTATCTCTTAAATAAAAGGAAACCAAGAATTTTAGGAAGCAGAGGTTTGGGAGAAGAGTGTTTCTGGAATACAGGAGAGCCAGTGTAAAGTCAAGGAGATCAAAGATAGAAAATTGTATTGAACAATAAGTAGATCAGGATGGATGAAATGCAAAATTGTGGAGAGTTGGGGGATATGGTCATTAGAAGCAAACACTTTTGAAAAGGGACAGGGTCAAAGGAGAAAATAGAATAAGTGGGGGGATAGGATGGAGGGAGATATAGTTAGTCTTTCACAATATAACTACTATGGAAATGTTTTGCATAACTACCCATGTACAACCTATATTGAATTGCTTGTCTTCCCAGTGGGAGCAGGTGAGGGGGGAAGAAGGAAAGAATCTGGAAATCCAAGTTTCAAAGACAAATGTTAAAAATTGATATTTTACATTCAACCAAGAGATAAGATGAGAAGGCACTGGGGTATAGAAATCTATCATGCCCTACAAGAAAGTAAGGAGGAGGTGGGAGAGGATGTAAGAGAGAACAGATTGGGGGAAGGGGTATTCAGTATGCTTGCTGTCTTGGGAGAAAATTTGTACCTCAAAATCTTGTGGAAATGAATGTTGAAAACTAAAAAATAAATAAGTAAATTTATTTTTTTTAAAAAAGTATGGAGAGGAGAAATACATAAGGTTGGAAGGGGTGGGTAGTGAAGAGCTTTGAATGCCCAACAGATGAGTTTATACTTGATCCTAGAGATAATAGCCAGCCACTGTAGTTTATTAGGGGGGATGAAAAGTAGAGAGAATGACATGATCAAATCCAAACTTTTTAAAAATTACTTTTGAGGCTACAAGAAAAAATAGAATGGAGTGAGGAGAGATTTGATGCAGGGAGAACAATAAGAAGAAATTACAACCCTCCAGGAGAGTGAGTGGTAGCTTTGTGGATGGAGAAAAGGTGGAGTATCTGAGAAACGTTGCAGAGAAAAATGCAATAAGATTGGGCCATGGTTTGACTATGTGGTTTGATTGAAAGTGAGGAGTCAATGATTACATCAAAATCACACAGAATGATACCCTTGGCAATAATTGGGGAATTTGGAAGAGGGGTGTGTTAGAGGGAAAATTTAAACCTGAATAAAAAATAACCCTCAAAAAAGTCATTCAAATTTTGATTGGAGACCTCTGGTGGTGGCAGGAGGGGGAAGGAAAAGGTAGAAGAGGGATCTAATAACTCCTAGGGCATCCTATTTACTTTTCTATAGCTCTGATTTTTTTCGGGGGGGGGGTGGTAGTGTAGTTTTCTTTTTGTCAAGTCTAAATTTGATTCTTTGCACCTTTTACCCCAGCTCCAAATTCTTACCTCTGGGGTCAAACAGAACCAGACTGATGTCTTGTTATGAGAATCTACCTCCATGGTTGTCATTTTACTCATGTCTTCCCATGTTTTGAGAATTTTCAGACATCAAGCCCTTTAGATCTTATCTCTTCCATGAAGAACAAAGTCAATTGTCTGGATAAAATAGACAATAGAAAATAGGATGAAGGTGAGCTAAAATAAACTGTTATAAACATAGTTATGTTTGAAAATGAAAGCACATGGGTATCTAGGTGGTGCAGTGAATAGAGCACTGGCCCTGGAGTCAGGAGTTCAAATCTGTCCTCAGATACTTAACACAAAAAGGATCTGTGTGACCTTGGGCAAGTTACTTAATCCCAATTGCCCTCCAAAAAAAATGAAAATGAAAGCATAAAATAAGTTTCTCCTCTTAGAGATCCCTCACATAGAGCTCTGCAGAGGTGACAGAGAAAGCTCAGACAACTCTTCAATTATCTCACTGACACACTAAATACTTAGGCTGAGGTATCTAAGATTAGACAAAGCCCTTCTTGGTTTTTGGTATTGAATGTCAGAAGAATCTCTTGCAACCACCTTCAAGTATGAGTTTTACACCTGAAAGTATATCTCTCATCTGACCCAATCAACATCTGGATTTCATCATTCTTTGTATTTTTAGGCAGCATCCTCATTTTGAAAATATAAAAATGGCATGCTAAATCTTATTATATTTCTTTAGCAGTTACTTGACTCCAGACCATATGCCTACCCCATGTTGTAAGTATTCAAAAGGAAAACTATGTAACTGCAACTTAAGCTTTTGAAAATACATTCAAAATTCAGAAACCCATTTTCAAGTTTGTCTATTACTTCTTAGATTAGCATTTGTTAGTGACTGAAGAAAGCCTGGATTCATGAGAGGAAAATGTGCAATGCTTTTCACAAGTGTGATTCAAGTACGGCACCTCAAAGTTTAACTTCAAATTCATTAAAGATCTAAAATGTTGGGACCACATTATATCTTTTGTTTTTCCATTTATCTAAATGAAAAATTGCTATTCCTTAAAAGGCTTAAGTCTTTCCTCCCATGGAGGTCCTAAGGATATTGCTTTCTGATCTTCTTAATCCTGAGCTATATAAGTGTCTTAGAATTTAAACAGTGTGACTATGATTTTTTTTCTATTTCATTGTGTACACATAAGTAACATCATTTTTCCTACCTAATAAATGCATTTTCTTTGATGATGGTAGGAAATGAAAACCAGAAAATCTCCTGTTAAATTTCCATTGTATTTCAAAGAACACATGCACGTGCATGCAAAAAGTTGGCATGCAGGCTATTTTTTCCATGAAGACAGTATCTTGCTTTCATTTCACATCATGGTGCTGAGGTGATATGGATGGGGTATTTCAGGAGGTTCTACCATGCTGGAAAACCTTCAGATAAAATGATACAACACCCAGTGCTTGGTTTCCAGGAAGCACTCATACTCATATCCAGGCAGGCTCATCATAAAATCTTGGCCAAGGGGTGATGAGTTCTTAGGTCATAGCAAACCATGGAAAAAATATGCAAATATAATGGGAATCTGTGATTTTAGACATGTGGGGACTTCCCCACATGCAAGAGTGGTAAGAATTCACTCTGAATTCTTTGTGTGGTTTAAATTCCATAGAGTTTACTAGGACACATCTAAGTTAAACGAGTTGCCAAGGTGCATACAACCAGTGAGATTAAGAGGTGAGATTTGAACCTGTTTTCCTGGTTCTGAACCCAACACTATTCACTATACCCTGTTGCCTCTAGAAAGACAAAAAGACCAGTGAAACTTCGTTTTCATCAGACACATTGTTCATATCTACTTAGTTTTAAAATGTTTATATCCTAGTAAGCCACTTTCTTCTACTTTTATTAATACATATTCTGCACATCCAGCCTTTTCCTGAATCTACACTGCTTTCAAGTTGTGGTTTGTGTTTAATCTTGTGCAAAGTGTATCTCACTTTCCTGTTTCTTCAAGTGTCATCTTCTAGAAAAGAGTACTACAAAAAAGGTATTTCTCTGCTTGACTAACAGTCTCCACGTGTTGTAGACATATTTTTTTAAATGACAAGAGCATAAGCATTGTCACTTGCCAGGCTTCCATTTTCACTAGTGAATTATGCCAAATGCAGCACTGTTTTAAACAAAAGATGTGATAGGCATAAAACCTAGCCATATAATTCACTTTACTGATGATATTAAAAATCCTGTCAGAGTCCTGCTGCTCAGCATTAAGTTCTCTTCCAGGGCACTTTTTAATTGAATCTACAAAATTTCCAAGGCACATCTGTTCTCCTTGCATTTTTCTAATTCAGATTTGCAAGTTTAGGCTTTTCCTGGACTAAGCAAATATGATCACCCATTTTATGAGCACCATTAAGGATACCTTCGTTATAAATGTGTATATGTGGGTATGGGTATCTTTAATTCCCACTCTGAAATAAAAAATACGTTACAAAAACTACAATCTAGTCTACTCTGCCTAAAAAAGAAAAACATCTAGACTACCATAGAAAGGAGCAGCCTTCACAAAAGCTGACTCCAAACTAGTTTCCTAGAGAGAAATAGAGATTTTCCTGGAGAGGGAAGACAAATAATGCCCTGAGTAAGCTTCCTCCCAGAAGCCCTAAAGCTTTTAGCTTCCAGTATTCCTAGTGTCTAGCAATTTAAACTTTATTAACAAAATCAACAGTCTTCATATTCAACTTTCAGCGCCAGAGTTGAAAATAATTTTAAGTTTTTTCTTCTTTCCATTTACTCCCTTTCTCCAGCTCCCATCTCTTTCTTTTCTTCTTTGCTTCCTTCCTGAGGCAGCTAAACAGCTTAATGAATAGAGCCCAAGGCCTAGAGTCAGGAAGACCTGAGTTCAAATCTGGTCTTAGACACTTACTAGCTATATGACCCTGGACAAGTCACTTAACCTTTGTTTGCCTCAATCTACAGAAGAAGAAAATGGCAAATCACTCTAGTATCTTTGCCAAGGAAATCCCATAGATAGTATTAGCATACTATATTCTATGGAGTCACAAAGAATCCATCATGATTGAATGACTGAACAGCAACCTTGCCCCTTCAACTCCCTTTTTCTCCCGTTTCTTTTACTGACACCTTTTCTTTCCTGCCCCCCTGTACAGAAATATGGTTTTAATTGCTACCTAGAACAGATTATTGAAAGAGAACTGTTAGCAATTAGAAAAAACAGGAGGTAAATCCTAAGAAGTATAAAAGTATGGGCCCATTAAAAAATCTGGTCCAAGTAACCTCACTTCCTTTGTTGAGAAATACAAGAGCAGTAACTGGTCAAAGTACTACCATGAGAGGAATAGTCTATGAAGATTCTAACAAGTCATTTAAAGATCTCCCATGATATCTTAGAGGACAATATGGAGAAATACACCAGAAATTTATCCAACCCATACTAAATAACAATAAATTCTGGAGATGGAGAATCAAATTTGAAACTTCAAGTAGGCCAGTATGGAAATTAGAGGTGACTGATAAATAAGAAAATTTTAAAGGTAGGTCTGTATTCTTTTAGGGGGTTGTATCCATTCGTCAAGTTTGGATGGGAGGGTGTACTCACTCCAAAATGGTCTGTTGATCTTTTGTTGCCTCCATTTGACCTCATTGCTACACCTTGGATCTGTTCCAAGAGGAACTGAAGCATTGCTTTCTAGAGGTAGAACACTGGGGACGTATATGTAAATTATTTGGGACTATTTATCTTCATGTTAAACAGGTAGATGCATTCAAGCTACAATATTGGCAAACATGTCCTGAACATCATGATACTCTCACACCTCATAGTAATGTGACATCTGGGAAGACCAGTGATCCTTTGAGTTCACACTCCTACAAAATCCACCTGCACATGTGAATTTTCCTGTCCTGTTCAACTTATCAGACCATTCCTCTGAGGGCTGGCCCTGTGTCTTCTATGTTGTCTGGTAAATCTCCATGGTGCCTGCTATAGTAAACACTGCACAAATTCCTATAAGGAGAAACTTCCCATCTCCCCATACATAGCTCATATATCCTACACTAAAAATGCTGTTTTAAAGGTTTGAAGTAGATACAATGCATGAAACCCAAGGAGAAAGCACAAATTTTAATAAATAAAACACAAAACTTTGAATGTGTTGGCAAAAAATTGTTTTAGCAACAATATGAGCTATTTGTCACTAACTTTTTGGTTAAATGTCAGTTGTGTGTTTTTATATGCCTAAACATTTCCTGTAATATTAATTTCCCAAGAAAGTAATTTTGAGTTAATTGCATGGCAAATGAGTTTGAATTTTGCATTCTTAAGAAGCCTTAAACTATTTTCTCCTAGGCATCAATAGATATGTGACACATAAGAACTGCATTCTATAATCTAATTAAATTATTATTTGACACACTTATTGCCCTGGCATCTTGAGTTAAGATTTTCTGATAGAAAGCACTGGTACCAAGGGTTTATTGTGTGAGGAAATCTTTACTTATTACATTGAGAAATTATTTCAAAATGAAGCACTTTGTGTATAACATTAGCAACAGTGGACACCATGAAGAACGCTATATAAACTTTTATTTATCCAACAACATCTGACATGGAAAACCGGGAAGATGAATGATTAAAACTGTATTCTAATACATGTCCAATATAATTCCAATATTCCAAAAGTCCAATACTTTTGAGAAAAAATACAGACATGACATTGATTAAGGGAGCAATCCTTTTCAGTTTTAGTTCATCAAATTAGTAGTAGAATCTCATATCTCTTCTTTCTTAGCTAGTCTATTCATTGAATTCAGCTCTTCAAATTGGCACTAGTGAACTAATGTTTATGATTTTTAAAAAACCATTCTTGAATGTCACCAAATTGACTAGCCATATTGTCCCAATGTGCTGATTTCCACTACTGACCAATTCAGGGGGTAGCACATATTCGTTTTTAAAGACAACTGGATGTGTAAGAGATAACCAGAAAAGAAAAAAGGAAATAGCTTAACTGATGGTTAGCACATGGGCTCTATTAATATCCATTCAGTGTCAAAAGGTCTGAAGAAAAGTGGATTCTGTGGTGCCTCCTATAGTAAACACTGCACAAATTCCTGTAAGGAGAAACTTCCCATCTTGCCATAGCTCATATATCCTATATCCTATATCATATATCAACAAAAGTGGATCATAGGTGGATCTTCTATGAATGATCTATAGGAGGAAATGGAAAAAATACCTACATTAATGTGATCACAAATCAATGACTATGATGAAAACTGATGCCCAAGTGCTCTAAAGGGGATCCTGACTATAGTAGGGATAGAATCCAAACAGAAAGTTTATCTATATTGTGCTATTTGATGGAGCTTGTGTGCACTTCCTCTTTACCAGGAGCTTTGTGGAACTTCTTTGGAAAGTTTTTACTGAAGCTCTGAGAGCAGCCATATAGGCCACTGTGAATCTAGCAGGAATATTTCCAGATCCTCAGGCTCTGAACTTGAGTCCTCTTTATCTACTCCTTAACTTCCATCACCCATATGGAGCTAATCACCCAGATCCTTTTAGTTCTTCCTTCACAATATCTTTTGCATCCCTTCCTTCTTTATCTGTTCTACCTCTTTCTAAGACATTCACTATTTAATATGTAGATTACTACAACAGTTTCTCCTAAGCACCTATCCATTCTATATAATCTAGCCAGACTAACTTTGCAAGGAATCAGCAGGTATGAAGTTGTTGATGTGCGGGGTCAAAATAAGGTCAAATGTCAGTACAAGCTAAGAAATCATAAAGCAGAGGGGCGGCTAGGTGGCGCAGTGAATAGAGCGCCGGCCCTGGAATCAGAAGGACCTGAGTTCGGAGCCGGCCTCCAACACTTAATCCGCACAAACAAAAAAACCTAGCCGTGTAACCTTGGGCAAGTTACTTAACCCCAATTGCCCTAAAGGGGCGGCTAGGTGGCGCAGTGAGTAGGAGTGCCGGCCTCGGAGTTTGGATGACCCGAGATCAGATCCGGCCTCAGAAAATGAGCACCCACGCATAAATAATGACTAGCCGTGTAACCTTGAGCAAGTTACTTAACCCCAATTGCTTTAAAAAAAAAAAAAAAGAAAGAAATCATAAAGCAGGTCAGAAGGCAATTGTGGGCAAGGACTTTACTGACTGACAATTTTTTGCCATGGTTGGCATATTAGCAGCTATCAAAGCAGGCTGTTAACTTACCAGGACAGCACACATTAATCTTCTCCTTCCTTGGAACTCTCAGAGGACTTATTATCTCTTTTACTTATTTTATAACTGAATCATAAACTTTCCTGAATTGTTACTTATTTCATACTTCAATACCTGAAACTACAATCCTTTTATCACCCACACATGTTGCAACTCCCCACTCCAAGATGGTCCTCAACAGTTACCATGGCCAAAAGTTTGTGAACCTGTGTCCAACCTGGAGATGAGTTTCTTATTTCTCATATATTAATAATTATTATACTAACAACTCAACATTAATTACTTATTTTACTACTTCATGAATCCATGATATGATTTGTTGGTTGCTGTGGCACTCCCTCTACTGACACAGATTAAAATGACTCTTTGCTATGCCTGGAAAAAAAAAATCAAGTGCTCATCAGTTTGGTGATAAGACTTACCAGAGTTGGTTAGTCTGGTCCTGAAAAAAACAAACATACAGTCTAACATCAGACCCATACATGACACCTTTCTATCCTGATAACACTTGCCAAAGCCTGGGGACCATTTAGAAGCCCTGCACAATCCCAATATCTCCTTGCCATAATGAAGCACCAGAATAAGATTATCGTGTTGGTTATATATTTATTATTAACATTCTGTAATTTTATAACTTCTTCTCATGTAATATGTGTAAACATATATACAGACAGAAGACTCAAAAAGAAGCAATGGATAGATATCACTGGAATCCCATTCACCCTACTCCAAGGGAGACTATATTCCTGCTACAAGGGGAGTTGGAGAAGGGGTCATAAACTTGATCTCTCTGTTCTTTTGTGGAGATGAATAACAGACTAGAATTATATCTATAATTCCTCATTAAATATTTCTTATCTTGAGGCACAGATATTTTGGTTCAAAAAGATAACTTTTCTGTCCAATACTTCCTGGGTTGGGGTGGAGGATAGGGAAGGTATTCAAGACTTATGCACATAAACTTGCCACTTTCTTGTCAAATTCTAGGTACAGAAAAGGCCACCATAAATAGTGAACAGTGAGTAAACCCTTTTATCCAAGGAAATTTATTTTTTTTTATAATTTATTAGTTTAGTTTCAGTTAACAAGATTCAATTCCATAGTTCCTTGATTTTCAAATTTCCTTTACTTCCCTCCCCTCTCCCCCCTACAGCATATAGTCCAGTATAGAATCTGCAAATACATTCATATTAGACATTATTTCAATTACAAAGGTGTAATGTACTAGGTGGGATGAAAGATGGTAAAGAAGAAATAAAACCAAACAATGAAAAGAAAAAGATCATTTAGTTTGCTTCCATCAGGATTCAGGCTCAGTTCTTTCTAGTTATATCTCTGGATGGCGCATTTCTCTCTTTCTTGAGTCTTTCGGGATTGACTTATATCACTGCATTGCCGAAAAGAGTCCAGTCTGTCCTAGTTGGTCATCACAGATATGGTATGTCTGTGATTGTATACAAATTTCTTCTGATTCTACTCTTCTCGCTCAGCATCAGTTTGCATAAGTCTCTCCAGGTAATTATGAAATCTGTCACCTCCTCGTTTCTTATAGCATAATAATATTCCATTACATTCATATACCACAACTTGTTTAGCCATTCCCCAATTGATGGGCACTCCTTTAGTTTCCAATTCTTTGCAACCACAAAAAGGGCTGCTATAATATTTTTGTACATATGGGTCTTTTCCCACTTCTGTGATCTCTTTGGGATATAACCCTAGAAGTGGCATTGTTGGGTCAAAGGGCATGAAATTATTTATAATCCTTTGGGCATAATTCCAGATTGCTCTCCAGAATGATTGGATAAGTTCACAACTCCACCAGCAATGTATTAGTGTTCCAGTTTGTCCACATCCTCTCCAGCATTTGTCACTTTCTTGTTTTTTCATCTTAGCCAATCTGAATATCCAAGGAACTTTAATACAGAAATCAGAGTTCTATAGATTAGACTAGACCAGAAAACACACAAGATTAAATGAAGTCTTAAATACGAATAAGTAGAAATTTTGGTCATCAGAGAAACCCTGATCCCACCCAAGTGGAAATTCCTCAAAGCCTGAGGACAAGCTGAAAATCAAGGACATGCCAGCTTCCCCCAAAATATTTGCAAATATCTTTTCTCCTTCTTGGAGTTGGCCCTGAAGAGTGACAGGAACCAGTGTCCTTTCCCAAAGCAGTTATACATAACTCCCCTTTCCAAAACTCTCATAGCAGTACATAACTCTCACTGAGGCACAAAACATTAAGTCACAAATCTTTGTATGATTAGAGAGTCGTATGTAAAATATATCAAGCTTGGCTGGAAACCTAGCTTACATAGTATTTTAGCAAGTAGATTACTCTGAGATAGCTATATTAAAAAGGCATTTGGCATATTAGATATAATGCTAGACTTAGAGTCAGCTGGTCCTGTGTTCAAATCCCATCTCACGTACTTACTAGCTGTGTGACTTAGGACAAGTAATTTCACCTTTCTCTGACTCAATTTCCTCAAATGTAAAATGGGGATGACAATAGCACCTACATCATAGGATTGTTATAAGTATTGAAGGAGGTATATATGTAAAGTACCTTGCATCTGTTAAAGTGCTATATAAATGTTAGCTACTAGATATTTTAACTCTATATAAAGACATACTTCTAGTTTTGGAAAAAGAAATAGTTTATTGTTATGACAATAAGTTTTCAAGTATACAGATCCCTCAAATGTCATCAAAAATGACAGACCCCCCAGAAGTGCAACTCATGAAACTTCCCCACTTGCTAGATTATTAGCTATCTTTTCTATGTTTCCTGTCATTTTCCATATTCACATTAGGTCTCCAACTAGAGAAACATACAGTAAGTCTTTGGGTTTTTTTTTTTTTTGCTTTTTTTTTGAGGGGGATGGTAGGGCAATTGGAATTAAGTGACTTCCCAAGGTCACATGGCTAGTTTTTTGTGTTAAGTGTCTGGAGCCACATTTGAACTCAGGTCCTCCTGAATCCAGGGTCAGCACTCTATTCACTGTGCCACCTAGCCACCCCAAGTCTTTGATTTTTCATTGGACTTTCTCTATATGTCTTAAATCAAGTCAACTCAATAACCCTTAATTAAATGCTTACAACTCACTTATTAACTGCTAGGGATACAAATACAAGTGAAAACATAGGCATCATCTGCCCCCAAGAGTCTTACATTCTGAAAGAAGAAGACAATACATGGAAGCTGAAAAGGGTTTTTTGTTTGTTTTTGTTTGGGAGATTTTTTTTTGGGGGGGAAGGGGCGTACCTTTGCAGAAGTATGATAATGAAGATCAGAGAATGAATGATGGTTGGTTTGGACCCCTCTAGCCTTGAGGCCACATGTGGCCCTCTAGGTCCTCAAGTGTTGCCCTTTGACTGAATCCAAACTTCACCAAACAAATCCCCTTTATAAAAGGTTTGGGTCCATAAAACTTGGACTCAGTCAAAAGGTGACATTCAAGTACCTAAAAGGCCATATGTGGCCTCGAGATCACAGGTAACCACCCCCCCCAGACTCTGGGTCCTACTTCAAAAGGGAGCACTTTCTATTCTCTTTCTCTGAAAATTTTACAAATAAGTTTGCACGCTAAGCCTGTGTTACTCTTACCTGTTAGATCTTCCATTTGACCATTAAATTAAGTGGTTCCTAAATAAAGTAGCTTGGGGGCTCTTTTGGCCTACTTATAATACAGATGGATTTAGATTGGTTAAATTTCTTAATTAATTTATTAGAACTAGTGCCAGTGTCCCTCTGTTCATTTTTCTTTTTTTTTTTTTTTTGCCTTTTGGAGGGCAATTGGGGTTAAGTAACTTGCCCAAGGTCACATGGCTAGGTTTTTATTTGTGTGTGCATTAAGTGGCTGAGGCCAGATCTGAACTCAGGTCCTTCTGACTCCAGGGCCGACGAGCTACTCACTGCGCCACCTAGCCGCCCCTGTTCATTTTTCTTTTTATGTCATTAGTATCTTATTTTAGCAGATTGGTTGAGCTTTAATTGTATACCATATCCTCTCATTTATAGTCTTTCTTATAGTTTTTGTATTAATTTTTTGTCAACTCTAAACAGTCAATTTGGTTATGAGTCACTTTCTATTCATGAAAATGTAAAACCTTTCATTTTTTGTAATGTTATTTGTTGTTCAATACCTTCCAGATACATTTCTTGAAAATAAGTATTCCTAATATATAGGCAAGGGGCTTCTGTATAATCTACAATATTTCTTGTTCTTAACTCTCAAGTCGTATTTTTCAACTTTTCATATAAGTTAATGAGTATCAAAGTATATGTTGATTTAATTTGGAATGCCATAATGAATCTTTGATAGAATTTCTCTGCATCTCCATCTTTTGCCCTCCTCATCTATTATTTGGTCCTTCCCCAGGTAGATCCTCTGCTCCCTCTCCACTTAACTGTTCCTCTCAATTCTGTAACTATGACTCAGAGCTAAGTAACAGAATGCCAAACATAACCTCATCCTACACATAGTGCTAACACAGGGCTCCCTTGGAATCTCTTTCTTTAACAACCCTACCAACCCTAACTACTGGGCACTCCTAGCACTGCAATTGCTGCTGCCTGCTCTAACGCCCACAATCAGTGTTGCTTTTGCAATGCCATACTCTTGGTTAACCTCACCTCAATGTTTTTTTTCTGCCTTCCTAAGCTGCCCTGTACTGAAAAATAGCTAACAATGACTTTTTCTTGATATTCTTGCTCAGAATTTAGAGTAATGCACTTTAAAAAAAGATGTTTACTGGACTAGGTTGGAAGAGCTCAATAAAAATGTTCATTTCAATCATCCATTTTGTCTCTGTCACATAGAAGATGGAAATGGTAGAAAAAGAGTAAGATAAAAGATAATTAGGATTAAGGTGAGAACATAGTTAATAATGATAAATATGAATGTTAATGGGATGATTTCACCCATGAAATGGAACAGGATATCAGAATGAATTAGAAATCAGAATTCAATATGTTGTTTATAAAAGACACAATAGAAATAGAAGAAACACAGTTAAAACAAGGAACTGCAGCAGAATCTATTATGAATGAGCTAAAGTTTAAAAGAAATAAGGCAGGGGTAGTAATCAGGATCTCAGACCAAAAAAAAAAGAATGGAGCAAATTAAAATAAAAAATCAAGGAAACTATGTTTTCCTAAAAGTTACCATAGAAAGTTAATTTATATTACTGCTGCTAAACATGTATAGACCAAATGACATGGCATGGGAATTCTTGGAGAAAGAGTCAAACAAGTTACAAGATGAGATAGACAATAAAACTACACTAGTGGGAGACTTTAATCTATTCCTCTCAAAACTAGATAAATATAATCACAAAAAATAAGAAGTTAAGGAGATAAATATAATTTTTAAGTTAGATCTTACAGACCTCTGGAGAATATTAAAAAGGAAGTTAAAAGGTAAATGCCTATCCTCAGAAATTTATAGCACCTTAACAAAAATTGACTGTAGGGTAGGATATAAAAATTTCAAAAAGACATGAAGAAAACCATAAATATTGAGCTCATCCTTTTCAGGCCATAATGTAATAAAATTACAACTAATAAAAGGGTTTTGAAGCAGAGATTAAAAATTAATTAGAAAATGCATAATTTAATCCTGAGGAATGAGTGGGTTAAAGAACAAATCATAGAAGCATGAAATAATTTCATTAAAGATGACAGCAATAAGACATACACCAAAAATTGTGAGATGAAAAGCAGTATGTAAGGGAAGTTTTATAACTTTAAATGCTTACATCAATAAAAGAAAGGGTAAATAACTGGGCATGCAGCTAAAAAATTAAACTAGAAAATTCACAAACTAAAAATTCTCAAATAATGGAAATCCTAAAAACCAAAATTGAAAGTAAATTAAAAGGGGCAGAGCCAAGATGGCAGAGTAGAAACAGCACTTCCACGGGTTCCAGACCATACCACTTCAAAATCATGTAAAAGGGGACTCTGAACAACCTCCAGAGATCCAGAACCCACAGAACGACACAGAGAAGCTAACCTCCCACTGAGGACAGCCTGGCAGCCAGACAGGGAATGGCCAGCACAGTGATCTGGGAGCAGCCAGTACAGTGCTCTGGGAGCCAAGCCCAGGACCACATTAGTCCTGGTTTTAGCCCCAGGGGAGCCAGGCCAGCATCTGGCTGGAGGGACCCCAGAAAACCAGCAGCTGTGGTGATTCCAGAATTATCAACTCATATATGCCTAGGACAAAGTGAAAGGTTAGTGCCCAGTGGACTTTGGGACCAGGATTTGGGAGTATGTCAGCTCCTTCCCCTGGGGGTGAGAAGTCCGTGAGGAGCTGTGGCACAGGCACCATTTTGCAGGTTCAATTGCAGCTTCAGCCTGGCCTGCGAACTGTAGGGGGATCTGGTGGTCAGTCTGGAGGGTAATCGCTCTTGTGTTAACCTACCTGGATCTGGATTGCTGTCTGGGGTGGAGTTCTCAGGGTGTGTGACCAGCTTCCCAGAGTGTGTGGGGCTTCAGGCAGGGCACTCAACTAATATCTCCGGCAGATGAGAAGACCCCAACATTTGGGACTAAAGCTCCCCTGTCTGGTGGCAGAGTCCTACTGTGGCAACAAGCCCAAAAGGCAAGTAATTAAGTGGCAACATGCCTAGGCAAAGGAAACAAAATAAACAGAAAAATTCAACATTAGACTCCTATTTTGGGGGCAAAGAGGATTGAAGCATGGAACAGGAGGAGGACTGGGAGGTCAGAACTCCTGCACCAAAAGCCCAAAATAAAAATATGAGCAGATTACAGGCCATAGAGGACCTGAAGAAGGGTTTCAAAAACCAAATAAGAGAAGGGGAGGAAAAATTGGGAAGAAAAATGAGAAGGATGCAGAAGAAGTATGAAAAGAGAGTCAACAACCTAACTGAAGAAAATAGCACCTTAAAAATAGAGTAACTCAAATGGCAAAAGAGGTTGAAAAAGGCAATGAGGAGAAGAATGAATTAAAAAGCCAAATTTACCAGATGGAAAAAGAATCTCAAAAACTTACTGATGAGAATCATTCCTTCAGAATTAGACTGGAGCAAATGGAAGCTAGTGATTTTATGAGAAATCAAGATGCTGTTAAACAGATCCAAACAAATGAAAGAATAGAAAGAAATGTGGGGAGCCAAGATGGCAGAGTAGAAACAGCTCATCCAAGCCACTCTGCCCCCAGATTCCCCCCAAACTATGTAAAATGGGACTCTGAATAACTTCTGAAGCCCCAGCACCCACAGAACGGCACAGAGAAGCTAACCTCCCGCTGAGGACAGCCCAGCATCCCGGCGGGAAGGACCAGTGCAGTGCTCTGGGAGCTGGCAGCGGGCAGAGTGCAGAGCATGGGGAGCCAAGCCGAGTGGAGCCCAGGTCCCCTTGAGCTGAGGTTTTAGCCCCAGAGTGGCAGGGCCAGCAGCCAGCTGGAGAGACCCCAGAACACCAGCAGCTGTGGCAACTCCAGAATTATCAACATAGACATGCCTAGGACAAAGTAAGAGATTAGTGTCCTATGGACTTTGGGACCAGTATTTGGGGAATGCGTCAGCTTCCTCCCCTGGGGGCTAGAAGCCACTGAGGAAACACGTCATTCTGTAGTTTTCAGAGGCAGCTCCAGCTCCTGGCCTGCAAACTGTAGGGAGATCCAGTGATCAGTCTTGGGGGGTAATCGCCCTTGCTTTAACCTCCCTGGATCTGGATTGTGATCTGGGGTGGAAGTCGTGGGTGGGTTTACAGCTTGCCAGAAAGGGAAGTTGCCCTCCCAAACGTTCGGGACGAAAATTCCCCTATCTGTCACAAAGCCATACTGTGGCAACAAGCCCAAAAGTCAAGTAATTAAGTGGCAACATGCCAAGGCAAAGGAAACAGAAAAATGCAACCCTAGACTCCTATTTTGGGGGCCTAGAGCGGGAAAAGGACTGTGAGGTCAGAAGTCCTGCTCCAAAAGCCCCAGGGGAAAACATGAGCGGGTTGCAGGCCATAGAGGACCTTAAGAAGGACTTTAAAAATCAAATAAGAGAAGTGGAGGAAAAATTGGAAAGAGAAATGAGAAGGATGCAGGAAAAGTATGAAATGAGGGTCAACAGCCTGAATGAGGAAAACAACACCTTAAAAAATAGACTAACTCAAATGGTAAAGGAGGCCCAAAAGGGCAATGAGGAGAAGAATGCCTTAAAAAGTTGAATTTGCCAGATGGAAAAAGAATCTCAAAAGTTCACTGAGGAGATTCATTCCTTCAGAGTTAGACTGGAGCATATGGAAGCTAATGACTTTATGAGAAATCAAGATGCTGTTAAGCAGATCCAAACAAATGAAAGATTAGAAGGCAATGTGAAATATCTCATGGGAAAAACCACTGACCTGGAAAATAGATCCAGGAGAGACAATTTAAAAATTATTGGACTACCTGAAAGCCATGATCAAAGAAAGAACCTAGAAATCACCCTTCAAGAAATTCTCAAGGAAATTTGCCCTGATGTTTTAGACCCAGAGGGTGAAATAGAGGTTGAAAGAATCCACAGATCTCCTCCTGAAAAAGATCCCAAAAAGAAAACTCCCAGGAATATTATAGCCAGGTTCCAGAATCCCCAGATCAAGGAGAAAATACTACAAACAGCCAGGAAGAAACAATTTCAATATTGTGGAAACACAATCAGAATAGCCCAGGAGCTGGCAGCTTCTACACTGAGGGATCAAAGGGCATGGAATATGATATTCCACATGGCCAAGGATCTGGGATTAAAACCAAGAATAACCCACCCAGCAAAACTGAGTATCTTATATTAGGGGAAAATATGGTCATTCAGTGGAATAGAGGACTTTCAAGCATTCTTGAGGAAAAAACCAGAGTTGAACAGAAAATTTGACATCCAGACACAAGAAGCAAGAGATGCCTGAGAAGGTAATCAGGGAAAAGAAATCAAAAGGAACTTATCAAAGTTGAACTATTTATATTCCTATATGGAAAAAAATAACTGTGACTGATGAAATCTTTCTCAGTATGAAAATAATGGAATAAGGGTATATGGTCATATGAATACATATGTGAATGTGTGTATATATGTTTACAGTTATACATGGATAGAGGGCATAGGTTGAATTTGTTGGGAAGGGAGAATACTCAAGGGATGAAATTGTGAGGTGAGAGAGGAAAGTGGCAAGAGGAGATGGGGAGAGACAGGGTAGGGTAAACTATCTCATGTAGAAGAAGCAAGGGGAAGTGGTTGCAAGGGAAGGGGAGAATAGGAAGGCAAAAAAGGCAAAACCACATTCTCATTGAATTTGGTTCAGGGAGAGAATGACATACATACTAAATGGGGTATCTCAACCTGCAGCAGAATAGGGGGAAGGAGGTTAAGAGGAGGGATGATGGATGGGAGGGCATCCTTGGGGGGAGGGGAGGTTGGAAGTACCCACTAGAGAAGAGGGACAGGATTATGTAGGGAATGGACCAGGTGGGGGGTGGGATGAGTGGGAGGGAATTATAAGCAGCCTTGTACAATATATTTACTGTAATGTTTTGCATAGCTAGACATGTACAACATATACTGAATTACTTATCTTCCCAGAGGGAATGAGTGTCAAGGGAGGAAGGGAATGTATTTGAAATTCAAGGTCTTAAGATAAAATGTTTCAAATATGTATAAATACAATTATTAATACTCTTTTGCTTGTAATTGGGAGATAAGATTGCAGGCAATGGGACACAGAGATTCACCTTCTTCTAATGGAAAAGTCGAAGGGGGTATGGTAGAAGATATGGGAAAGAGCAGATTGGAGGAAGCGATATCTTGTGGGACTACTATTCTGGGAGGTTGGGTAGGGGAAAAACAGGGGGGAAAATGATTGTAACTCAAAATCTGGCGGAAATGAATGATGTAAAACAGAAGTTAATAAAGCATTTGTTTAAAAAATATAATATACTGTGATCAGGCTGGATTTATACCAAGAATACAGGGCTGGTTCTATATTAGGAAACTATAACTACTCTTGACCATGTTTGTTCAGTCATTTTAAATTATATCTGACTCTTTGTGACCCCATCTGGCATTTTCTTGGCTGACTATGGGAATGGTTCACCATTTTTTTCTCCAATTAATTTTACAGATGAGAAAACAGAGGCAAACAGGGTTAAGTTATTTATCCAAGGTCACACAGCTAGTAATTGTCTGAGGCCAGATTTGAGCTCAGAAAGATGAGTCTTCCTAACTCCAGGTCCAGCATTCTATACAGTGTATCACCTAACTTCCCTTTGCACCACCTTGCTACCCCAACTGAAGATATCTATAACAAAAAAACAAAAGAATATGTGCATGCAAATAGATAGAGGAAAAACTTTTGTCAAAACACAACACCAATTCACATTAAAACACATGAACCCAGACACACAGAAATCAAGAATAAATGGAGCTTTTCTTTAAAATAATAAGGCTAAATGATTTATCTAGATAGTATCTATCAAAAACCAAGGGGAATCATTGTCTGTAATGGTGATAAACTTTCTTTTTAATAAGAATAGCAACAAAGCAGGGGCATTCATTATTATTATTATGCAATATTATACTAGAAATGCTAGCTGTAGTAGTAAGTCAAGGAAAAGAAATTGAAGGAATAAGCATAGGTAATGAAGAAAAAACTATCTCTAATGGATGGCTAGGTGGTGCAGTGAATAGTGTACCAGCCCTGGTGTCAGGAGAACCTGGATTCAGATCCAGCCTCAGACACTTAACACAAAAATAAACCATGTGACCTTGGGCAAGTCACTTAACCCCAATTGAGCTCATCCTGTATTATCTCAAATACCTGTTAAAAATGTCTACATTTTAAGAACTACAGAACCCACAAAAAGACAGAATGAAATATGCCTCCAGCTGAGGACAGCTTGGCAAACTGACAGGAAGGGTCTATCACACCAGACTGGGAACAGAGTGCAGTCCCATGTGGGCCGTGCTCACACAGACCAGCAGTATAGACTAGCCAGAGCAGACCTCAAGGGATAGAATCACTGGCAGCTGTGGTAGTTTTCAGACTTCTCAACCCATAAACACCAAAAGGAAAGCAAAAGGTCAGTGGGGAAATTGTTGGAACTGGGTGAGAGAAGAGCCCTGCCTGGCCCCTGACACCAGGGCAGTGGAGGTAGCAGTAGCTGCAGCTATTGCATAGGAGGCTGCTTCCAGAGTTCCAGATCCACAGATGGTGGGAGGACCAAGCAATTGATCAGAGGGCAGTTGCAGGAATCTCTCTGCTGACACTGAGGTAGGTTTCTCTTACTTTGACCTGCTTGGATCTGGGTGGCAGTCTTGGGTGGCAGTCCTGGGGTGAGGACCACTGGTGTGGCAGAGCTTGTTGAGGCTGTGGAAAGGCAGTAATCCTCAGAGTTCTGCGGCAAGTGCCTAGAAGAAGCTCTGACAACAGCTGTAAAAAAACCCAGAAATTTGGGACAAGCACTCTCCACTCTGGAAGCAGAGTTCTACTGTGACAAAGAGCTCAAAAGTCAAGTGTTTGGCTGGCAAGATGAGCAAACAGAGGAAGAGAAATCAGACTATAGAAAAATTTTTGGTGACAAAGAGGATCATAACACAGAACCAGATGAAGACAACGAAAGAACTATATAGACACAATGATAAACATTCTTCACATAAATACAGATCTGAATAACTGGAGATATATTAATTGCTCATGGGTGGGTTGAGCCAATATAATAAAAATGATATTGCCTAAATTGACTTATTCAGTTTCATACCCATCTAACTCTTAAATAATTATTTTATAAAGCTAGAAAAATGATGATAATCTTAATCTGGAAAAACAAAAATTCAAGATTATCAAGGGTATAGACAAAAAAAAAAGCAGAATGAAGGGAATCTAGCAGATAAACTATTCTACAAAGCAATAATCTTCAAACAAATTTGGTAGAAGACAAGAAATAAAATGATTGATCACTGGAATAAATTAGGTACACAATACACAGGAGCAAAGAGCATAATAATTTATTTTTTGATAAACGCAAAGATTCTAGCTACTGGGACAAGAATTTATTATTTGACAAAAACTTCCTGGAAAACAGGCAGAAGCTAGACATAGACTAACATCTCACATTGTAAAACAAGTTCAAAATGAATACATTATTAGACATAAAGGATTATCATATGCAAAGTGTGGGAGCATGGAAGAAATTATCTGTCATATCTGTGGTTAGAGAAAAAGTTCATCACCAAACAAGAGGTAAAGAATTTGAGAGGAATGTAAAATGGATAATTTTGATTATATAAAATTAAAACATTTCTGCACAAACATACATGTACAACCAAAATTAGAAGAAAAGCAGGGGACTTTTTTTTAATAATTTATATTGTATCAGCCTACCCATGAAGAAAAGTACAGGAAAAAGTCACCTCAAGTTTCTCTGATAATGATCTTATTTCTCAATTAAATAGAAAGCTGAGCCAAGTTTGTTTTTATATTTAAAAAATGGTAAATGGTCAGAGGATATGAACAGGCATTTTTTTAGAAGAAATGATAGCTATCAATAATTAGATCAAAATGCTTGAAATCACTAATAATTAGAGATATGCACAGAAAAATAAAAGAATCACATACTCATCAGATTGGTTAAGATGGCAGTAAAAGAAAATAACAAATGGTGGAGGAGGTGTAAGAAAATATGTATACTCATGTACTGTTGGCGAACCTATGAACTAGTCTCACCATTCTGGAGAACAATTCAGAACTATGCCTAAAGGGCATAGGGTTTTGTTTTTTTTTAATTTTTGCTTTTTTGGATGGGGCAAGGTAGGGCAATTGTGGTTAAGTGATTTGCCCAAGGTCACACAGCTAGTTTTGTGTTAAGCATCTGAGGATGAATTTGAACTCAGATCCTCCTGACTCCAGGGCCAGTGCTATATTCACTGCACCATCTAGCCACCCCAGGGCATAATTTTCTAACTCTGCATACCCTTTGAACCACTAATATTGCTACTAGGTCTATATCAGTAGGAGATCAACGAAAAAGGAAAAGGATCTACAGGTACAAAAATATTTATATCAATTCTTTTTGTGGTGTCAAAGAAATGGAAATTGAGAGAATGTCTATCAATTGGGGAATGACTAAACAAACTCTGCTATATGAATGCAATGGTACTATTGTGCAATAAGAAATGATAAAGGGGATGACTTCAGAAAGACGTGGGAAGGCATATATGAACTGATGCAAAGTAAAGTTAGCAGCGCTAGAATATTATATTGTATAGAAATATATTGTATTGCTAAAATTCTACTGTAGCAATATTATAAAGATAATCAACTATGAAAGATGTAGTAACTCTGATCAATCTACACCAAAGGACTCATGATATGAAATGGGATTCACCTCCAAATAGAGAACTTGGGGATTCAGGGTGCAGACTGAAGAATATTTTTTTTTCTTTTCTTAATTTTTCTTGCTATTTTTTCTCAGTATATAGTTGATATTGAAAAATGTTTTGTGTGACTTCATATGTACCATGAGTATCACATTTCTTGCTTTTTCAATTAGTATAAGGGGGCTGGAGGGGAGCATAGAATTTAGAATTGAAATTAAAATCTTTTTTTACTTTGTTATCTTCTTCTGGTTGTATGTTTTGATCTTCATCACCAAAGTAAGATTCTATAGTTTGACTTTTTTTGTGCTGTTTGTCCATCTTTCCAACCAAATACTTGACTTCCAAACTCTTTTTCAAGGTAGTACTCTGCTTCCAGTGGGGGTGGAGAGTGGGGGGGGATCCCAGGATTCAGGGGTTTTGTATCAGCCACTCAATCCCCCACTTTCTGTGGACCCAGAGCTCTGGAAACAGCTACTGCTGCTGCCACTCCTGCTGCTGTCACCTCTGCTGCCCTGGGACTGGGACAACACCATGCTTCTCTTTCACCCAGGTCGCACAGAACTCTCCCACTGATCTTCCACACTGTCCTTGGCATTTGTGGGTTGAGAAGTCTGGAACCTGCCACAGCTGCCCCAATTCAGTCCCTGAGGCCCACTCTGGCCCCATTTGCACTGACATGACCCATGTAGGACTGCACTCCACTCCCAGATTGGTGCAATAAACCCTTCCTGTTGACCTTCCAGGCTGTCTTGGACTGGAAATGTGTTTCACTCTGTCATTTTGTGGGTTCTACACCTCTAGAATTTGTGTACAGTCATTTTTACAGGTATTTGGAGGTGTTTGGGGGAGAACTCAAGCAAATCCCTCCTATTGCTCTACTGTCTTGGTTCCTCCCTGAAAATCTTTTTAAAAAGATAATGGCAAAAAACAGATTGGCTCACAAACTACAATTGTTTTGATGTTGGTCATTTTTTTTGAAGCAATTGGGGTTAAGTAACTTGCTCAAGGTTACACAGCCAGTCATTATTTATGTGTGGGTGCTCATTTTCTGAGACCTAAACAGATCCCGGGTCCTCCAGACTCGGGGGCGGCACTCTTACTCACTGTGCCACCTAGCGGCCCGATGTTGGTCATTTTCTGAATATCTATAATAAGCATATGCTATATCTGCTTGCTAGTTTGTTAGCAAATTTATGTTACACAAAAATATCCAAGCACCTCTGTGATAGGAAATATACAACCACTTCCCTGTGCAAGTTAGACTATATTTTTTGTTATTTTTTGTTTGTTTGTTTTCCTCTTAAAAGTTACTGAAACCATCTTTGGGACTTAATTGACTCAAGGGTCCAAAGTTCAGACTCTTTACATCACTTTCTGGTCATGTGAGCCCCATGGCCAACTCAGGCAAGGGATATTCACTGAGCTGAATCAAGTCATTTTTTTTTAATATCCTTCTTCTGCTATTGGATAAGTAAATCTCCTTGTGTTAACTCCTCAATGACTTACAAGTATTTCATATTGTGCCAGTACTAAACACAAAATATTAGGAGACTAGCTTGAATCAGGCCCAGCCCAGAACAACCTAGTACAGCATCTAGCACATAGTAAGTATTTATTAATTGTGTTGATGACTTAGTGACTAAATGCCCCTTGAAATAATATTTCTTCTTGTCTTTGCTTACATGATACAAACAATTCATCTAGTTTTTTTTAAAGTACTTCAAATATGTTATTTCATTTGATCCTAACAAATCCCAGGATTAAGGTAGGTACTACTATTATCCCCATATTACAGAAAAAGATAATAAGGTGATGAGATTAAGTGACTTGCTCAGTGTGGAAGAGCTAGTAAGTGTATGAAGCCATATTTAAACCCAGGTCTTACTGATTACTAGGCCACTTAGCTGTAGCAACAGAAAATGAAAAGAAAGAGGTTCTTGCACAACAATAACACCTCTAAAATGGACAAAGGACAGAAGAACTACATAGAGAATCCAACAACCTGAAATGACCAAAGATAGGAGGCCATGCCTGGAGCATGAGGAAGGCCAAACACATCAGTGGTCCAAGATAAGGCTGATGTCAAATAAGGCCTTAAGCTCATATAAAAAGATTTTAGTGTCATGAAAGAAGCCACATTTTGAGGTAGAGAAAGGAATGATATTCTCTTTCCTCTGGAATTTGCAAGAGTTTTAAATAAGGCTTTCATCTTCTTCCAAATATCCCTAAGCTCCAGAACTCCCATTGACCCCACCATCTTCATTAACTTCCATGGTATTATCCAGTGATGGACAAGATCATTCTCCGACCACTGCTGTCATGGCAACTGAATCGAGGTTTACAGAGTCTACATTAGAGCCTGGGTCAGACTGATCTCATCTGCCAGTTAGATGCTCTCAAAAACTCATAATCACCTGAAGGTCACAATGAGCCTCAGCTCTCAGCTCTCTTATGAAAATGCATAAGTAGCCCTCCTTCCTTTACTTCAGCCATCTGAATTGAGCCAGAACTGTTTACCAGCACTTTAAGGGAATATTCTCAATAACAAAGCTACTCATTCTGCCAACCAGATAGCATTCTTATTAGTCAGTGTGTTTCAAGATAATATTCTAACAATAAAGGAAATTGAAAAGACTTGGAATATGATGAAAAATATGAATAATTCTTCTATTGATCCCTTGTATATCAACAAAAAAATTCAGAATCTACAGGTCTGCATTTAAAAAAAGTAATGGATAGTGAAGCTGGAGTATCACAAATTATTAGCTTAGGTATTAATAGCCATGAATTTTCTTAATAATCTATATTTTCTCTCCTGTGTTTTTATGCCTGTGGTTCAGTGCTTGCTCTTGAAACATTCATCTCTGAAACACTCATCTTTTTAAAGAATAATTGTTAATTGTTAGAATATCTGTCAGGAAAAAATGCTTATAATTTATCTTACATTCTTTCTGATTTTTGCGCTCTACTACCCTTACTGGGCCTCATTTGTGTTGCCAAAAAACGGTAATTATAATTAAATAGAATTCTCCTGATAGCTGAAATAGATTACTATGCAAAGATATGATAATAGAAGATGAATGATATGACCAATACAAAATGTCTAATCCTACTTCTGATGCATGAAGCTAAAACTAGAGAATCCATTTACACTTATACAGTTGCAAATTCAAATAGAAAGCCCATGATTATAAATATCTATGAAAATATCACATTTATATGACCCTGTAGGGCAGGAGTTCTTAACCTTTTTTGAGGCATGAATTCTTCTATTGAACACTAAAGATTCCCTCTCAAAATATTGTTTTTAAATGCTTAAAATACATTAGTTCACAAAGAAAACCAAAAATATTGAAATACCATAATTATTTTTCCCAAAAACAAGTTCACAAACCTTAGTTTAAGAATCCCTGCTCTCGGATGAACAATACCTTCTAAGGTCTTTTACTGCTACAATGAAAGTTAAAACATGAAGATGCAAAGTAAGCTATGCTCTACACTTTGGCCAGAATAAAGGGGGAGGATTTGTTACATAGAATGGGAACAATATAAGGGGGTACTGCAAGAAGTGAAAAAACAACATCAACAAAGCTGATTTAAATTTTACTTTTAGGTCCAGAAGGACTTTCTTTAATTTACTAGGAATAAGCAAAATACAAGAAGGCTTAGTATTGCATATAAACAGTTATCAATCAAGATCAGTACCTAATGCCAATAGACCCGAGGGTAAACTTAAATGACTTATACACACTGCCATGCTTAGTGAACAGCTAGAGAAAATCCAGCACTGAGACAAGGCTATGTTTCATTTTTATTGAAACATTCATTGTGAATGATAAAATTATCACAAAGATTAAATAGGGAAAAAAATCTGTTGTACAAATTAAATTCTTAGTCTTCCTTTCTAGAGGGCTGAAGACAACATTGTTCAATGTCCCCAAAGGCAAGAAAAGCAGGTAGTTGGAATTGAATGTCAAGTCTGGGCTATTAGAAAATTAATTTGTTTGAAAGTCCCCCCCTTTTTTTGGTAAAAGGGAACTCACTAAAATGTGAGGCTTTGTGCTCTGATGAACCAACATATCTTTAAAGAACAAACAAACAAAAACCGAGAATTATCTATTTCCTCAACCTTTCAAGTAACCAGTTTCCACCTTTCGGTCAGAGATGAGTCACTACAGGTACAGAAGCAGACATACATTTCCAGACATGATCAATGTGTTCATTTGTTTTATGTGACAATTTTTCAGTGATTCAGAATGAAATACAGTACAATGGAAAAAGCACCAGCTCTGGAGTTCAAGGATACAGATTTAAATATTGTGACCTTGAGCAAATCACTTAACTTCCATTAGCCTTAGTTTCTTCATCTGTAAAATGAATGGTTTAGACTAGATGACCTCTAAGGTCATTCCTAGCTCTACAACTCTGTGATCCTTTGATTTCTTCCCCCATTTTTTTTAGTAAAGTCATTTTCTCTTCCATCAAACTAGTTCACTTTGGTGACTGCCTATTTCTCTGAATGACACCTCCCTGTTTCCAGCTACTCAGACTACTTGCTGTGGAATTTTAATTGAATGAACCTCCTCCCTGACTCCCATATCCAAAGACTCACCAAATTGTCAATTCTTGCTTTATAATATTCTTCCACAGCTATGTCTTTCTTTTTATTGTCACTGCCCCTACCTTTATTTGAGGCCCCTGGACTACCATGATAGCTTTCTAATTAATCTCCTTACCTCCATCTTTACCATCTCTGCCAAATTAAACTCAAAAAAGTACATTCTTGCCATTTCAAAGGCCTTCAATGGCTCCTTCAAAACCAAAAGCTTTTGCTTAATATTCACATCTCTCTATCATCTAGCTTGAAATAACCTTTTTGTCATATTGCTACGTAAACATATCCTCCCTTACAATCAAGTTCATTTCAAAGTGTTTCTCTGAACACGCTGTGTCCCCTCCTCTTTCTGTATCTCTGTTCACATGTTCCATCCTGCTTAGACCTCCATCACTACCACTGTGTACCTTCTCAAAATCTTTCAAATTCCTCTCTGACTGTCCCAACTCAAACTGTTTTCCCTCCTCTGAAATCCTAAATGATATGTTTGTTATTGTCTATATTACTTATTTGTCACTTACATTCTTTCTCACACTGTTAGTATCTTTTCTGTCTTCATTTCTTATCTCTCCAACTGGACTGTTCACTTCTTGGGGTCAGGGACTGTGACTTTCTGTGTTCTTTTTATCCCCTCTATCCCTTTGTGTATAGTGTGGTAGGAGGGAGGATAAGTTTTTATATCAGGCCTGCACAACACAGCCTACAGGGCCCTTGTAGCCCACCAAAGGATTTCCAGTTATTGGTGAAAATCATAGGGTTGCCACTGTGCATTTGTTCCAGTTTGTAACCTGACCTGCAGCAACCAACCATCATCAGTCTATTTGGCCCCTACCTACTGCCAAGTTGTGCAGGTCTGATTTATATAGTGCCTACTATATCTTAGTTTGCAAATGTTATCTCATTTGATCCTCACAAGAACTCCAAAAGGTAGATGTGATTATTATCACCATTTTATTTTTTGCATTTTTAAAATTTTTTATCAAATGCTTTATTAGCTTCTAGTTTACATCATTCATTTCCCCAAGATTTTGAGTTACAAAGTTTCTCCCCATTTTTCCTTGCCCACCACCCCAAAATAGTTATCCCCACTGGATATCCCCTCTTCCAATATGATCTCTCTCATATCTTCCCCCAAACCTGCTCCAACTTTCCAGTAGGGCACAAGGGACCTCTATGCCCCAGTGCCTGTATGTCTTATTTCCCAGTTACATGTAAAATAATAGTCTGTGTGTGTGTGTGTGTGTGTGTGTGTGTGTGTGTGTATATATTTTAAACATTAGATTTTAAAACTTTGAATTCCAGATTGATTTCCTTCCTCTCTTTGTCACACACCCTTCCTGGGAAGATAAACAATTCAACATAGGTTGTACAGGTGTAGCTATGCAAAACATTTCCATAGTAGATATATTGTAAAAGACGGACTATATTTCCCTCCCTCCTATCCCACCTCCCACTTGTTCTATTCTCTACTTTTACTCTGTCCTTTGTCAAAAGTGGGTGTTTCTAACTTCCTTTCCCCCCAACCTGACCTTGCCTCCATCGTGCCCCTCTTGTCCCCTTCCCCTCTACAATCCTGTAGGGTGAGATACCCTATTTAGTGTGTATGTCATTCCCTCCCTAAGCCAAATTCAATGAGAATAAGGTTGATCCACTCCCTTTCGCCTTACTGTTCTTCCCCTCCATTGTGAACATTTTCCTTTACCTCTTCTATATGAGATAGTTTACCCCATTCTGTCTCTCCCCATCTCCTCTCATTATATTCCTCTCTCACGTCTTAATTTCACCTTTTCAGTATCCTCCCTTCCTATTAAATTGGTCCTGTGCCCTCTATCTATATATACCTGTACACATATATACACACACTCACGTATGTATTCATACCTCCATATAGACATATATATGTATGTAAACATATATATATATATGTGCATACATTTATATATATATATATTTCTAATCCCTTCAACTATTCTCATACTGAGAAAAATTTCATAAGTTACAATTATCATTTTTCCATGTAGAAATGTAAATAGTTCAACTTTGAAAAGTGCCTTATGATTTCTTTTCCCTGTTTACCTTCTCATGCTTCTTTTGCTTCTTGTATCTGAATGTCAAATTTTCTATTCAACTCTGGTTTTTTCATCATGAATGCTTGAAAGTCCTCTATTCCATTGAATGACCATATTTTCCCCTGAAGCATGATGCTCAGTTTTGCTAGGTAGATGATTCTTGGTTTTAATCCCAGCTCCTTTGCCCTCCAGAACATCATATTCCAAGCCATTCAATCCCTCAGTGTAGAAGCTGCCAAATCCTGTGTTATCCTGATTGTGTTCCCACAATATTCAAATTGGTTCTTCCTGGCTGCTTATAATATTTTCTCCTTGATCTGGGAACTCCAGAACCTGGCTATAATATTCCTAGGAGTTTCCTTTTTGGGATCTTTTTCAAGAGGTGATCTGTGGATTATTTCAATCTCTATTTTACCCTCTGGTTCTAAAACATCAGGGCAATTTTCCTTGAGAATTTCTTGAAGGATGATTTCTAGGCTCTTTTTTATCATGGCTTTCAGGTGGTCCAATAATTTTTAAATTATCTCTCCTGGATCTATTTTCTAGATCAGTGGTTTTCCCAGTGAGATATTTCCCAGTGCCTTATATTTTTTTCATTTGTTTGGATCTGTTTAACAGCATCTTGATTTCTCATAAAGTCATTAGCTTCCATTTGCTCCAGTCTAATTCTGAAGGAATGATTCTCTTCAGTGAGCTTTTAAGATTCTTTTTCCATCTGGTAAATTTGGCTTTTTAAGTCATTCTTGTCCTTATTGCCTTTTTGAACCTCTTTTGCCATTTGAGTTAGTCTATTTTTAAGGTGCAATTTTTTCAGTCAGGTTGTTGACTCTCTTTTCATACTTCTCCTGCATCCTTCTCATTTCTCTTCCCAATTTTTCCTCCACTTTTCTTATTTGGTTTTCAAAATCCTTCTTAAGGTCCTCTGTGGCCTGTAACTAGCTCATATTTTTCTTGGAAGCTTTTGGTGCAGGAGTTCTGACTTCATTGTCTTCCTCCTGTTCCGTGCTTTGATCCTTTTTGTGCCCAAAATAGGAGTGTAAAGTTGGATTTCTCTGTTTGCTTTGCTTCCTTTGCCTGCTCATGTTGCCACTCAATTGTTTGACTTTTTAGCTTTTTGCCACAGTAGAACTCTGCTACCAGACAGGGGAGCTTTATCCCAATCTCTGGGGTTTTCTCAGCTGCTGAAGGTATTAGTTGGGTGCCCTCTCTGAAGCCTCCACATACTCTGGCAAGCTGGTCACACACCTCAGCACCTCCACCCTAGACCATAATCCAGATCCAAGCAGGTTAGAGCAAGACTGATTACCCCTCAGATTGGTTGCTTGGTCCCCCTATAATCTGCAGGCCATGAACTGAAGCTTCCACATGGCTTTGGCTGCATTGCCTGAGTGGCTTCTCCCTCCAGAGGATAAAGGCTGGACCATACTCCCAAACTACCAGATCCCAAAGTCCACACTGCACTGACCTCTCACTTTGTCCTTACCATCTATGTGTTGATAATTCTGAAAACCACCACAGCTGCTGGTGATCTGAAGTCCGTCCAGCTAGCGGCTGGTCAGGCTGCCATGAGGCTAAAACTTCGGGCTTGCGCAGGGCTGGGCTTGCCTCCCAGAGTGCTGCACTGGCCCCTTCCTGCCAGTCTGCTGGGCTGTCCTCAGTGGGAGGTTAGCTTCTCTGTGTCATTTTGTGGGTTCTGTAGCTCCAAAGTTTGTTCAGTCACCTTTTACATGAATTGGAGGAGGTGGGAGCTGGACCCATGCGGAAGTCCTGTTTCTACTCTGCCATCTTGACTCCACCCTATTATCACCATTTTAGCACTAAGGAAACTGAGGCAGAAAAAGTTTAATTGACTTGCCCAAGATCCCAAAGCTAGTAAATGTCTGAAGTAAGATTTGAATTTAGGTCTTCCTAATTCTAGACCCATCACACTATTCACTGTACTGCCTTGCTGCCTCTACTGTACAGTAAGGGCTCACTAAATATGTACCCATTGTTTGATTTAAAAAGAAAAGAAACATAAGATAGCCCTTCTCCTTGAGAAGCTTATAAGCTAGTTTAGAGAGATCAGACTGACATATATGAAACTATTAGTGACACGTTGTTATATGACCCCACAGGACCAATGGCCCCTGAAAAAAACAAATTGCTTTGTATGACTAAAATGCTAGACTCCAGTCATAAAGATCTGGATTCAAGATCTGCTTCAGTCACATTCTGGCTATGTGAACCTGGATAAGTCACTTAACCTCTTTATGCCCCAGGCAATTCTGTAATACTATAAATTGCAGATGAAGTGTAGATCTGCATTGATAGAGAATACTCCTCACTAAGTAGTCTCAATACTGACAAGATCACAGGTCTAGATGATAATAATGACCATCATGATAATATATAAATTCAGTATACAAGATGTCCCCAAAGTCATAGGGCTTTATTAACTTAAAATAGAACTATGTGGTCAAAGGATATGAATAGGAAGTTTTCAGAGAAAGAAATTAAAGATATCTATAAGCATATGAAGAAATGCTCTAAATCACTATTAATTAGAGAAATGCAAATCAAAACAACTCTGAGATACCACATCTCTCCAGTCAGATTGGCTAAGATGACAAAACAAGAAAGTGACAAATGCTGGAGAGGATGTGGGCAAATTGGAAAGCTAATACATTGCTGGTGGAGTTGTGAACTTATCCAACCATTCTGAAGAGCAATCTGGAATTATGCCCAAAGGAGTATAAATAATTTCATACCCTTTGACCCAGCCATACCACTTCTAGGGTTATATCCCAAAGAGATCATAGTAGTGGGAGGAAGAACCATATGTACAAAAATATTTTTAGCAGCCCTTTTTGTGGTTGCAAAGAATTGGAAACTAAAGGAGTGCCCATCAATTGGGGAATGGCTAAACAAGTTGTGGTATATGAATGTAATGGAATTTTATTGTGCTATAAGAAACGAGGAGGTGACGGATTTCATAATTACCTGGAGAGACTTATACAAACTGATGCTGAGCGAGAAGAGTAGAATCAGAAGAAATTTGTATACAATCACAGACATACCATATCTGTGACGACCAACTATGACAGACTGGACTCTTTTCAGCAATGCAGTGATATAAGTTAATCCCGAATGACTCAAGAAAGTGAGAAATGTGCCATCCAGAGATATAACTAGAAAGAACTGAGCCTGAATCCTGATGGAAGCAAACTAAATGATCTTGTTCTTCTCATTGTTTGGTTGTACTTCTTCCTTACCATCTTTCATCCCACCTAGTACAATATGCCTTTGTAATTGGAATAATGTTTAATATGAATGCATTTGCAGACCCTATACTGTACTATATGATGTCATGAGGGGAGGGGGGAGGGAAGTAAAGGAAATTTGAAAATCAAGGAACTATGGAATTGAATCTTGTCAACTGAAACTAAACTAATAAATTAATTTAAAAAAAATAGAACTATGACTTTTGGGACATCTTGTAAAATTGAGTATTCAATAGTAAGACACTGATTTAAGAGAAGAAAGGAGAAAAGTAAGGGCTGGAGAAGAGCATGAAAGCCTATTTAAAGAAGAGGTGACTTGAACTCAGATGTGTTGAAAAACTTTTTTTTTTAAATTTTGATCAAATACTTCTTTTTCCTCTTCCTCTTTTAGTTCTTCCCACCAGTATCTGCTTAGTAACTACACAGGAATTTCTAGGGGTTGAGAACTATACAAGAAGGTTCCCATATATCCCCCTTTAAATGGGATGAGAGAGTGTTTTTTAACTCATTCTCCTGGAGGTCATTTAGACAGATACTAGATCAGAAATTACATAAAATCTCACCTATTGCACCCATTTCAGTAGGAAGTGGTCCTCTTACAACGCAGATTTTACTGGGGCTTCATTTTTCCTCTTTATTCTCTTTGCCATGGTGGTTTAGCCATCAAACTTTATTTTTAGTTGGCAACAGCTTGGGCTGCCGACTAACCTCAAATAGTTTAGCAACTTACTTTTTGACTTTGAGGTGTGAACTTTTTGCTCCTCTTCTTTTCTTTTTAAAATATATTCCTTTTTTTCTTTAGGCCTCTATCTTAGAACAAAGGCTCACATAGTCAAGTTTTTGATCAAATATGTACCTTGCTGATGTCAAGGACCCTCGGGCAGTTAAAAAAAACAACTTGGGGATATTCTTAGTGGAAAAGATTTCTCACCGATAAATTTATTAATTTAACTACCACACCAGGAATCTAGCCTCAGGCTGCTTTATCTAGGTCATCATCTCAGCAGGACTACCTTGTTTCACACAACAGATGAATTTTGGGGAAGTTATATGTAAAATGAATTTTTTGTAAAGCGAACATTATTCTTCCATTCACTCACATTGTAATTTTAAATATATGTTCCAATTAGTAAATTCTTGATTTAAAGATTATTTTATTGCAAAAAAAAAGACATGTAACCTTTTTAAGACTTGTGTTAGGAGGAAAGTATAATTAATCCTGAATTCTCCAAAGTCATATGACAGAGAGAATAAACTCTGTCAGTTTCTGCCCAAGCTGGAAAGGTACAAATTATGGTCCCAGCAACTAACTCTGTCTCTAGTCTAAGGGCAACTCTAAGTAAATTCAGTCTCAGGCCCCATACTTTGGCCACTAGGGGATGAATTATTAAATTGCAGCAACATAAATTTCTAATATACAATTAAAAGTAATACTCGAATCTCTCATTGAATTTGACTGCCACTACTGATATTAACTCAATGGAATGAACTAACCTGAAAGCTGATCAGGGTATGAGAGGGATAAGAAAAGGACCTAGATATTTTCAAGTCTATCTCACCTTTCTGGGCAAAACAACCAAATAAACAGAAACAAGCTAACCTCAAAACACTACAACACTCCCCAGGAAATGTATTATTCTTTCCCCTTGAGTTCACAGTCATTGCTATTCCCTTCAGACTCATTACTACAAACTCTTGCTAAGTGAAACTTGCCTGAGTCTATGCTCCCAGTGGGTGGTCTCACTCTTCATATCTGCCTCTGGCAATATTTAACTAGAGTCATTCTGCTGATGGAAACAATACCCTTTGGTGATGATATGCTGGTACCCAGGGTTAAAATATTTATGAGGATACATACACACACATGCACACACACACACACACACACACACACACACACACACACACACACTCAATGGTTTTTCCAATTTAACAAACTCAATCAAATCAACCTTACCTGTCAAAATAATAAAATCCAACTCTTAGGACTCACTTGGGCTTTCAAATTATAGGTAAATTGCCCCTAAAATTTTTCTTTTTTGCTTTTTTTTGTCCCATAACTATGGATCTATATTTGAAGACAAGTAAGGAGATTTTACTTTGAAGACTATGCCACATGGGAATGAATATCAATTTATAGAACTGCTGTGAAATCTTTAGTCAATTACCAACAAAGCTGCACCAAATGAAAACACCTGATAAGTATAGATTGAATTGCTTTATGTAGTATTAGATAGTAGAGTAGTACCCTCATGTATGCAACTAATTTGTCCTAAGGGTTGTCATATACCTAAAGTTAGAGTATGGTCCAACATGAAGGGAAGATAGATTAGAAAAAAATGACTTCAAAACTTTTTGATATTTGAAATCCTAGGGCTAGGACACAGCTCTAACCTCTAAATGAACCTTTCATTTTTTGAAAAATGGAGGCATCTCTGGTTAAATCAGTCCCAAAAAAAGTAGCTGTTAAGTTTCTATTTGCTTATTTCACTTCTTATTTCATCTGAGTTAGATAATTACAGCTGAGTCCCAGCAGCATATGGCAATGGGCTGGGGAGAAGAAACCCAAATGGAAAAAAAAAAGCACAAATACAAAAATAAACCTAAGTCAAGTTTTTGCTACTGGGTAGTTTCTTTTCATCTTTCCAGGAGGTTAATTAACTGTACAATTTGCTTCAACTGTATAGCATCCCATGGCTCCCAAAAGACCCCTCCCTGTACTGTAAATGGGTGTTTATGGGATTCTTTTTGTGACTAGAGCTAAGTGAACCAGTTTGGATCACAGATAAATGGGCCCTAAACCTTTTCTCATACATACATTAACAATCCTTTATCACCTTCTCCTATTCAGATAGGAATTCCCAGTCTCTTGGGATTCCAGGAGAAGGGATAGAGACAGAGAGCAGGAAATCCAGAACTAGGTTCTAAATGGTGTCCTTTCTTCCCAATCTGGGTGCATCTATGCAACAGCCAGTGAATACAAAAATGGTTGGACAAGGGATTATCAGTTGTTTTTCACTCTATAGGAAAAAAATTCATCATTTAATTTTTCATCTTAAATGACTATATCAGAATGGTATGGACATCACTCCATTCTTAGCTCTCCTGGTCTATTTTCTTTGTGGCCATGACATTGAAGTTTAATCCCAGACATGTAGTCCTGAAAATCAGTGTTGTGAAGCATTTTTGTTAAGGAAATAGCAAGAACAATAGTGTCTTATTATATCCAAAAGACTGAAAAATGCCCGTCTAACAATGGTAAACCTTAGGTATAATCAGTCTTCTCCAAAAGCAAAAGATCATTCACAAAATCTCAGTGTTAGAAGGGATCTCAGGGACCATCTAATCCCATCTTTACCAGAACAAGAATCTCTTCCACTGAGAGATTTATTGTTTCTCTCTTGTATTTAGTAATTAATTATTGGATTAGGTCCTAAGATTTTCCCCTTTTCAACTTCCTCATCCAGAAATCATCCAGTATGGGAAATCTTACTCAAAGACTTACCTAGCCAGGAAAACTAATTCTAATCAAAGGCAGTAAAGAAATTCTAAGTTTAAGCAAATGGGCAGATTCTTGCTTATCTGGGAAAATGGGGATTCTCTTTTGTAAGACAGGTGATAGGGAAATTGATATTTCTTTGATCAAAATGTGGGTGCTCAGTGTTACTTACTTCAATACCCTCATTGGAATAAGCCCACATCTCATTATAATAATCATTCTCTCATTGAATGTTAACTAATCAGAGTTGATCACCACCCTTCTTCCAAGGACATATAAACTGTGAGCTCACTGAAATGAGGGGTCTTTGATAGTCAAGAGTTTCACTGATTCTTTTGATAATAAAATGCTAGCATTATTAATGAAATGATTAATTACCCAGAGACTATATCTAATGAATTTTTAAAATGTCACACCACATTCTCATCAAGTGGTAATGTATCCTTGATGTGAAGGGCTATAATGAAGAAGCACCCACTATCCCTTCATTCATTGTTGAATCACCAATGACGTGAGGAAGAACCTAGTACCCCCTTGTTCATTCTCAAATGACTAAACAATGATGAAAGAGGAAGAACCCACTACCCACTAAAGCAGTCCAATTTACTTTTATACCTCGCTGATTATCATGTTTTTCCTTATTTCAAGTCTAAATTTGCTTTACCATAACTTCATTCAGCCACTGCTCCTGATTCTGCTCTCTGGTACCAAGCAAAACAAGTATCATCCCTCTTATATATGGTAGTCCTTTGAATATTTGAGGACAGCTATCATGTCTTCCCTAAGCCTTCTATTCTCTAGGTCCTCCTTGCCCTAACCCCCCTCCTGGTTTCCATATTTTGGAAGCTTTTCATCTTATCAATGTCCTTTTTAAAACATCATTCCAACATATAATCATGATATTCCAGATGGGGTCTGACCAGGAAAGAGCACAGAGATGTTATTCTGATCATATGCACCTCTCCAAAGCAGTCAAAGATTATATTGTTGTTGAGTTGTTTTTCAGTTGTTTCTGACTCTTTGAGTCTCCATTTGGGGTTTTCTTGGTAAAGATGCTGAAATGGTTTGCCATTTCCTTCTACACTTCATTTTACCAATGAGGAAACAGAGGCAAACAGGGTTAAGTGACTTGCCCAGGGTCACACAGCTAGTGAGTGTCAGAAGCTGTATTTGAACTCAGGAAGATTAGTATTCCTGACTCTAGGTCAGGTACTCTGTCCAATACACTTCCTAGCTGTGCTCTATACTGTTACTATCACAAATCACTGTTAACTCACATTGGCTTTGCATCCCACCAAGATCCTTAGATATTTTTCATATGACCTCTCCTATCTTATATTTATAAAGTATATTTCACACTCTTATAAAGTATATTTCACACACACCCATCCCCCCACCACATACACTCGCACATACTTTCCAACTCCAACTGTAATTAACTCAATACAGTCCTTCCTGGAAAGTATGTGATAACTATCCAATCATTAACTCTGTGATTTCCCTATCTAAAACACACCCTTCTCTTATATGTATTGTCTTCCCCAATTGAAAGAAGGCACTATCTTATTTGCTTATATGCTATGTACCATAGTAAGCTTAATATTTTCCCATTCATTCTATATTGCCTATTCTTCCCAGCATTGTATAATCTAAAAATCTGATAAACATGGCAGTTATCTAAGTTGACATCCAATCATTACTCATATAACAATGTCTTTTCTATTTCCACTTCTATTAGTATTCACCACCATTGATCTTTATTGAGTTGATTCTACCATAAAATTTTCACTAGTGAACTAGCCCAGTGGATAGAGTCCTGGACATAGAGTCAAGAAGATCTGAGTTCAAATCCAGCCTCAGACACTTAATAGTCTTAAGACCACCAGTCATGCCACTTAACCTCTATCTGCCTGTTTTCTTATCTGTAAAATAGAAATAATAGTATTAAGAGCACCTACCTTCCAAGGTTGTTGTAAAGATTAATAATATTAATAAGGCTCTTAGCTCAGTATCTGGCACATAGTAGACACTTGATAAATGTTTATCATTTTATCCTTCACAAAAATATGTCTCAATCTACAATGCTCTCTGCTTTTTTTCACTTCCCCTCTTTATCTGGTCTGATCCTTTTGAATAAGAGACTTACAATGTGATATTTAAATAAAATAACTGAAGGACAGTAATACTCTTTAAAATGAGTGATATAAATCATATATCATATATAATTAGCTATTAGCAAAATAAAACAATTGTTCAATTAAATATATTTATCAAATATTTCTGCTTTTAGACCTTTGATTAACTTGAAGAGCAATAGAACAAGTTTTGGTTTTTTTTTGGAGGGGGGAAGGCAAGGCAATTGGGGTTAAGTGACTTGCCCAAGGTCACACAGATAGTAAATGCATTGTGTGTCTGAGGCTATATTTTAACTCAGGTTCTCCTGACTCCAGGACTGGTTCTTTATTCACTATGCCACCTAGCTGCCCCAATAGAACATGTTTTAACTTAGAAGTTGCTTTATTTATGTTCCTTTTATGTCAGAGTCCAAATTGTTTTAAAGCAGTCCACAGCATTTGGTCAGGAATCACTGGTTCATTTATAGCTCACATGATCATAAGATTGAGATGGGGAAAGGATTTAGAGATAATCTAGACCCACATCTTACTTCATATAAATGAATTAAAATCAATATTTATCAAGCACTGACTCTGTGCAAGGCATCATGCTAGACATTTGAGTCAAGAATAAAAACCACCACAGGGCTGTCCTCAAGAATGTTATAAGGTAAGAAGAAAATATACCAAGTAAACAAAGAAATGTGATAGAATACAAAATGTAGTAATAGGAGAGGAGACATCCAAATTACTCTAAGAAAATGTGGGGAAGAGGAGGTCATTTTCTACTATTGATATCAGGGAACATTATATAAAAGAGACACTTAAAACTGTTCCTTGAAGGAAGATATGGGTTTCAACAAGTGGAAAAGAGGACAATGTATTCTAAACAGGGAAATATCAAAATTAGTCAGTGAGCCAATGGGACGTTTATTAAGAACTTATTCATCCTAATAATATAATTTATACAGTACTATAATGTTTGCAATGCACTTTAAAATATAATCTTGAGTTATCCTCTATTAACCCTACAAGGCACATGTAATTATTTCCCCATTTTTCACATAAATAAACTAAAACTAAAAAAGGTTTAGTAAAGTGCTTAGGGTCACACAGATAGTAGGGTATGAAGTCAGGGCTTATTGACTCTTTGTCTAGCACTCTATCCACTGCACCACCAAGTAGCCTAATAATATTGCTGGAACAAAGGAAATGTGACCAGAGATCATAAAATAATCAGAATTTAAAGGTATTTCAGTGGCCATTTAGCCACTGAAAAATCCCTTTGCAGAAGACCCTACTGGAGGTCATCTGGCTTTTGCCAGAAAACCTCTGATGATGGGCCCCTTGTTACACATTACACACTTTCAATCAATAAACCAACAATTCAACAAGCAATTTCTATGTACCTACTTTGTTCCAGGATAGCTCTGATTGTTAACAAGTTTTTACTCATTTCAAACAAAAATTTACAAACAAAAAAATGTTCTTTGGAACTTATCCCTAATGCTCCATTTTCCCCTTCTTTGGCCAAGGAGAATTCCAAAATATCTAGTCCCTCTTCCAAATTAAAGCCCTTAAAAACTTGAAGATGAAGTCTTCTTTTACCCACATTAAACATCTCAAGTACAAAAATATGTAGCACCCAGGTTATGAAGGACCTCAAATGCCAAGCTAAGAACTCACCAGTTTATTCAGTATGAAAGTATAAAATAAAGATCCACTGAAAACTAGATAGTAGGAGATAGTGATGTGCTCCTGTTAGTGCCTTAAGGACATGAATTTGGCAATTGCTTGAAGGACATACTGGTATCAAAATCATTTAGACAGTTATTCCAATAGTCCAAACCAGGAATGAAGAAGCCTGGAGTAGGGATGGAACGGGGGGAGGCATTACAATAGGAGTCGAGAGAAAATAATAGAGGGAAAACAAATGTTGGGGGTAGAATAGTCAGGGCAGGGCAACTAATTAGATGTGTGTAGTAAGTGAAGGAGAATGGTCAAAGATAACTCTAACATTTCAAACCTGGGTGACTGGGAGGATGGTGGCACCATCAGCTGAAAGAGAGAAGCTGGGAGAGGAACCAGGTTTGGAGGAGACAGGTGAGTATCACAGTAATTTACTTTGTATTATTCTTTGCAAAGAATGTCACAACCGTTATATTGCACCCGGGCAGTGGAATCAAAACTGCTCAATCGCCCCAAAATGACTGTGATACAAAATCTATCTATTGTAACCTAGACCAAAGAGGTAAGTATCAGAGGTTTACTACCTGCTACCTATGTGACCTTGGGCAAGTTTCTTTGTGTTTCTGAATTTCAGTTTCCTCATCTAAAAAAGGAGTAGGTTAGACTAAATGAACTCTGGAGTGTCTTTCAGCTCTAAATGTATTTTCTTATCATTCTGTTGTCTCAGTTCAAGTCTATAAAATTAGATCCTAGTTCCGTGGTCCCTCTACAGATGCTTGTTCAACCATTCAAAACTCATAATTCAATTCTTTATAGGACATTTAGATCATCTACCATCTATTGATCCATGAAAAAACTAATAGTAAACTCTCTAAGACTGAATTGCAGAGCAGGTATCAAAATGGATCGATAGAAGAAGTTTCATCATGAGGAATTTCCTTTACCATTAAAATGAAAGGTACAGTCCAAACAATGAAAATAAAGCTAAAAATTACTTTGAATAACTATTTTCATACTAGCAGGTAATTGGGAACTCAGTCCATTGAATCGGTACATCTGGACAAGGCACTAAAGGATCAACAAGATGAGCTAGATTATACTCAGGAAATTATGTCTCAAGTAATTTTCTAAGATGAAAATCCAAATTTTAAACCCAAATATTCATCCAATGATGCCATAGTGTTGAAAATATATATTCAACTTCTGAAGGATCAAAGTTATATGAAATGTAAAGCATAACAGAGAAACACATGTTGGTCATAAGGAGAATAGGACACATTTTTAATAGTAGCCTATGTTCAGGAAGCAAAATAAAAGATATCAACCACAAAATGTGTAAATGGTAAAGATGAACTAGCGATAATATAGAAAGAGTAAAGGATAACAAATGGACAGCCAAGCATACACTGGTACCCGCACATGATAAAAAAAAAAAAGCATTTGTGGGGCTAGGTGGCACAGTGATTAAGAGCCCCAGCCCTGGAGTCGGGAGGACCCCAGATCAGTTCCAGCCTCAGAAAATGAGCACCCACACATAAATAATGACTGGCCGTGTAACCTTGAGCAAGTTACTTAACCCCAATTGCTAAACAACAACAACAAAAAAAGCATCCATCCAGCCTAAAGGAAAACATGCAGCATTTTGGGCAGCTCCTCTCTGGGGAGGTCTGTAAGTACAAGTACAAGAACTGCACAGGATAAAAAGCAACTTGGAGATCTTGTTCCATTGGATTGTAAGCTCTTTAAGGGTAGGAACTCTCTTTTGCCTCTTTTTGTATCTCCAAAGATTAGCACAGTGCTTGGCACATGGTAGGCACTTACTACATGTTTATAGATTGATTAATTATGGAAAGGAAAGGAATACCCAATATAATAATATGAATACAGAGGCATTGATGTATCCAAATATCAAGATAATACTCATTTTTTTAAATTAATAATGAATGGAAATGCTGGGTACTTTGGGAAGTGCATTGAAGATTTCTGGACACAGGAAAAAAATTAAGTATAGAACAAGAAAATGTACTTTGTGATATCAGAAGAACATCTTTCTAGTTGCAATTCTGCCACTAGTAGGATAATCTTTGCCAATCCTTATGCCTTGGTTTCCTCATTTCTAAAATGAAAGCATAAAGCATCATAATCTTTAAGATTCTTTGCAACACTAAAATTCTCTGAATCTGTGATCCAAAATAGCTAACTGACTAGAACACTTCGCTCCTTCTTAGGAAGGAAATTACATGCTGGGAGTCTATGGTTGATTAAGCAGGACTTGAGTCGTTAATTAGAAAGCTTGGGAAGCTTCAAACCTTGTTGATTCCCTATGTCTACTAGGTCACTTTTGCACTCACCCAGGAAAACACATTTTTACAAAGTTGCAGACTTCTGGTGTTGAATGGAATGATAACCAATTGATCAATTCACACTTCATAAGCACCTACAATGTTCCAAGAACTGAGCTAGGCATTAGGTATACAAAGGCAAAAATGAAAAACGTGCATAAATTAGTATATACAAAATAAATACAAGTGAGTTTTCAGGCAGGGCAATAGCAGCTATGAGGATCAGGAAAGCAGCATATAGAAAGTGTCACTTGAGCAGAGTTTTAAGGGAAGCACAACATCATAATAACAAATTTCATTTATAGAGCATTTTAAAGTTTATAATATTCTCTATGTAGATTATATCATTTGAGTCTCTCAATAACCTTGGGAATTAGCCCCAAGGGTTAATCCTGTAAATGTCTCCATTTTATAGATTAGAAAATTGATACTCAAAGAGTTAAAGTGACTTACAATAATCACACAGTTAATATTTGAGAAAGGATTTTAATTTTTTTTTCTAATTCTAAAACTACCATCTACTACATATTGACTCTTAGAGAAGAACAAATAACCAGATAGCTAAAGTATGAAGATTAAAGGGTCAAGTTTTGTCTAAATATTATAGTCTTCTCCATTAATATAATTTTGCATAAATTCAACAGACAAGATTTTTTTTGTCTTGAAAAAAATTCAAAGCTATTTCTTGTTTATTTTTTTATATTCAGTCCCTTTCACCTGAATCCTAATTCTCCATAGGCTTATACCATAAAGCCTGTGGCAGCCTCTAGGAAATATAGCATTTCAATCCAAACCGTGTAGGCTATCTGAAGTTTGGGAGAAAGTAGGTCTTTTCAGAAAATCTAGATTTTTTTTTAAAGCAACCAATTAAAAAACCTGCCTCTCTTATAATCAGAAGCTGTGTAAAAGACTATCTTTCAAGCTGCTATAACTTCAAATGATTAGTCTTTTGAGACAGCAGGTGTTGGATTCAGTAGGGTCCTAAAGCCAGGAATACATTTATATTCAAATTAAACTGAACATAATGAGAAGATATTTCTTCAAAGTAGGAACTTCTTTACATGAAATAATAAGAACTCCAAGATAAAAGGGATATTCAACTGTGTAGAATGAATATAGAACTTTGATGGAAGAAACACCCATCTTAGTGTATGGTAATAACAATACACAAGACTTACTCCAGGTACCTTTGGTTGGCCCTGCATTGTTGAGCATATTTATCAATTACTTGGAGGAAAACATAACTGGAAACCTTTTCAAATTTACAAGTGACACAGGAGGACACACTGCTATGAGCAATCACTAACATAGTTTAGCAAAGTCAGGGTCCTGAGAGATTCTAACAGATAAGAACAATGAATAAAAGATATCTAACATTGTCTCCTCAAATTGAATGTAAGTTCCTTGAGAGTAGGTACTATTTTAATTTTATATTTGGAATCCCAGTTTCTTATACAATACCTAAAATATAGTAAGTATATCCTCAAAGCTTAATGATTGATTGAATAAAATAAGACAAAATGTATTCATTCTTTCTTGTTCAGTCTGTTCCATTGATCAGTCTCTATATTTTAATCAGAACTAGATGATTTTGAGAACTACTGCTCTATAATCTAGTTTGATACACAGAAATGCTAACTCTCCTTCATCTTACCTGCTTTTCATGATTTCCCTGGATATTCAATAAGATGAAATATAATAGGGATAAATGTAAAGTTTTATAATTTAATTCAAGTCACCAGCTTCTTAAGTATGAGGAGGGATAAAGCATAGCTTGACACCAGTTTGTCTAAAAAGTATTTGGAGGTTTTAGTGGACAACAAACACAATACACAAACAGCATGATATGATAGTCAAAAAGTGCTTTATTAGACTACATTAAAAAATGTTGTTTCCGGGGTGGCTAGGTGGCACAGTGGCTAGGTGGCACATCAGCCCTGGAGTCAGAAGGACCCGAGTTCAGATCCGGCCTCAGACACTTAACACACACAAACAAAAAAACCTAGCCATGTGACCTTGGGCAAGTTACTTAACCCCAACTGCCCTCCAAAAAGAAAAAAAAAATGTTTCCAATAATAAGGAAGTGACAATCCTTCCAGAATACATCTCAAGGGTTGTTCTCAGATTGTATTACTACATTGAAGGAAGAATATTGAAATATTGGAGAACATCCAAAGAATGGTAATCAAACCTTTGTAATACCTCAGGCCTATGCAAAACCAAAATTACTGGAAGAAACTGGGAGTCTTTAGCCTGGAGAAAAGGCATTTGAAGGAGAATATGATAGCTTTTGTTGGGCTCTTAAAAGACTACCATGAGGAATTAAAATGAAATGTGTGTCATTTGGACTCATCAGGCAGAGCTAGAAGAAGGTACAGGATTTGCTAAGAGGAAAGTTTGGAACTGATATAAGAAAAGCAAATTCCTAATAGTGCTTTCCAAAAGTATAATGGTCTGGTTTCGGAGGCAGTGGGTTTCATTGTCCTGGAGGAATTTAAGCAGAAGTATGTTACATTTTTTGAACCAAAGATTGTTCAGTTGTTTGAGTCAGGTCTGACTCTTCATGATTCCATTTGGGTTTTCTTGGCAAACATACTGGAGTGGGTTACTATTTCCTTCTCCAGCTCATTTTACAGATGAGGAAACTAAGGCAAACAGGGTTAAGTGACTTCCCCAAGGTTACCAAACTAGTAAGTGTCTAAGACCAGATTTGAACTTCCAAAGATGAGTCTTTCTAGCTCCAGGTCCAGAATTCTATCTACTGTGCCACTTAGCTGCCCTTATACCAAGGACACTTTTTCATATTATGGATTGGATTAAATGCTCACTGGGGTCCCTTCAAACCCATGATTCTGTGACTCAAAAATGGTTTTGATTATCACTTCTTAATGATTTTGAAAAGACAAAAAAGAAAATTGAAATGTTATGGTCATAAAAATAACAAATCTGACTTTCATCAGAACTGATAAGGTCATATGACAAATTTGATAAGGAAAAGATATACTTTTTACTTATAAGTTCAAAGCTATTAACCCAAGCACCCAGCCATGAAGGCCAACACTGGGGTTTATCCAAGGGTACATCCTAGAAAAGAGTTGAGGACTTGTCCTTCAGGTTCTGCCTAACATGAGTGAAGATAGAGTTTTTGTCTGATAAAAAGGCACCAAGATTGGCAATTAAAGTAAAGGATAGGGTAAAAAGAACTGGTTTAGGCGGCTTAAAGAATAGAACAAGAACTCCAAACTGAGGATGGGAAAGCAGGAACCTGTCCAGAAATGAAATTGGGAGCATAGCCTAGTATTCCTCACCAGAATAGATAGGTTAAGAAATTAAAATCACAGGCCAGAAATAAGGCAAAATGATTAGAGAAACAAAAAGACATGGGGTTGGCAGACTACCATCAGGATTAAAAACCAAATAAACAAACAAACAAAGAAGATAGGTAAAGTATTATTTTGACTAAGGTCATCCCAGGCAAATGGAGATATTCCAAACTGTTTCTTTTTAATGGAATGTCTTAGGTCTTCTTAGGTAACCCTAATGACAGAATATGCCCTATGTTTTAAAGGCTGGTTTTATTCATTAAAAGAGTATGTTTAGATAAGATATATCTCATCCAACCCAAGATTCCTATAGATCTGTCCCAGAACACACTGTTACATATTTATGACATGAGCTTCAGAAGATTATGGGATCCCATACCCAAGGACCCTGAAAATCCCAGTTCCCTAGTTCAGGACTTAGGTTCCTAGGGTCATTTATCTGGGTGGTAGATACAACGTCCAAATAACCTCTTTGCTATAATGCTCTATTCTTCTACACTTAGCTAGATTAGATGCAAATGTCAAAATATATTCTCTGAGTAAAGTCAACACATACTTTTTATGCATTGACCATGGGCTATGCTACCCTTGTGCTAAGTATGACAGTTACAAAGAAAGTAAAAAAGAAAGATAGAAAAAAAAAACAGTCCCTGACTTCTAGGCACTCATATTCAAAAGGGGAAGACAACATATAAATTAACTATGCACATAACATGAAATATAATATTTATTTATTTATTCATGTGTATATGTGTGTATGGAGGTAATATCAGATGGAAGGCATAAATAAGAGAGATAGGGAAAGGCCTACTGAGAAGATAAAAATTTAGGTGAAGGAGGCCAGGAAGCAGAGGTAAGAATTGAGAACATTTTAGGCATGGGAGAATAGCCAATGTTAAGGCCACTAGGTCAGGAGATGGAGTTTCTGGTGGGAGCAACAATAAGAAGGCCTGTGTTGCTGGATTGTAGAATGAATAGAAGATAATAAAGCATAAGACTGGAAAGGTAAGAAGGACTTTAAAAGTTTTAATGAAACACTTTACACCAAAATCAAGTCGAAATGGGTGCATGATCTAGGTATACTGTATATGCTGATACTGTAAGCAATCTGGGAGAGCAAGGGATAGTTTATCTGTCACATCTATGGAGAGGGGAAGACCGTGACAAAACAAGAGTTAGAGAGCATTATAAAATGTAAAATGGATAATTTTATTACATTAAATTGAAAAGCTTCTGGACAAACAAAGCCAATGTAACCAAGATCAAGAGGGTGGTGGGAAATTGGGAAAGAATTTTTACAACTTGTGTCTCTGATAAAGGACTCATTTCTAAAATTTACAGAGAATTGAGCCAAATCTATATGAATACAAGTCATTCTCCAATTGATAAATGGTCAAAGGATATGAACAGGCAGTTTTCAGAGAAAGAAATTAAAGATATCTATAAACATATGAAGAAATGCTCTAAACCACTATTGATTAGAGAAATGCAAATCAAAACAACTGTGAGATACCACATCTCTCCAGTCAGATTGGCTAAGAGGAAAAAACGAGAAAGTGACAAATGCTGGAGAGGATGTGGACAAATTGGAACATTAATACATTGCTGATGGAGTTGTGAACTTATCCAACCATTCTGGAGAGCAATCTGGAATTATGCCCAAAGGATTATAAATAATTTCATACCCTTTGACGCAACAATACCACTTCTAGGGTTATATCCCAAAGAGATCAAAGAAGTGGGAAAAAGACCCATATGTACAAAAACATTTATAGCAGCCCTTTTTGTAGTTGCAAAGAATTGGAAACTAAAGGAGTGCCCATCAATTGGGGAATGGCTAAACAAGTTGTGGTATATGAATATAATGGAATATTATTGTGCTATAAGGAACAAGGAGGTGACGGATTTCATCATTACCTGGAGAAACTTATACAAACTGATGCTGAGTGAGAAGAGTAGAATCAGAAGAAATTTGTATACAATCACAGACATACCATATCTGTGATGACCAATTATGACAGACTGGACTCTTTTCAGCAATTCAGTGATATATAGTCAATCCCGAAAGACTCAAGAAAGAGAGAAATGCACCATCCAGAGATATAACTAGAAAGAACTGAGCCTGAATCCTGATGGAAGCAAACTAAATGATCTTTTTCTTTTCATTATTTGGTTTTATTTCTTCTTTACCATCTTTCATCCCACCTAGTACATTACACCTTTGTAATTGGAATAATGTCTAATATGAATGTATTTGCAGATCCTATACTGGACTATATGCTGTCATGGGGGGAGGGGGGAGGGAAGTAAAGGAAATTTGAAAATCAAGGAACTATGGAATTGAATCTTGTTAACTGAAACTAAACTAATAAATTAATTTAAAAAGGGGATAGTTTACCTGTCACATCTATGGAGAGGGGATGGCCATGACAAAACAAAAGTTAGAGAGCATTATAAAATGTAAAATGGATAATTTTGATTACATTAAATTGAAAAGCTTCTGTACAAATAAATCCAATGTTACCAAGATTAAGAGGGAAGCAGAAAATGGGGAAAGAATTTTTAAAACCAGTGTCTCTGATAAAGGCTTCATTGCTAAAATATACAAAGAATTGAGTCAAACCCATAAGAATACAAGCCACTCCCCAATTGATAAATGGTCAAAGGATATGATGAACAGGCAGTTCTCAGAGGATGAAATTAAAGATATCTCTAAGCATATGAAAAAATATTCTAAATCACTAGTGATTAGAGAAATGCAAATCAAAACAACTTGCTGTGTTTCTTTTTCTTGCCTTGTTTCATTTCCTCTTTCCCACTGATCATTCCTTCAGTTATAATTTCTTCACAACCTGAAAAAAAAGTTTTAATGAATATTTTATATTTGACTCTGTAACTAATAGGGAGCCTGGAGTTTATTGAGTAGGAGAGTGACATAATCAGTTCTGCATTGTAGAGAGACGTTTCAGCATTTTTAAGTACTCATTTTTTAAAGAAATTTTAAATGATTTCATTTTTACAATCTATCAGCTCCCCTATCTGAAGAAACCTGGGCTTCATTCTTTAAAAAAAACTGAATAATGAAATATATCCCTTAAGGACATTTTAATTTGAAAGAACTTTATAAGAAAGGCAAACTTAAGAAACTGGCTACCTGAGTTTGTGAGTCCAAGGTTAACCGACTTTATCTGGGAAGGTAGACTAACAGTAAGCTACACCAAAGCATTTTGTTTCATCATGGTTCACAACATAATTTGATTTTTTTCATTTTATTGAAAGTAATCCAACCATCCCGATTCCTGGAACTCTTCAAATCACCATTAAAGACTTTTACTTCTATTGGATGGCCAATAGGAAAATGGTGAGAACATTATTAAATTTACCCTTAAGACTAGTAAAGCTAATGGGGCAGCACTGCTTCTGGATGAGGGAAGGATGGCTCAGCTACTTAGGGTACAGAAGCTTGACTTTCAGGTTTTTAATGGCATAGCAGGTCATCAGCACCATCAGCCTCAATGAAGAAACTGTGCCCACAGCATTTACATTTTCAGTGCTGAAGAGAATAGTATGCCATATCCTGCAAAGCAATATATGCCTTCCTTTAACAGTGGTTGCTGAAGCACATGAACAAGCCTAATCATCAAATAAAAGGACCATTCTTACTATTGGTAACAACTTTTTGTTTTTGCCATATTTAAGCTCAATGGGACACCAATACATCCCCAAATTGTGTTTTGTTCTGTGATTAGTTTTTAAATATGCCAGAAAAAGCATCACTGTGAATCAAAAGAACTGTTCTGCTAAAAATCAAAGCATACATAGCAATTTATTTCCCTTTATTCTTTTCTCAGAAAACTGAGAATTGAGAGAATAGCTAATGATAACGATGATACTCTAAAGTCTAAACCATTTCATGGGAAATTTACTTTTAAATCTTCATCACTTTTTTAAAACACTGAAAGCATATATTTAACAAAAATTTTAAGCAACATTCTTAAGTTAGTGGTCCTTTAAATCCCATGAGTTCATAACACCTTCCTTATATTCTAACTGTAGCTTCCAGCATCCTCAGAAAAGTGAAAAAAATTAGAATAGCTTCAACTCAGGTTCATCCTTGTCTCAAAGGAATGTTTGTCTGAGCAAATTTAACTTAGCAGTGAGATTTATGGTCTACACACCTGCACTGTTTTGTTGATTGGATCTTAAAAGATATTCATTGAGTGTTGCTTATGATATTTTAACACTTTAATTCTCCAAGTCTAGCTGCCATAATAGTGAGCATCCACCCATAAATTTATGCAAGAACAAGAAAATCTATCACCCTACAGAAAAGTTTCCTAATAATGAGGGTGGTCCAAAAGCATAATGATTCGTGAGATGTTATCCATTCATCTTTAAAAGTCCTTAAGCTGAGGCTTCAAAACTATTTGTTATAAAGGCAGCTTGAGGTAGCTAGGTGGCCCCATGAAGAGTGCTAAGCCTGAAGTCAGGAAGACTAGAATTCAAATCCAACCTCAGACATGTAATATCTGTGACCCCAGATGAGTGACAACCTCTGTCTGCCTTAGTTTCTTGAACTGTAAAATGCAAATAATAGCATGTACTTCACAGTGTTCCTCTGAGGATCAAGTGAGATAAGAATTGTAAAACACTTAGCACAGTGCTAAGAATCATAGCAGACCCAATAAATAATTTTCCCTTCCCTTTCTTCCTACTTGTCAAGGATGTTGTTTTGAGGATCTCTGCTTCAGATGTGGGAACTAGATGATATCTGAAGTCCCTAACTATAAGATTGTGTTATCCCATGATTATGTTTGGCAAAAAGTATAATGGAGAGAGGTTTTCTTTCTCTCTGAAGATCTGATATTGGGAGCTGATATTTTATATGAGCAGCAAAGGGGAGGATAGGGGAAAAGATTTTTTCATTTACATTAATTGAATGGCTATAAACATGACATCACCATATACAACTTAAACCAATAAATTCATGAAAGAGCACTGACTCTAGAACCTGAGGCTTGGAGTCCAAATTCTGCCTCATTCACTTTAGTCCTGCTGACTTTAGACAAATAACTTAATCTCCCTGGGACTCAGTTTCCCAATATGTAAAATTAGGAGGTTTGACTAGATGAACTATGAGGGTTTTTTCAGCCCTAGATCTATGCTCCTGTGCTACCAGTCTTCAAGAAATATTCTTAAATTTATACTTATTACATTAAGCATAGAGAATTATATTTAATGTGCATTTTCTCCCACAATTTCAAGGTACTTTATGCATAAGATCAGAGGAACCATTATATTTTTCCTTTGATTGAAAGTGGTTAGTAATTATTATACCCATTTGACAATGAAGTAAATTTTAAAAGCTGAGGGTGCTTTTTAATGAATTACCTAAAGAAATTCAACCAAATTTAAAGTCAGGTTCTGTAAGAGGGAACCTGGATCTGCTGAGCCTTGGAAAAAATGAGATTTATCTGCAGCCAGACAAAATGGAAGAAAGAGCAGAACACTGGAATATTACCTGAAATCATATATTTTTGTCATCCTTTTTCAGAGACAAAACATAACAGGGCAATTTGCAGTCCATTTTCTATTATAGATACCTAATCATTCTCTTGGCAAACCTGAAGGTAATTGACTTTTTATTCAGTTTTAAATACCTGAAGCCATAACTTTAACCTGCCTTATAAAACAAATGTGCCTTTTTATTTTCACATCAGGATATTTTTAAAAGGTTAGTGTGAAGTGGCAATAAATATGCAAAGAATTTTGCAGCTAAGACAAACATCTCAGTAAATAACTTAATTGAGCTGTGAATTTTTAGTGATTGAAATCCGATTACTTTGTGCCTTAATTTGTGTACTGCTTGACTGCTCTGCAGTTTCAGGCAATTTAACAATGTAGACAGTATATGAAGATGGAATGTTAAACAGAGACTGTGGTACTCCAAGGAAGAATGTCTGAGCTGGATTTGGGGGGTTGTTTGGTTTTGTTTTCTTTTTTATTCACACCACTGAGTGGATACAGCTTGAGTTCAAAGGTGTCTCATGGGCAGAATATTTAAAAGGTATCTGATGCAAAGCTTCTCTTTCTCTTGTCATTAGATAATTACTTTTTTTAACCTCCTTGTTAAATGTTGATAATGACTGGACTCACAAAGATTAATAGTATGGCACAGATTAATCTTCATTCCTGTAAACTGTGGCTCTCTGCATCCTAGTAGGCAGGTATGATGTACTCAGTCTTTGAGCAAGCTTCCAGGAAATGGCTTTGCCCATGCTATTATCTCATTAGAAACCATATAATGTACAAGACTATTATGAATGGGACTAGCTATGCTCAAATACAGATTACATTTTTTTTTATTTTACAAGCTTTATTAAGTATCTACTATATAATAGTCACTATTCTAGGAACCAAATATATTAAGATAGAAAAAAATTGGTACCTTCCCTCAGTGTTCTTACATTTCTACTAGAGGAAGGCAATATGCACAAAAGTAAGTAAATACAATGTATATATCAAAAGGAAGAAAGTGCCAATAATCAGGAAGATATTATGAATGACTCCATATTAGAGGAAGTTCCCTTTCTTTCCCTACCCATTTGTAGATATCAAATTATCTCAACAGTTCCCTCCTCCTTTGCTCCAGTCTCAGAGTATAAGGTGATCTTTATCAAGGCAACTACTCTACTTATGTCCTTGATTTCATATTGTTGTTGTTGTTGTTGAGTCATTTCAGTCATTTCTGACTCTCCATAACCCTGTTTGGTGTTTTCTTAGCAAAGATACTAGAGTGGTTTGCCATTTTCTTCTCCAGCTCATTTTACAGATAAGGAAAGTCATACACACATATGTATATGTATACACACACATATGTATATGTAATGTATATGTTTGTTTTAAATTAAGGATGGAAAGAGATATAAGCATGTCCATAGACAGCAGGAAAGTAGAGAGTGGATAAAAAAGATGTTAAAATGAGGAAGAGAGAAGTCATGCATAATGAAAAAAGTTTTTTGAAATGATGAGAGGGCAGGAGGACCTGAATTCAAATCCAGCCTCAGGCACTTACCAGCTGGGTGACCCTGGTCAAGTCCCTTAATCCTCTTTGCTTCAGTTTCTTCATCTGCTTGTGACTGGCTTTATAGAAGACGCATATGTGATAGGTACTACAGAATCATAAAGAGTTGACTATTTGGGGGCGGCTAGGTGGCGCAGTGAATAGAGCGCCGGCCCTGGAGTCAGAAGGACCTGAGTTCGGAGCCGGCCTCAGACACTTAATCCACACAAACAAAAAAACCTAGCCGTGTAACCTTGGGCAAGTTACTTAACCCCAATTGCCCTAAAGGGGCGGCTAGGTGGCGCAGTGAGTAAGAGCGTCGGCCTCGGAGTTGGGATGACCCGGGATCGGATCCGGCCTCAGAAAATGAGCACCCACACATAAATAATGACTAGTTGTGTAACCTTGAGCAAGTTACTTAACCCCAATTGCTTTAAAAAAAAAAAGAGTTGACTATTTGAACCATTTGTGAAATAGAAAAGAAGAAAGAATAAAAGATGAAATATAGGTGCTGATCATTAAGTTAGGTTCAACTAGTTCTAATAATTGAAATAGAGAAGTTAGATTTTAAGAGTTTCATTCAGGAGATACTGAGTTTGAAGCGTCAATATGGCATTAGTTAAAACTTGGAGTCTACTATCCTAAACCATAGTCACAGTGGCAGGTCAGCTCTACAAAAGGTTATTTCTCATCTCTGGATTATATTTAGGGGTATCTTTGAGGGACTAGGGTTTCTAGTACTCTAGCCCCATCAGTGTTCTTCACCTCATGTGTATCAGTTGATAGCTATTGTTTTATCGGGCTTAATTAGCTTTGAGAAAGGGATATTCACTAAGGTGGTATAGAAAGAAAATTTGGTACAAATATTCCCCCCAAAAGTCAGTGACATACGCTCAATACAAGTACAAGCAAAATTCCAAGAAAGTGAAGATTTAAAAGGAATAGCAAATTGTACATAATAGATTTGTAGTTGAATGTGTAATCATCTTTTTTTATTATGCTATTATAGAAATGTTTGTTTTATTCCATAAGTTAAAATTTAAAAAATGAAAAATAAAAGAAAGTGGTATGTTTGCTATCTTGGGGTGGGGGTAGGGGAGAGATGGGGAGAAAATTTGGAACTCAAAATCTTGTGGAAATGAATGTTGAAAACTAAAATATAAATAAATAATGGGGGGAAAATAGAAGAAAGTGAACTCAAGTTTAGAGCATATATGACAAAAGGGTAACATGGCTCTAGGTTGCTGTAATTTCCTTTCCTTCCCATAAAGTTCCCCTTAGGTTGTAGTTTTCTACTAGGATAATTCTAGAGCTTTGAAAATGCCTTTTCTCGGTATATCTAATTTGTTCTTCACCCTCTACTCAGATATTGCTACCTGTTGTTACTGTTCTTGGTACACTGAAGACGATGATAAATCCTAAATCCTCTGGCCCTCCAAAGACTTCAAGTTCTTCCTCTGATGAAAGTGGTTTGGGGGGATACAAGGGAGTCTTAAGTTGTCTCCTCCTTTCTTAAAAATTCTTCTCAAAAACTTATCTGGAAATTTCCTCACAACTGCCCGGTTTTCAAATGTTTGGATAGCAGATTGGCTCACCATTTTACATAAAAGCCAAAGGATATGATCAAGTTTTCTCAACCAACCTAAACATACTCCACATGAAATGCCACTCCAATTTATGCAATTGTTTTTAAGGACTTCTAAGTTTATCAAGGATAGTTGTATTTAGTCCAAGGTCTTTAAATAATGAAATTGAAATGCTTAGCTCTTGTACATATATCAAACATCTAGTTGAACGATACACTGGATAAAGATGTTCTCAGGGCCTAGCATTTTGTCAGTAACTTTAAGAGAAGTGAGAGTGACTTTGATTCAATCAACATCCACCCTTTTCCTTGCCCTATAGGCAGCATGAATCATGGAGAAAATTAAGAGTTGGAGATACAAATTTAGCAATCATTTATATAGAGCTCATAGATAAAGCTATGAATTCGAAAAAGAGTGAAAGAGAGGGAAGAATAGGTAAGGGGAAAACAGTGGAGAGGAGAGGGGAGGTAGGGGAGGGCAAGAGAAAAGAAAGGAGGAAATAGAGAGGAAAGTGGCAAAAGGGAAAGGAGATGAAGAGAGATTAGAGGAGAGGAGAGAAGGGAAGGGGAGAGGATAAGGGACAGAAGGAGAAAGGAACAGCAAAGAGGAAAGAGAAAAGAAGAAAACAGCAGGGGAATCATAGAGAGGAAAAGGAGATGTCGTGAGTGAAAAGACAGAAGCGGGGAAAGGGAGGGGAAGAGAGGAAGGGGAATGAACAGAGGGGAGAAAGAAGAGAGGAGAAAAAGGAAGAGAAGAGAGGAAAGAAGGGGAAGTGAAAGGTGAGGGAAGAAATAATTTTGGGAAATATGCATGTATCTTAAAGGGCTGATATATCCTAAAATACATGTTTTCCACAGCCTTAATTACATTATTTCTTCATTTTACCTTACCATCTTTTCACAATTAAACTCCTAGAAAAACTTCATCTTTAAGGTTACCAATGATTGCTTCATTGAGAGATCTGGTTATCTTTTCCTAGCCTCTTTCTTCTTGGCCCTTCTAAATCTTTTGATATTTTGTCTACCCCAAGTCCCATTTGCTACAGTCTCTTCCTCCATTTTCCATCATTTCTCCTGCTTCTCATCCTATCGGTCCAACCAATCTTTCTCAGCATCCTTTGTAATATAATCATTAGCCAAGCATTGTGGCACACACTAGTAATCCCTGGAACAGGGGAAGCTGAGTTTTGCGTATATTCTTGGGAGTTGAAAGTTATAGCAGGCTAAGTCAATTGCTTGTCCATGCTAAGTTCAGCATTAATATAATGAGCCTCCTGAAACACCAGGTTAGGAGGAGTGAAATGTTCTAATTTATAGCATCCATGCTATAGTCAAAATAATTTTCATACATGCTTATAGCACCCATATGGCATGAGAGCCATTATTAACCATACAGTTCCAGTCTAAATAAGATGGGGAGACACGGTCTTTAAAAGTAAAAAAGGAAGATAATTATCCATATCTTACCTCCTAATTGTAACAGTCTCCCAAGTCTATAGCCTAGGACCTCTTCTTTTCTAAAAGCTCAATGCTTCCTGGGGAATCCATTCTATTATGTTCCCTCTGAGGCTGTGCAGAAGCCATTTCATATTGTCCTATAACTGTTACATTTTCAGTGTCAGCATTTACACCTCAGGACAAGCACTTAATGTCTCTGAACTTCAGTATTAACATCTATATAATGAGGGGTTGGACTATATGCCCACTGAAGTCCTTTTTTGGCTCTAAATCTATGGCCCTGTGACTTACTATATTATTCCATGATTTTAAGCTTGGACAAAAACTATCTCTGGGATTAAGATTTCTACTTGGAAAAAATGCAGCTTTGGGCACCATCTTTAATGTCTTGGTTTCTATGAGGAAACTTGATAGGCAGAATTTCAGAGTTGGTTAAATATTAAGACTAAAATAATAATTGACAATGTTAATAATGAAAATAATACAAATCATGGTTTTATATCAATAGATGCAGAAAAACCCATTTAACAAGATACAGTATCCATTATAATTTAGAAAGCATAAGAATAAATGCATCTTTCTTGAATGTGATAAGCAATAGATAACTGAAGTCAAGACCAGCACTGTCTGTAATAGGAGTAAGTTAGAGGTCTTTCTAGTAATCCCATGGGCAAAGCAAGGATGTATGTTATCACCATTACTATTATTACTATTAAATGCAGTCCTAGAAATGCTAGCTATAGCAGTGAAACAAGAAAAAGAAATTGATGGAATGAGAATAGGCAAAATGGAAAGAAAATGTTCACTTTTTGCAGGTGATATGATGGTTTGCTCAGTGAACCAGTCAAGTAAAAATAACTGAAATCATTAACAGTTTCAACCCATTTCTATGGTATAAAATAACCCCTGTAAGTGATTAACCTTTTGTATATTAACAAACAATCAACTAGGAATAGAGAGAAAGAAAATTTCATTTAACTACAGAAAACCTAAAATACTTAGGAGTCTACCTATCAAGACACATATAGGAACTATATGAACAAACTTTTTTTTAAAAGAAAAACCCTTTTAAAACAAATAAAGACAGGTCTAAACAATCAGAGAAATACTAATTGCTTATGAGTGTGGTGAGACAATGTAATAAAAATTACAGTGCTACCTAAATTAATTTACTTGTTCAATATTATACCAATTGGAAATCAAAGGTTTACTTTATGCAGCTAGAAAAAAATTCATCTAGAGGGGAAAAAGTCAAGAATCTCCAAGGAAACAATGAAAACAAGTGAGAAGGAAGGAGTCTTAGCAGTACTACATCTCAAACTATAGTACAAAGCAATAATCATCAAAACCAGTTGATACTAGTTATGAAATTAGATGTTCATGGGGAAAAGAAAGATACATGATATGCAGAAGCAAATGAATACAATAGCCAAATGTCTGTTAAACTTAAAGACCCCAAGTAATGGATCAAGAATTTACCATTGCAGGGCAGCTAGGTGGCACAGTGAATAGAGCACTGGCCCTGGAGTCAGGAGGACCTGAGTTCAAATCCAACCTCAGACGCCTAACACAAAAACTAGCCGTGTGACCTTGGGCAAGTCATTTAAGCCCAATTGCCCTCCAAAAAGCGAAAGAGGAGAGAGAGAGAGAGAGAGAGAGAGAGAGAGAGAGAGAGAGAGAGAGAGAGAGAGAGAGAATTTACCACTGAATATAAACTGCTGGAAAACTGGAAAGCTATCTGGCAGTATCTAGGTATGCCTCCACATCTCAAACTGTATACCAAAATAAGCTCCAAATAAGTACATGATTTACAGAAAAGGGATGAAATTTTAAACAAATTAAGGGAGAAAGGAGGACTTTACCTGTCAGATCTATGGATAAAGGAAGAGTTCATAACCCAACGTAAGATAGAAAAAGTCACAGTCATCAAAAGACAACTTTGGTTATTTAAAATTAAAAGGTTTTTGCACAAATAAAACCAGTGTAGCTAAAATTAGAAGAGAAATACATATATAGGAGGCAATCTTTTTAGCAAGTTTATCTATACAGTCTCTAAAACAGTTTCATTTCTATGAAATATAGGGAACTAATTCAAATTTATTGGAATAAAGATTAATAGTCAAACGATAGGAACAAGTAGTTTTCAGAAGAAGAAATCCACACTATCAATAGCCATATAAAATGTTCTATCAGTAATAATTAGAAAAATACAAATTAAAACAAATATGAGGTTGTAGCACAAATTGGACTCTTCGAAGTTGATCAAAAAAGGGAAAATGACAAATTTTAGAAGAACTGGGGGGTAAACAGTACATTAATGCACTGTTTGGTGGAGATGTGAAATAGTCTATTGTCAACTGACAGAGTTCAACCCAAGAAAGACAAACAAAATTAGATTGTCTCCGAATTTATTTTCTCTCAAGCTGGCTGGCATGCATGTGGTTGGTGGTTGTTATCCTTTGTTCTCAAAGAGGACCAAAATGATATCACTCTCCTAAAGCTGTTACAGTGTGTTCAACTGTAGCTGATCAGATCAATATGAACTCAGAATGTTCTGCCACAGGTTGGGCACAAATAGTCCATGTGAACATTTGGGGTGGATTCTTCAAATTTGTTCATCCTGTGTTTCCTTTGAGCTGTTTCAATTCTGCTTTGCTCATAGAGCACAGCACTTTCTCTGATGTGGGCATGCCATATTGAGTTGTCCTGTGCCAGTATCTCCCATGTCACACAATCAATTCCAAGGTTCTTGGGAGAGACATTGAGAGTGTCCTTGTATCACTTCTGACCACCATGTGAACGCTTGCCCTGTGTGAGCTCTCCATAAAATAGGCTTTTTGGCAAGTATACATTTTGCATTTGAACAACCTGGCCAGCCCATTGGAATTGCACTCTCTTAAGCAGAGTTTGAATCCTTGGAAGTTTACTTTGAGAGAGGACCTCAGTGTCTGGTACCTTATCCTGCCAGGTGATCTTCAGAATCTTCCTAAGACAATTCAAATGGAAGTGATTCAGTTTCCTGGCATGGTGCTGGCATACTCTCCAGGTTTCACAGGCATATAACAATGAGGTCAGCACAAGGGCTCTGTAGACCTTTAGTTTGGTAATCTAATTCCTCTTCTATCCCATACTTTCCTTTAGAGTCTTGCAAACACTGAGCCAGCTCTGACAATGCATGTGTCAACCTCATTATCAATGTGTACATCTCTGGAAAGTACACTACCAAGGTAAGTGAACTTATTCACAGCGTTCAAAACTTCTCCATTTGCTGTTACTGATGGTTCCATGTATGGATGGTATGGTGGTGGCTGATGCATGTAAAGCTACTGGCAAGACTGAGCTCCCTTTGGGTTGGAGTATATAGTTTATAGTGTGTATATATATATTTACACTAGTCATATGTATCTGTATATATGTACATAGACATATTCATATGTATATACATACATATATATACTTTGAAGAGTAGGTATTCCCGGGGGATGCCAATGAACTCTTGATTGGTTGACACACTAAGAAGCAAGCTACATTAAAATGACGGTCTTGCAGTATGTGACTTAGGTCACCTAAATCTTGGCCAAAGAGACATCAATTTCCATATCACCTGTCTTGACAGTAGGAAGAATCAACACTTTCTAGACCTATCTGAACAAACATGATGAGTAGGAATATACCCATTAGCCTAAACTTAGAGTTTCTTCCTCTGTCTGATTAGATCTTGGCCTGGATAAATAAACACTGTATTCTGTATAATTGTTTTTGTATAATTGTCCTTTTGGCAGAAATTCGTGATTTATCAAACAATGCAAGGATTGCAGATATGTTGGGCTTGATGTGTGCTCAGTCTGCCTCCTTACTAGCTTATTCTGATTCCAGGTCAGTTGAACTTCCTTTGGATAGTAAGGAAGCTCGAGCAGATCAGGTTAGTTGGTAAGGTCATCAACCATTCCACTTTCACAATTTTCATAATTTGTTCATTAGTCATTGTGGAATGCAATTTGGAACTATACTCCAAAAGCTATGAAACATGGCACACCTTTTGATGCAGCTGTACTAAACTTGATCTATACTACAAAAAGTTTTATTTGAGGGGAAAAGTCAAGGTGATTGTGGTTAAGTGACTTTCCCAAGGTCACACATCTAGTAAGTGTGTCAAGTGTCTGAGGTCAGATCTGAACTTAGGTCCTCCTGACTACAGGGCCAGTGTTCTATTCACTGCACCAATGTAGTTGCCCCTAAAATGATTTTTAAGAGAGGAAAAGAGCCTGCATGCAAAAATATTTATAGTATATCTTTTTGTAGGGTAAAAGAATTGATACTGAAGAAATGTCCATCAATTGGTGAATAGATGGACAATTTATAACATATGAAGGTGATGTAATACTATTGTACTGGATGAAATGATGGAAATGGTTTTGGTGAAACCAGAAAAAAAAATTGCATATATAGAAGCAAGGTGAAAGGAGAAGAACCAAAATAATAATTTATATAATAATAACAATGTTATAAAGACAAACAACTTGAAAAGACAATGATTAGACCTTAAATCAACACTAATTAAAACACAATGAATAACCAACATTCCAGGGGACTCATAATGAAATATGCTATGCACCACTTGAGAGGAAGGCGATGGACTCTGAGTGCAGACTAAGACTTTTCTCTTTTATGTGGACATTGTCAATGTGGGAATTTGTTTTGCTTGATTATATATGTTGATAACAGAAACTTTGTTTTTCTTGCTTTCTTTTTTGGTCTTCCTGACTCTAGGGCTTGTATTCTATCCACTGTGCCACCTAGCTGCCCTCGGCTTTCTCAGTTTGGAGGAGGAAAAGATGAAGATGGGAGAGAGAAAAAAATGTTTCATTACAATCAAATTTAATTTTAAAAATTTTAAGGAGAGAAAAGAAAATCATTTTGGCAACTGAGTGTAGTATGGATTATCCTGGGAAAAGATGTGAACCACAAGAGTAGCTGAAAGATGGCTAATAAAAAAACAACCATATTAAAAGCTGAGAAAAGAGCTTATTGCTCTGCTGCTGAACTGAATGGAAGATTATCTTTCCATTTGCTGCTGTGAGCTGAAATAACTGGAAGAAGCATCTTCTGCTGCTTAACAGAGCTTGTTGGACAAAGAAGAGTCTGGTCAGCTTTGATTTTTATTGCCAACTGGGGCTTGAGAGACTGGAAACCCCTTAAGAGTTGTTTTTCTTTTCTTTTTTTCTGCCTGGCCCTTTACTGCTTTATATGATTTGAGAGGAGGAAACCAGTCAGAGCTCAGACAAGTTCTTTGTCCTTCATTCTTGAACAGGACCATGACACATGATTCGAACACAGAGAGTATAACTGAATACCCATGCAAGGTAGATCTCCAGTTTAATAATTCAAGTCGAATAGCTAGCAGAGAAGTGGCCCTCCTCAATAAGTGAGTGTGAGTGCAGATTCTTCTCCAAGAAGATCAAGAGCATTAAGGTATGCAGTCTGGAGGCATGAGTTATCGCTAAGAAATAAGCATCACTATTTGTCTACCTGCCGGCTTCTATAAGTTTCTGGATCCTCTTTCCAATGAACACTGTATGCATTTGTTGGCAGGAGAGTGTTATCCAAGTTTATATGTGGATTTTTATGTAAGATTATTATTATTATTATATGTGCAATTTTATGTAATATTACTATTATTATATGTGGACTTTTATGTAAGATTATTCTCTGCATTCTACTTAGTAAATTTTTTATGACTGATGTCATGGTACTATTTCAACTGATTTGTTAAATGGGAAGCATAAGAGTAGGGGCTATAGTTGAAAGTAGAAATATGCCTCCCCAACACCAACATTACCCCTAAAGCCCTGAAAGAGAGTTGTAATAGTGTTGCTACCTTATTTAGAAACCCCATTCCAATAACAGGAGTAAAGATTGTGTAAGTGAGCCAGGCCAGAGAGAAAGAGAGCCTAGAAAAAAGGCATGTTTTTGCCAAACAACACACACACACACACACACACACACACACACACACACACACATGCACGCAAATGTGTGCCCTAATGAGTTGAGTTGACTTAATTGAACTAAATACATATTGAGTTATTTCTTTTTACACACACCATACCTATACACACCTGAATGTAATAATCTCTGGCAATGCTTTGGCTTCCCACAAAGCCTTGGGATTTGCAATTCTTCATAGCTTAGGAAAAGACAAAACTAATACTAAATCAGTCATCAAATGGGAAGGCAAATGATTTTCATTTCCAGGACTTAGAGAAACACTGAGGAGAGAAGGGAGAGGTGGCTGTAGTCCCAAGACAGAAGCAGTGGCAACCAGTAGCTGCCAACTCTGTGATTTCTCATTTTCAAGACCATAAGAGTTGCTTTCTAAATTAACAAGTGAAGAGGTATATGGCAGGGTGTGTTTGTAACTGAGTTTGTGTATATCTGTATGTGTTCATTCAAGAGTTCTCACCACTCACTTCAGTGCCAGGAACATCAAAAGAAAACAAAACTCTGAAAAAAGAGGACGAAGGAACACACAGTACATCCCCTGCCTCAGTTCTCTTTCCATTTGTCCTATTTTTTCCCTTAAAGAATACATTTGAAGTTATTATAAGTACCTATGGTAGATTTTGTCCTTGTGTTGCCTGGAGTCCCTTTCTTTGCAGTATGAGGGCACAATGGGAGGAACACAGGTGAGTGGTGCAGGACTGGTAGCTCAATCTCCAGCCCATTTTTAGACAACTTCTCTTTTAAGCTGGGAACATAAGCATGAGCCCTTTCATAACTGCACATCTAAGTATAGAAATACTATAAATGTGGACCATTTTTTAATAAATCTGCCTCATAGAAAAGACTCTGAGAGATGAGGGCATTATGAGAGCCAAAAAATTTCAGAACGACTCTATGAACCAGGATGACTAGAAAGAATGGTGATGGCCTCAAAAGAAACAGAAGAGTTAGAAGGAAAGGGGTAAATTTTGGACAGAGACTTTGTTTTGAACACATTATTTTGAGGTGCCTTTGAGTACTTCTACCACAGAATGGTGACATAGTCCTGAAGCTCAGAAGAAAAGTGATTCAGAACGAATCTTCACTGGGATTTTAGCTGAATTCATGAAAATCAAGAACACTGAGAGAGAAGAGAAAATGACCCAACAAGTTCTGGGGTCCATCCAGAGTAAGGGGTAAGGAGATGAGTGAAAGCTTAGCTTAGCAGCTGGAGAAAGTTGTCATAGAGAAGGTAAGAGAGCCGGGAGAGAGGACGACAAAAATTCAGGGAGAAAAGAATACCCAGGAAGACTAGACAGAATACATGAAAAAAAAAACTAAAAAAAAACCACAAGTTTAACTGAGAGGACAAAAAGCAAGCATATCTCCTAAAGTCTTATGGAAACCCTGGAGAAGACCTCATTTACAGTATCTTATTGTTATCAGCAACATACCTGCTGTTCTTTCAAAACTACAACATAATTTCTGATCTGAAGTGAATTTTAATTTTCTGTAAAGCTAATGGACCACTTGGGCATGGGCACATGGGGACAAAGAGGAGTGTTGTAGCTAATAAGAAGTAATTTTCATCACACACTAGAAAATTTTCCTTTATAAAGATTACAAATGGCACATGGGAAGTAAAATCTTCTCCTGTCTTCCCAAACTTATAAAGTATTCATTTACAAACATGATTTCTTTTATGGCAATACAAAGAATTAAAATTAGGGATCTAATGAGTTCTAACACCTCTGTACCAATGGCTGTTTACTTTTGAGCCTTAAGTTTTACTTTATAATGATTACATATTAGCATTGCAACTAATTATGAAATTTTGGTATAATTACCTCATACTAAATGTATCTTTTTGAGCAAATAAATATTTTATAACTACTATTCATGGCATTTATGATCAAATTAATGCAAGAGTAAACACAATAGCAAGTCATCATTACTTTGATAAATGTAAACTAATTGTAGAAGGTAATAGCATCCATTCTTAATATACTGTAATATTGCCATTAAGGGAACTTAAAGTGGAATTAAATACTTTGAGATGTTTAAATTCAATTGTTCTGCAGAAGACTGAAAACTGCTGAAATGGAATGTGGTGTATAATATGCCAGCCTGATTTTAGCTACTAATCTGCTTGTGATGGCCCTGAACTACATGGTTTGGCTATGATTCCATATATTTAACCATTATAATGACTAAGAATTCAGGAATGATTCAATCACCAAGAATTAAGCAAAGGAATCGATGATATCTTATAAAGGTGGGAGCATATTGAGGCCCTCAATCAAATTATCCTACTCCAACTAAGGTAAATGAGAAAAGGCCACAATCTGGTATCTTAAACTCAAAGGAAAATGCCTTGAGTCAAATCAATCAAAAGCATTACAGCTAAGTATGAAAATGAGTTCAATCAATATAGTTGTCTTTGATGAGAAGTCAAGTGAACTGCAACAATGTTCGGATTGACTGAGGAGACCTGGTCATGCCCTGATGTCGTCTATAAAATAAAAAAGATAGCTGAGAAATAGTTGTTCTACTGATTTGGATTCTAGGAAGTAGTCAATGAGGAGAGAGAATTCCAAAAATGCCACTGCCACCACCACCACCACCAAGAGGTTGCTTTTGGGGAAAGAGCATTTTGGCTTTAGTCTTGGTCTCCTTCCCTACCTCACTTCTCCTCTTGGACAAAGAAGAGCTTTGTAAACATCAAAGTGTTCAGAGGTTTTTTAGATGTTCCACCTTCACATTAGTGCCTTGGCATCATCATCTAGGAAAGCTGCTAGACCAGTGTTTTCTTTATATACCAAGCTACCTCAGTATGTAGACTTTACCTGACTTGATATTGTTTTTTGCTTTAGGCTTCCTAACCATTTTGACTCATTGTTTTTCTTTTTCATCTCTGCCAACTTCTATCTTATTACAATTTTCACACTCTTGAAGTTATCTAAATTTATAAATTTATATTTAAGATTTTTGTAAACATAACTGATTGGAAAGGCACAATAGAGCCATAGAGCCCATCTTTTCAAGGCCTCCCTCAAACCCAGAAGTTTTATGCTTCAAATAGGCAAAACAGGCTTCAAAATAAAGAAATCCTCAAAATAAAAGTTTGTGAAATGATGAGAACAATGAGCAAACCAAAGAATTCCACAATAATAAAAAATGTTACGAAGGAAAAAATGTAAAATAAAAAAAAATGCCACATACAAAAAATATAGAGTGAAATATCATCAATTGTGACTTCAGAGACAAGCAAGAAATTCTTTACAGTACAACAAAATGTATCATTAGCATAACATAATTTTTAAGAAAACGGATTTATCAAAATAAAAAACACCAAATAGAAGAAATGAAAAAAGCTGGGCACAGCTAAGGAATCTCAGGACAAGATGATTATGTGAAACTTAGAAATTTGGAAAATTGCAATGAAAACCCACCAACATCAAAAGAAGATTTGCAAAGTAGAATTATTATACTGAAGAATGGTAGAAACAGAGAAAACAGAAAAACAAAGACAGGAGATAATCCAAATTTTAAAAGATTTTAGAAAACTGCATAAGAAAGTGAAAGATCTAAAGAGCAGATAAAGGAAGGGAAATGTGAACATTATTAGGTTTCAGAAAACTGAAGGAAAAGGAGGCTGGCCACTATACTTTAGAAAAAAAAAATGTGAAAACTTCCAAGGAGTATATAATTCACTGGACTACCAAGAAGGAAAAATAGAAAAATTAACTCTGAGCATTAACTAAACACCTACCACGTATGAGGCATTCTGCTAGTAACTGGGGATTAAATGGTAAAAATGAGAACATTCCTGTAATAATAGAGCTTAAAACAACATATATACGGTTAATCCAACAAGTATTTATTAAGCAATTATTATGTTCCAAACTCTTGGGATATAAATACAAATAGATATACAGACCCTGCTTTCACGGAGTTTTCACATTAATTAAGAAAGATAATACATAAAAAGACCCTGAAAAGCAGGGGAGGGATGAGAAAAAGGAAAGTACTCACTTGGGGGAACGATAAACAAAGTCCAAAGAATAAAGGGTATAGCCTGGAGAAAAATGGAGACATGGCTGGCTTAAGCATGCTCCTTTCAATAGAGATTTGGGAAGAAACTATCCAATCAAAGAACGAGGTCACAGAGTTAAAAGGTACTTCCAGTGCAAGAAGGAAGTCTAGAGGGGAAATGAACATCCAGGGTGAAGAATTTTCTGTGACATACAGGATGGAGAAACTGTGGAGTCTGGAATGAAGCCTGAAAAGGAATAATAAGATGATTTGAGGAAAGGACATTATGAACTAACAATAAATGGAATCAGGAAAAACTTCCTTCAAAGAAAGAGCAATGGAACAATCCTATAAGGAGTCGAGAGGAAAAACATTGTGTTACATGGGTGCCTATAGGACACAGAAAAACCTACCTACACTGAAGATGATGCCTGTGGATTACGTTGGACTTCATTGTGTGCCATAAAAAAGAGGGGTGTGTGTGTGTGTGTGTGTGTGTGTGTGTGTGTGTGTGTGTGTGTGTGTGTGTACAGACAAGTTGTATTCTCCTCCTCCTGGGAAAGATTGGGAATCTAACATTGGTATGATCTCTAGAAACTGTAGTTCAAATAAATAGCATTATTTTATCCTCACTCTGAGAGAGGAATTCTCAAGGGGGAATTGTGCTCACAGACTGGCTTTGGGAAACACAAAGCCAAAGCAGTAATATGAAGTAGAGTAATGCTTTGGTTTGGAAGAGAAGTTAAAGGAGGGACATTCTGATGAAGAAAGATTAAGTGAGCCAAGTGGGTAGAAGGTGTGCATTTCAAATTATAATAAAGGTCATCATGATGTTGAGGGTGACCAAGAGCTTAGACGCCTTGGCCTGTTCAAAGCCTGCTGAAAGGTTTGGTTGAATTGCTTTTGGTGGGGAGGGTGAGACAACTGGAGGATTCTTCCTTCACTTCTGTCTCAACTTATACCTGCAGTTGGCAGGTATTTGCTCAATTTATTCATTAAATATTCCTAACTCAGGACTTTCTTTGCATCCTTGAAAAAAAAATTTTCTCTTGATATAAAATTATGATCAGTTGTGACGTCTCTGGATTAATTTCTGTCTGTTAGTTTACATTAAAAGGGCTGCATGAAAGGAATCAAGTGAATAGAAAGTAATACAACAAACTTGCAGAGCAGAGGTATAGCATTCTGCATAAAATATTAGTTTCCCTAACTGGGGACTCTGAGCAAAAGTAGATAAAATCCCAATTGTGTTTAATTCATAATTTTATAAACTCCCTAAAAGAGGAGGAAATACTTTTTTTTAGCTACAACTAAAACAAGTTATAGTGTTATTTTTAGCCTCTGGGACAGATCTGGAACTGTCAGGTCATTAGACCTCACTCACTACTTTCTCTACTCCCTTGTTTGCTGCAGGAGTATAGTCAAATATGGTAACTTGGAAGTCAAAATCACAAAATGGGAAGAAAAAGATATATGTCCAGACCTGGCTAGTAATACCCACATTCTAAGCGTAACAAGAAAGGCAAATAACTTATTTTTGGTTCTTTTATAGAGTCAAACTTCGCCAGATAGCTCCATCTGGTGGCTACAATTGGATACAGGAAAAGACAAATTCAAATCTTATAGAACTTTTCTATAACCAAAAAGGAAGACAACAACAACAAATTAGAATATGGTATAAAATATATCCACCAGTCATTCACTAAGCATCTATTAAATGTTTTCTATGGCCCAAGAAATCTGCTAAGTGCTGGTATATAACAGAAAAAAAAGTCACTTATATTCTAGTAAAAGACTAAATTTCCCAACAAGGCTGAGCATTATTTTAAGAAAACAGAAAATGGAAAATTCAAAATAAAGATGACTGAGCAATTCCTATAGGAGGAAAAAAAATGAAAACAGATTTTAGTTTTTTAAAAGGAGGAAGCACAGGGCGGCTAGGTGGTGCAGTGAATAGAGTACCAGCCCTGGAGTCAGGAGGACCTGAGTTCAAATCCAGCCTCAAACACTTGACACACTTACTAGCCCTGTGACTTTGGGCAAGTCACTTAACTCCAATTGCCCTCCAAAAAAAAAAAGGAGGAAGCAGTGAACAAAATACACTCGGTAACCTATAGGCTACAAAAAGGGGAGAGGTGAAAAGTTCCAAAAACAAACCTAATTCATCAAGTTAAATATTTTAAACAACATAGACTTTACAACTCTAAATAGTTATTAACAATGTAATCACCATTTGAGGACACAAAAAAACAATGATATTTAAGTTAACAAATAAATTAAATGGTCAGATCATGGAGAAAGATTGGGGAATAAATGAAATAAGGAAAAAACAATAATAAAGGATAAAATAGAAAGAATAAGGCAAGAGAATATGTTGGAGACAAAGAGAATAACAAAATTAAATTCTGGTCTTAACAAGCAGAAATAAATTTTACAAAATTTGTAGAATAGTCTAGCAGGGGTTGGGAACTTGTGGCCTCAAGACTACATGTGGTCTTGAGGCCACAGGTTCTCCAACACTGACTATAGTAACATTACTCTGGGATATTTGGGTAATGTTTGGACAAAAACTAGTGAAATAAACACTACATTTCCTTACAACATAACAAATAGCTTAACAAAGAATGGTAGGAGAAAAGCAAATAAAATAAATATAATCAAAGACTCTAAGGAAGAGAACTCAAAGACCATCTAGGTCAAACTATACCTAATTAGATATCCTTTTTTCTAATATCATCATTTGTAGCAGCAAGCATCCAGGATGGCTGCTAGTACGGGTTCCTAGACTTGCTTTTCTAAAGGAAAGCAATTCAAAATGGATTAACAAGCTTGCTTTAATCAAACACATGTCATTTACCTAGTTTAGGGGAAAAAGGTCAGCACCCCGAACTTCAGAGAATATAGAGTTTACAAAGCAAACAACAAATACAAACAGAGAAACAGATCAGCAGACAGGATTCCAGCTGTCTGACCACTACATCCATAACTAATCCGTTACCAGAGAGGGAAGCACCAGCATCTGGGCTTTCAAAGCATCTGGTCAAATCATACAACTCTTTCCAAAGTGAGGCCCAAAGCAAAATCTCACATCAGGGTATATATAGCCTTCTCCTAGCTCAGAGAATGTCACAACCTCTTGACCCACTGCCCAATCACAAAGTAACAAGGTGTGGGCATTCCTGAAAAACAAGCCTCCCGCCACAGGCTCCATGTGACCACATTCAGCCTATTAGGGGGCAGAGTATATTTTCAAATCAAAGAAGGTTCTCAGAGTCACTTAAGCCTAGCCAAGGGACAGGGAAGATCTTCAGATTCACATTCCCATAACAAGTGGTCATACAGTTTCTGCTTGGAGAATTATAGTAATTTTGAAGAATGTTAAGTCACAACATACGTTGGAATGTTTTGTTGGAATATTTTGCATTATGTCCCATTTCTGTTTGGAATTTTTTTATTTTTTTAATTAAACAAATGCTTTATTAACTTCTGGTTTACATCATTCATTTCCACCAGATTATGAGTTACATTTTCCCCCATTTTCCCTACCCACCACTCCAGAATAGCAGTCCCACTAGATATCCCCTCATCCAATCTGCTCTCTCCCATATCTTCTCCCATACCCCCCTTGACTTTCCCATTAGGGCAAGGTGAATCTCTGAGCCCCAATGCCTGGACATCTTATGAAACATTTAATTTTAAAACTTCAATTTTCAGATCCATTCCCTTCCTCCCTTGTCACCCACTCCCTCTGAGAAGATAAGCAATTCAGTATGTGTTGTACATGTATAGCTATGCAAAACATTACCATAGTAGATATGTTGTAAAAGACTGCTTATATTTCCCTCCCACCCATCTCACCTCCCCCCTGGTCCATTCCCTACTTTGATCCTGTCCCTCTTTGATAGTGGGTACTTCCAACCTCCCCTCCCCGCAGAATGCCCTCCCCTCCATCATCCCCCCTCTCATCCTCCTTTCCCCTACTCAGGAGAGTGAGTGAGGGTAAGATATTCCATTTAGTATGTATGTGATTCTCTCCTTGAGCCAACTTCAATGAGATTATGCTTTTGCCTTTTTGCCTTCCCATTCTTTCCCTCCCCTGCAACTACTTCCCCTTGCCTCTTCTACATGAGATAGTTTACCCTACCCTGTCTCTCTCCATCTCCTCTTGCCACTTTCCTCTCTCACCTCTTGACTTCACCCCTTAAGAATCATCCCTTCCTTGGGGTGGCTAAGTGGCGCAGAGAGCAGAGCGCCAGGCCCGGAGACAGAAGGACCGGAGCCCGGATCCGGCCCCAGACACCCAACACACAAACAGAAACCCAGCCACGTGGACTTGGGCAAGTCACCCAACCCCAATTGCCCTCCAAAAAAAAAAAAAAAAGAAGAATCATCCCTTCCCATCAAATTCAACCTGTGCCCTCTATCCATGTATATCTGTGAACATATGCCATGTACCCTTCTTCAGTTATTTTCATAATGAGAAAGGTTTCATCAAACACAGTTATTGATTTTCCATGTAGGAATGTAAATAGTCCAACTTTGATAAGTTCCTTTTGATTTCTTTTCCTTGATTACCTTCTCAAGCATCTCTTGCTTCTTGTGTCTGAATGTCAAATTTTCTATTCAACTCTGGTTTTTTCATTAAGAATGCTTGAAAGTCCTCTATTCCACTGAATGACCATATTTTCCCCTGAAACAAAATACTCAGTTTTGCTGGGTAGGTGACCCTTGGGTTCATTCCCAGTTCTTTTGCCCTCTGGAATATCGTGTTCCATGCCCTTCAATCCCTCAGTGTAGAAGCTGCCAGGTCCTGGGCTATTCTGATTGTGTTTCCACAATATTGAAATTGTTTCTTCCTGGCTGCTTGTAGTATTTTCTCCTTGATCTGGGAGTTTTGGAACCTGGCTATAATATTCCTAGGAGTTTTCTTTTTGGGATCTTTTTCAGGAGGTGATCAGTGGATTCTTTCAACCTCTATTTCCCCCACTGGGTCTAAAACATCAGGGCAATTTTCCTTGAGAATTTCTTTAAGGATGATTTCTAGGTTCTTTCTTTGACCTTGGCTTTCAGGTAGTCCAATAATTTTTAAATTGTGCCTCCTGGATCTATTTTCCAGGTCAATGGTTTTTCCCATGAGATATTTCACATTGCCTTCTATTCTTTCATTTGTTTGTATCTGTTTAATAGTATCTTTATTTCTCATAAAGTCACTAGCTTCCATTTGCTCCAGTCTAACTCTGAAGGAATGAATCTCCTCAGTGAGCTTTTGAGATTCTTTTTCCATCTGGGAAATTCGAATTTTTAAGGCATTCTTCTCCTCATTGCCTTTCTGAGCCTCTTTTGCCATTTGAGTTAGTCTATTTTTAAGGTGTTATTTTCCTCAGTCAGGCTGTTGACTGTCATTTCATACTTTTCTTGCATCTTTTTCATCTCTCTTCCCAAATTTTCCCCCACTTCTCTTATCTGCTTCTTAAGGTCCTCTATGGCCTGTAGCCAGCTTGTATTTTCATTTGGGGCTTTGGTGCAGGAGTTCTGACCTCACAGTCCTCCTCCATGCTTTGAGCCTCTTTGCCCCTAAAATAGGAGTCCAATGTTGAACTTTTCTGTTTATTTTGTTTCGTTTGCCTAGGCATATTGCCACTTAATTACTTGATTTGGGGGCTTGTTGCCACAGTAGGACTCTGCCACCAGACAGGGGAGCTTCCGCCCAAATGTGGGGCCTTCACAACTTCCACCAGTTGGGTGGCCTCTGTAAAGCCTCCACCCACTCTGGCAAGTTGGATACCCACCCCAAACTTCCCCCCCAGACCACAATCCAGATCCAGGCAGTTTAAAGCAAAAGCGATTAACCCCCAGACTGATTGCTGGATCTTCCTACAGTTCGCAGACCAGAAGCTAGAGCCACTACTGACGCTGCAAAATGGCTTCTGTGCAACTGTTTCTTCAGCAGCTTTTTGCCCCCAGGGGAGGAAGCCACATGTTCCCCAAATACTGATCCCAAAGTCCATAGGGCACTCACCTCTCACTTTGTCCTAGGCATATCTGTGCTGATAATTCTGGAATCACCACAATTGCTGGTGTTCTGGGGTTCCACCAGCTGGCT
>WOXC01009209.1:0-201745 GCA_011680675.1 Gymnobelideus leadbeateri
TAGTTCTGTGTATTTGTGCCACCTCTTCTTAATCCCTTCTGCTTTTGTCAAGTGTCTACAACTTTTGTCTTTTATCATGCCCATTTTCACCGTTGTCATGAAGTCCCATTGATTAGGACATGATCCTAGAGAGGTGGGCTGAACACTTCCGTAGTGTTCTCAACCGACCATCATCAATCAATGTTGAAGACACTGACTGTTTATATATATATAAAATCCCTACCCTGGTATTTGGTGTTCCGCTGACTCTCGCCTTTCCAGATTTATTTCATTTTATTTCATGTAATTTTCTCCATCTCAATAAAACGGACCTTCTAGGTATTTATCACATGTAATATTCTATCTCATACTTCTCTATTTTTTATAAATGAAACCCCCTCTTCTCCTCTATCTCTGAGAATACCTAGTTTCTTTCATAGTACATCTTAGATGCCACATCTTAAGGCCTTTCCTGAACCTAGGAGTTTTCACTTAGTTTTATTTTATATTTATTTATCTGTATATGAGTAAAATCCTCTTGAGAGAATGTAAGCTCCCTGAGGACAGGTAATGATTCAGTTTTGTCCCTTTCTCACCAGCATCTGGCACAACACCTTGTATATCACCCACAGTTTATGGAGGGTGGAAGAGGAAGAGGAAGAGGGAAGAACAAATAAATAAGTGTTTGTTGAACTGAATTGAATTATCCTAGTTATGGCCCCAGGACCAACAAGAATGAGTCTAATCTCTCTTCCTTATGACAGGTTGGGCTAGGCACATGGGAAGAGTGATGGATCAATCAATCCATCTACAAAAATGTATTAAGCATCTACAGCCAGCCCCTGCCTTCTAAGAGTTCATAGTCTAATGGAGGAAACAATATGAAAACAAGCATGTAGAAACAAGCTAAAGACAGGAGAGGTTGGGGGGTAATGGGATGAGAAGGGACCAGGAAAGGCCTCTTATACTAAGTGGGATTTGGGACTGGGCCATAAAGGAAGTTATGGAAGCCAGGAGGTAGAGGCAAGGATGGAGAGCATTCCAGAAATGGAAAGATGGCCAGTGAAAAGACAGTCAAGGGATGGAGTATTGTGTTTAAAGAAAGTATTAGAAGGCTGGTGTTGCTGGAATTCTAAGTATATGGAAGGGAGTCAAGTATAGTGGACAGGAAGGATGGGCCAAGTTGTGAGATGGTTTTGTATTTGATTTTGGAGGTATTAGGGAGCCATTGGAGTTTATCATATCAAGGGGGGAGGGTGGTGGAGACTGTGGTAATGACACAGACAGATTTTGCATTTTAGGGAAGTCACTGGCAACTAAGTGGAGGCTAGACTGAAATGTGGAGAGTCTAGAGGTGGGGAGACCAACCAGCAGGCCATTGCAATGGTCCAGGAGTTATTCTGCACCAGGCACTGTGCTAAGTGATCAATGGATAACCTGTGTGTGCCATTGGAAATCTGGCCAATGTGAAGAGAAAGCCACAAAGCATTTAAAGGAAGTGCCCCGAGGTGAATTTATAAAGGGGCACAAGTTCCCCAGAACAAGCAAGTATGAACAGGTGGGACCATCTGGGAATGAAGGAGCCACCTAAGGATTTGAGAATTCAAGGTGCCTCTCTCTCTTTCTCTCTCTCTTTTTTTTTGCTTTTTGGAGGGGCAATTGGGGTTAAGTGACTTGCCCAAGGCCACACGGCTAGTTTGTGTGTGGGGGGGAGGGGGGTAAGTGTCTGAGGCCAGATTTGAACTCAGGTCCTCCTGACTCCAGGGTTGGTACTCTATTCACTGCACCATCTAGCCACCCTGAAGGTGGCTGCCTTCTTGAGCTCCAGGATGCATTTTCTTTTCTGCATCATATCACCCTGTTGACTGCCACTGGGCTTGTAGTCTGCTAAAATCCCCAGTGTTCTTTTGGACCACCTCCTTTCTCTCCATGCTTATTTGTGAAGCTGAATTTTTTTTAACATAAGACTTTACATTTATCCCTATCAGGTACCAACTAATTAGATTTGGGTCAATGTTCTGGCTTGTCAAAATCTCTTTGGATCCTGTTTCTATAATCTAATCTAGTTGGTTATCTGTCTCCCCTCCCCTGTTCCCTCTCAGCCTCCCTTTCATCTTATATGAAAATGTGAGAATGATGATGTAGTCTACAGCCCTTTTGCAATCACTGATATAAACATGAAAAAGCACAATGCAAGTCCCTAGGTCGCTCCACTAGAGACTTCCTTCCAACTGGATGTCACACCATTGATTTTGTACTAAGTCTGGTCATTCAACCAGTTTCAGTCCATCTAATTCAGGGGTTCTTAACCTCATTTTGGGCAATTAGGTGGTACAGTGGATAGAACTCCAGGCCTGGAATCAGGAAGATGTATCTTCTTGAGTTCAAATGTGGCCTCAGACTCTTACTAGCTGTGTGACTCTGAACAAGTCATTTAACCCTGTTTGCCTCAGTTTTCTTATCTGTAAAATGATCTGGAGAAGGAAATAACAAACCACTCCAGTATGTCTGCCAAGAAAACCTCAAATGGGGTCATGAAGAATTGGACATGACTGAAACAACTGAACAACAATAATCCCGGACCCCTTTGTTGGTCTAGTGAAGCCTCTGGACCACTTCTCAAAAATAACGTTCTTTTTTTTTTTTTAAGCAATTGGGGTGAAGTAACTTGCTCAAGGTTACACGGCCAGTCATTATTTATGTGTGGGTGCTCATTTTCTGAGGCCAGATCCGATCCTGGGTCATCCCAACTCCAGGGCTGGCGCTCTTACTCACTGTACCACCTAGCTGCCCCTAAAAATAATGTTCTTAAATGCATAAAATATGCAGGATTAAAAAGGAGACAAATTATATTGAAATATAGTTATCAAAATGCACTAAAAAAATAAGACAAGTTCACAAACCCCAGGTAAGAGCCCTTGATTTAACTGTTTTGCCATTTCGCCCCCAGCTCTCCATCTTTTCCATGGGAACAGCATGAGAAACTTTATCAGATATTTTGCAAAAATCTGGGTAAACTTGTTCTATCACATTCCCTTAAATTACCAGTTTAGTTACCCTGTCAGAAGAGGAAAGAAGGCCAATGTGGGATGATCTAATCTCGAGGAAGCTGAGCTGATGCTTTGTGATTACTCCTTCCTTTCACTAGTCATTTCTTTAATAACATGATCTAGGATTTTTCCAGGCATCAAACCCAAGCTTGAGGACCTATAGTTGGCAGATTTCATTAAAATCTTTGTCTTTCTTCAGTCTTTCAGGACTCCTCCCTTTTTCTGTGATGGGATCTTTCTAATCTCTCTGGCAGTGACTCCACCATCATTTAGCCCATTTCCTTCAGTATTTTTCAATTGGTCTGGGTAGTTTTGAGTTTGGTTATGAGACACATTTCTCTTACTATTTCTTTTCTCATCTTCAGTATCATTTCCTTTATCAATAAACTTTTATAAAGTGCCTACTATGTGCCGGACATTCTTCTAAATTCTGGGGATATAAAAAGAGGCAAAAGACAGTCCCTGTTCTCAAGGAGCTCATAATCTAATGGGAGAGACAGTAAGCAAATAAGCAAAGTAAGCAGAACCAAGAGAACATTGTTTATAGTAACAGATGTGAGGTGGTGAGGGTCTGCATGGGGTGGGGGGGCAGGGTCAGATGAGAGAAGGGGATGAATTCAAGAGATGGTGCCAAGGTAAAATCAATAAGCCTTTGCAACAACTCAGTAATGGGGGATAAGAGATAGATAGTGAGGGGTTGAGAATGGCTCCAAGTTTGCTAACCTGAGGGACTGGGAGGATGGTGTTGCCCCCTACAGTACTAGGGAAGGTGGGGATTGGGGAAGCTTAGAGGAAAAGACGAAGAGATCTCTTTGGTCATAATGACTTTTGTATGTCCACCAGACATCTAGTCTAACATGTCTGAAAGGGAGTTGGAGATGCAAGATTGGAAGTCAGGTTGGGACAGGATAGGTAGATTTGAGAGTCATCAGTATAGAGATAGTCATTAAATCCATGGGAGCTGATGAAATCACTAAATGAAATGGTGTAGAGGGAGGAGAGAACCCTGAGGGATCCCTGTGGTGAGAGCATGTGATCTGAATGAAGATCCAGTGATGGAGACAGAGAAGGAACAATCAGAGAGATAGAATGAGAACTGAGAGAGTAGTGTCCCTAAAATTTAGGAAGAAGTAAGTACCAAGGAGAATATGATCAACAGTGTCAAAGGCTACAGAGAGGGCAAGGAAAATTTGGGAGAGAAAATACTCAAAAGAAGAATTGAACAACTCTGTCTTCTCTCTGTGGTCATTCCATCCACCCTAAACAGCAGCAGCAGCAACATCCCTCCCTTGGTCCTCTTCCCTCCTGCCTCCCCCATACCTTTAATTTTATTTTATTTTGGAGGGCAATTGGGGTTAAATGATTTGCCCAAGGTCACATGGCTAATTTTGTGGTAAGTGTCTGAGTCCGGATTTGAACTCAGGTCCTCCTGACTGACTCCAGGGCCGGTGCTCTATTCACTGCGCCACCTAGCCACCCCGAATACCTTTAAACACTCATTTGAACATCCGTAGCTTTCTTCACCAGCCTCAGCTGACCCTGAGCAACAGCACTTCAAGCATTATTCTTCACATCATGGTTTTGTATCCATCTTCTGTTACCTGGCCTTGATTCCATCTTCTGCTTATTTCTCTTAAAATACTCAGCTGGTTGATGAATGTATCCACACTGATTTCTTCTTTTGATTTTTTCCTCCTCACCCTGACTGTTTTTCTTTGTGGCTTCAGAATTCCATGCTTGGGAGTTTCCCATGAACCCAAAACTATTATACCCTATAGAATATTAGCTCACCATGTCCTACTTATCTGCCCTCTGAATCCTTTGAAATCCGCTTTCTTAAATCTAGGGTCCGTGGCAGATTGGACCCAACTTTTCTTTTATTCTCTGTCATAAGCTTTTTGGACTGAGTGATCACTTCTCCCTTAAGGCCCCTAATAGTAGGAATCCAATCCAGAATAGAATTCTCTAATTGATTCTTCTGCTTTTTGAAAAATGCAATGACCATCGAGACAAGTCAAAAAGTCGTTAGAGTTCTATTTGGGGCAGATTTCTGGATAATTGAATTCCCCTGTCACTGTTCTATCATGTCTCCATGACAACTTTGGGATCTATTTCCTAAATCCCTCATCTATTATCTATTTTCCTTCTCTGTGCAAATGGTCTATACTTATTCTCCAATGACAAAATCACTTCTATTTGTTCCTCTGTTGATTTTCATCCAAAAGTTTTTCACCAAAGCTTCTTTGCCTCATGGTTACTTGATTTTCCTAGCTGAATTGTTGTTGTCCCCTCATTTTTCAGTCATGTCTGACTCTTTGTGACCCCATTTAGGGTTTTCTTGGCAGAGATGCTGGAGTGCTTTGCCATTTCCTTCTCCAGCTCATTTTACAGATGAGGAAACTGAGGCAAATAGGGTGAAGTGACTTGCCCAATGTCACACAGCTAGTAGGTATCTGAGACCAGATACTCATGAAGATGAGTCTTTCTGATTCCACTGTTCTATCCACTGTGCTATCTAGCTACCCTAGGTTTTATAAGTCGTCTAGATAGATGATGGATAGATGATAGATAGATAGATAGATAGATAGATAGATAGATAGATGGATGAGAGAGAGAGAAGCCCATGCAAGATATGAACAAAGTAGAAAGTACAAGTTACAAGCCTTGTAAAACCCTTTTAAGCCAATAGTTCTTAAACTGAATCTTGAAGGAAGCTTTGTGTAAGAGACATGTGAGGAAAAGGAGAATGGGAGTCATGGGAAGAGTCAATGTAAAGGCAAAGAAATGAGAGATGGAGTATTGAGAGGGAAGAGGCCAGTATGACCGGGCCATGGAGCTCACAGAAGAAAATAAGGTCTAAGAAAATTACAAAGATAGAAAGGCCCAGGTTGGAAAAAACTTCACATGCCAAAGAGAGGAGTTTATATTTGACCCTAGAGGCAATCAATAGGGAGCCACTTAAGTTTATTGAGCTATATCTATGCAAAAGCACCAGGAGTTGAGTGGAGGAAGGATTGGGGTAAGGAGAGACTTGAGTCCAGGAAACCAGTCAGAAGATTCTTACAGTGATCTAGATGAGAGGTAATGACACTGAAGTTGTGAACCTGGGTGACTAGAGGGATAGTGGTACCCTTGGCAGTGATATCATATCTGAGGGCCCTTAGAACACAAGTGTCAGAGCTGAGAAGGCTCTTAGAACACAGGATGTCAGAGCTGGGAGGGGCCTTAGAACACAGATTGTCAGAGCTGGGAGGGCCCTTAGAACCCAGGATGTCAGAGCTGGGAGGGCCCTTAGAACACAGATTGTCAGAGCTGGGAGGGACATTAGGACACAGGATGTCAGAGCTTCAAGGTTCCTTGGAGGTTAGAGTCCACACTTCTCAATTTACAGATGTGAACCTTGAGAGTCTCAAGTGACATGTGAGTTTCCCAAGGTGACACAATGAGTTAGAGGCAGACCTGGAAACAGAACTCTGCTCTTTCTGACTCCCTGGCCAGCATTCCAATGTTGCTGGGAGTGACTGTGAGGGAGCAGCTTGGCTCCTGCTGAAGACCCTTTACTCCTGCAAAGTGAAGATTCAGTGGTTACACAAACAATTCTTCCAAAGTCACCTCCACAATCCTTTTAAGTCTTCATATGTATAAGGCATTTTTCTAATGTGGGACCCCTCTGTATTAGTACGTTACCATAAAAGGAATCCCCAGGTTAAGAGGATATGGATCCAGTCCCCTGCCACTGTAGTATCCCCCAATTCAGTCAGCCCCCTGGATTTGGAATTTAAAAATCTGGGTCCACCTCCTTACCCTACAACTTACCAACCACATGATCTTGACCTAGTCACTTAAAGTCTCTATTCCTCAGTTTCCTTATCTGTAAAATGAGGGCTTTTTACTAGAAAATCACAGAGGTCCCTCTCAGCTCTAAATCCCCTCCTCTTCCTCCTTCTCCATCTCCCCCATTTCAAAAATTGGGGTGCAGTCTCCTACCTAACATCCTAGCCACCCTGACCCCATCCACTGGCCCCCAAAGCCAGTCTCAGCATCTCAGCCCTAAAGTATGGACTAATCACTTACAACAGGTAATTTTTATTTACAGAGGGAAAAAAAAATCCAACAAACCCTTTTATCTTGAAACATTCAAAACCTCCTAATATCTGGCTGTGAGAGTTCCAAGAGTCCTAACCAGCCTTAATAGCCTGGGGCATTCTGACAGCAGTTCAGAGGAAACCTTGGCCCCGATTCAGCCCCCAGTTGTTTCTGATCTAATTGTGCCTTATAACTTTGCGCTTAATCTCGGATTTTTCTCCTCTTCTCTCTGTTCCATTTTTCCTTATCTCTCATTGTTTATTTGCTGTTGGGTCAGCTGGCATTATTACCCTCTGAAATAGCTGAGTCTGGAATGAGGCCCTCTATGGAGATCTGGGACTCCAGTAGCGCCTCTGAATTCTGGGGCTTTCTTTAACGCTTGCTGTCCCACAGCTGGGGGTGTTGCAGGTCTAGCCTGGATCAGCTCTCCCCACCTGGCCCAGCCTACCTCCACCTGCAGCTGGATGTCTGGCCAAACTTCCAGCCATATGTCTTAGTCAACAAGTTTTTTTTTGGGGGGGGCAAAGTATGAGACATGTGATTTCATTGCTTATAAGAAACTTCCAGTGAGAAAATGCCCCTTACAAAACAACAACCAAAACCTGCCTTGTAATTTATAATCTTAAAGAGTTGACTGGGCTATTGAGAGGTCATGTGATTTATCTAAGGTCACACAGTCAATCTATGTCAGAGGACCTGAGCACAACTATTTGTATGACTTTGAATAAGTTACCTTACATTCTGGGCCTCAGTCTCTTTATCTGTAAAGTGAGGAGACTGAGTGAACCAGATGACCCATCAGGTCCCATACAGTTTTAATCTGTGAACTTCTAATCCTATCACCCAAATTCAAATCTAACTTCTGCCATTTGCTTCCTTTGTGACCACAGGCAACTCACTTCCTCTGGGGGTCTCGGTTTCCTCTTTTGTAAAATGAATTAGATGACCTCTTAGGACCCTCTGAGTATGTGATCCTGCGTGTGTGTGTGTGTTTGGAAGGAATAGGGAACCAAATAAAGGGTTAGCCCACTCTGTAACCATGGGAATGTCAGGTGGTCAAGATTGATTGGCACTTGTGATAAGCAAAATGAACTAAACTGTAAAACTCATTAGAAGGTGCTTGGGAGGCTGAGAGAAGGGGTTTTTGGCAAGAAATCGAGGAGGGGGAGAATCCAAAGGAGTCAGCTCTTTCTAATGCACAATTGGTGTCTAGTTTATCTGCAGTCAAAAGCCCTAATGACTGACCTTATTCGTCTCTCCAAACTGGAAAGGTTAGAGAGGGCCACCAACTACCCGTGCAGCCTTTCCCTTCTCTGGGCCTCCATTTGTTTCAACATTTTTATTCTAATGTTCCCTCAGAACTCTGATGTCCTCTAGCTGGTTTGGGTCTCTGGAGATTTCATTTCCATAAATATTTGGGATCATCTGAAGATCAAGAACCGGAGGAAGTAATTTTAGCAATAATCTAGTCTAACAGTTTCAGTTTCTGTCTGAGGAAACTGAGGCCCAGAGATGTTAAATGAACCCAAGGTCACACAACTGAGATTTCAGTATGGATGAGCCAGTGTTCTTTCTTCTACTGTGTACACCTACTGTGTGCAAAGCACTGTGATGCTAAGGACCTGACAATATTTTATAAGATCTCCCCTTTGAACTGACAATCTGGGATGGTATTGGGTAGCCTCTTCCCCCTTCCTACCGCTTCCCACTCCATCCCCCCAACCCTCTTACATCCCTTTTGGCTTGGTGCTGTGTAGTCGGGGCTGCGTTACTAGGTCTCTGCCCCCTACAAGGCCCCTTCTCCCCTGGCTCTGTCCCCTTAATAATAGTTCCCAGTTGCCTTTTCCATGAACCCTCAGCCTCAGGGTAAACAGCCTTTTATTTAGTAAATACAATGGCTGGGGTTTAACTGCCAATTCTTGCTTCTCACTAAAGGAGGATTTTATGAGGAAATCTTTTTCTGGTGAAAGTTAATCAGCTTTGGTTCTCCTTCTAGGCAGGGCTTGGTATAGTGCCCCTGTGACCCGCACCTCTCTTGGAATCTGGCCTTGCTGCCCATCAGTTTCTCTCCCTTCCCCTGTCCCCCAACTCCCCCCGCCATCCCTCTTATTTCTTGTCTTCCCACCTCTCCTTTCCCTGTTGGTTCCTTCTCCCTCGCCCTCCCTAGCTTCCTCCACCTTTTCTTCTTTAGTCCCGTCCTCTTCCCTTTGCCCTTGTCACAATCAGGCTCTCCAAGAGATGTGACTGCCCCACTCCCCCAGTCTCCACCCAGTCCCCTCTGGTTTCTCCAAATCTCTCTTCTAGTGTCCCATTCTTTCTTCTGCATTCTCTTCATTCTTGCTCCTCTCCCCCATCTCCATCCACTTCCTAATCCCCTTCCTTCCCCTCTCCCTTCACTCCCTTCTTCCCTCTCTCCCTCCCTCACCTCCTTCTCTCTTCCTTCCGTCCCTCCCCTTTCTTTCTCTCTCCCTCTTCTCTCTCTCTGTCCTTCTCCTCACCTCTGTCTCTCTGTCTCTTCCCCCTCTTCTCTGTCTCTGTCTCTTCTTTTTTCTGTCTCTCTGTCTTTATCTCTATCTGTGAGTGTCACTGTGTCTCTGTCTCTCTCTGTCTCCGTCTGTTTGTCTCTCTCTGATATAGAAAAAGGAAAGATCAGGTACCCTTTATGTGGGGAGACACAAGTTACATGGGGCTCTGGGTTAATTAACATGGGTTCATTCTGGAGCAATTCCTGTCCTCTGTCTTATTCCTGTCCAGATGTTTCTCAACTCTATATACCCAAACCTAGTCTCTCTCCTGAAAGACTGCTTAATGAGAGTTTCAAATTCAATGTCCTCAAACTCTGCATATCCAAACCAAAATTCACCACCTTTCCCCCCAAACCCTCCTGTCTTCTAAAGTTAGTGTAACTATGGAGCTATAACATCATCCTTCCAGGCACCCAGGTTCAGTTTTGGTGTTGTTCAGTCGTTTCTGTCATGTGCAACTCTTTGTGACCCCATTTGGGATTCTCTTGGCAAAGATACTGGAGCAGTTTGCCATTTCCTTCTCCAGCTCATTTTGTAGATGGGGAAACTGAAACAAACAGGACTAAGTGACTTGTCCAGGGTCACACAGGTAGTAAGTGTCTGAAGTTGTACTGGAATTAGCTTTTTCTGGGTCCAAGTCCCAGACTCTCTCCACTGAGCCACCAAGCTCCTTTACAATCTGGCCCTCTCTTCTCTTTCTGGCCTTCCCACACATCATTCGCTTCCATGAACTCCACAATCCAGCCATCCTGGTATGTTTACTGTTCCTCCCACACAAAACCTCCATTTCTCATCTCCAAGATTTTCCCCTGGTTCTGCCAAATGCCTGGACTCCTCTCTCTCCTCATATCCTCCTCATAGGATCCCTGGCTTCCTTCAGGACTGAACTCCAATGCCACCTTCTGCATGATGTCTCTCTGGGACCCTCCAGCTACTCGTGCCTTACTCTCTAAGGTTAGCTTATACTTCTTTTGTATTATCTTGCTATAATATGTGTGTATGTATACATACAGGTAAAGATATGTATGTATATAAGTACACAACATGCATACACACAGTAAACAGTATATGTACTTCTACTCACATATCGATTAGCCAATTGACATCAATTAGCTTTTACAAAGGGAATTTACTAAGAAGGCAACAGATAGGATTCCATGAATAGAAGTTACAAGACCGCCTCTCAAACTGGAGGACCCTGGGTCTCTGGGGACCGCGGTCTTACAGCTGAAGCACAAGGGGATACACATGTAGGGAACATGTGGGGCCCTAAGAGTCCTTTCTCCTCTCTCCTGTTCTTACCACTTTGTTTCAGGGAAAGATGCCCCCTTGCTCAGTTAGGCTGTATCCTCCAGGACACAGTACCTAGACTGATGGGTCAATCCACTGCTAGAAGAGGTCAAGGAGGTCCCTTGGCTGTGGACCAGCCCCTCATCAGACTCATCTGTTATTGTTCCTGTCTCTGGAACTCCCATGATTGGTGGGACCTCAGATGGTTTTGATAAATTTCCGTACCTCACTATCTGTGGGCAAAGATTCATTGGGAAAGATGGAGGAAAAGTAAATGCATGTGTGCTCGTGCGTACGCGTGCGCATGCACACACACACACACACACACACACACACACACACACCATACTAAATGCAGTTGGGAGCACATGGTGGCCAGGTGGGAGATAAGGAAACTGTGTCTCCCCCTGACATCTCATGCAATCCTCCTTTAAAAACTTGTCAGGGGAAAAACATTTAAAAATTAAAATTAAAAACTTTAAAATACAATGTAAAAATTAATAAAAATTAAAATTGAAAGTTGTCAGAGGGGAGAGCAAGAGATCACCTGCTTGGGCCTTTTGTATGTCCCCCGATTTCTAGCTGAGCCCCTAATGAAACTACCGAGTTATTCTTGCTCCTTTTCATCATCTGTAGTGCTAGCCCCTTAGTCACTCAGGGATGGAGACTGGCTCCCTGAAGTTCCATGTGTTGGATTGAAACCAGCCAGGGGATGTTGTAAATCAGAGCATGTCCCAAGGGCTGGGCTCTCACTGGCCAATCCTTCCATAACATATTATTGTTGTTGTTTTTCTGATGGGATTCAGATAGAAACGGCCGTAGGACAAGTTACTAAGCTGCTATTTTTTTCTATTTGATGAAGTTTGGTCCCTCAATGATTAAAGTACTAGGCTTAGCATCAGGAAGACCTGAATTCAAATCTCACCTCATATACTTGCTATCTTTCTGATTCTGGGCAAATCACCTAACCTCTGTCTGCCTCAGTTTCCTCCCCTGTAACACCTCCCAGGGCTGTTGTGAGATTCAAATGAGAGAATTATTATGAAAGTCCTTCACAAACCTTAAAGCATCACAGCTAGCTAGTAAGTTCTGAGGAACACTGCATTTTTGTAATTGAATAAGCATATATGGCTCTAAGCTCATCTTCTACAGAGTCCTTGAAAGCATCCTTGGTATGGCTCAGCCTGAACTAGGGAAGGGCTAGAGAATTAACATAGTACCTACTATACTATACTGTGCTAAGTAAGCCATTTACAAGTATTATCTCACTTGATCCATGGGGGTGGTTGTCATGTGGACAGAAAGAAGGGCCTCAAGGTGAAAAACGTTTCAATAAGATTTTGCAAGAGATGAAGAAGTTGAAAATGACTTTGAGGTCATTTGGTGTCACATGACATAAGCTGGACAGCCAGGAAGATGGTGATACGTAGCCTCAATGTAAAAAGGAGGAGCACCAGAAAAAGAATGAATGGAATCTGAATGCAGATTGAAGAGCATTACATTTCACTTTCTTTATTTTTTTCCTTTTGGTCTGTTACTTCTTTCACAACATGACTAATGAGGAAATATGTTTTACGTGATTACACATATATAATCTATATCAAGTTGCTTGCTGTCTTGGTGAGGGGGAAGTGAGGGAGGGAAGGAGAAAATTCGGAACTAAAAGTATTTCTAAACAAATGTTAAAATTAGTCTTTACATCTAATTGGAAAAATAAAATAGTACTAAAAAGAGAGGGCAGAAACAGGCAAGGGGACACTGAGGTGAGTATGTGTTGGGTATGGAGAAGCAAAGGCTAGGGGGCTTTGATTAGGGCAGGGAGATGACTGATATCCAGGACTCTGGGAGGAAGGCTGCTCCCTGATGAGCATGCTTTGCTATACCTGTGTGTGTGTGTGTGTGTGTGTGTGTGTGTGTGTGTGTGTGTGTGTGTGTGTGTGTGTGTGTGTGTGTGTGTTTAGTAGTAGCAGCAGCAGTAGTGGTAGTGTTCATGGTGGTGGTAGTAGTAGTAGTAGTAGTAGTAGTAGTAGTAGTAGTAGTAGTAGTAGTAGTAGAAGAGCCTTGTGATTTGCTGTGTGGAAGTCAGCTTTCTGTGCCCTGTGTTTTCCTCTTTCCCATCCCAGTCCTTCCACATTGAGGGAAAATACCCTCATTGTGCTGAGAGGGTGTCCAGTACTGGGCCTGTAATCAGGAAACATGTAGTGGCTGAATTGGATGCTTTCATGGATGCTTGCTCTGGGCGGTCTTGGCAGGGGAAAGAGAGTAGGGGATTGGAGTGACCTGGAGGCCAGTGCCTCTTCTTCATCAAGGACCTTCTGGGCCTTGGGGAAGGGAAAGTCACAGCTCAGAGAAACCAGAGAAAAAGCCCCAGGACTTGGGTGCCATTTGTCCCAGGTGGGATGAGAGCAGAGATGGCCAGGGGCCAGGGGATGAACAAGTCACTCCAGAGGAAGCTCAGACTCAGTCTGGGACTGCACCTTAACTACCCCAGGACTCAAGTCAAGCCTTGGTCACTGGGGCGAGAGAGGAAGGCGCTATTGGGGATTGGAGCCACCTGGGGCCTGACAGGCTGGGGGCAGTGCGGATTTTGTTCCAGCTGTGACTCACCAAAAGCAGTTGTCAGAAAACCTTCTTGCTGTGCATGGGGTGAAGAGGACTGATGGAAGGCTGAGAGTGGACTTTGAGAATAAATCAGTTCCTTTGGGAGCTGGCTTGTGCTGAGCTCAGTTTCCTCATTTGTAAAATAAAAGTTTGCCCTTCTAGATCAAACGCTCTAAAGGCCCTTCCAGCTCCAGGAAAAAGCAAAGAAAATCAGAGTGGGAAGGGATCAAGAGCATTAGGACATTTTGTGTGTCTTAACATTTTATATTTTAAAGTCTGTTTGAGAACTGACATTCTTCTGTCTCTAGGGCTTCATGTTCTGAAGCCCTTTCTAGCTCCCATGTTCTGTGTTCTAGGATCTGCACCCTTTCTGACATTTGCTATCCTAAATCTCCTCCCAGCTCTGACACTCTGTATTCTCAATTCTCTTTCTACTCTATCATTCTTGGTTTCCCATTCTAGTCTTCTCCCTTTCTCATCTTACCCTCTATGATAGCTGGGCATGCTTCCTGGCTCTTCCTCAATGAAGACACTAAATCTCTTGACTCTGGCCATTTTCCCATTTTCTTCTTCCCCAGTGGTTGGAATTCTCCCCCTCCTCACTTCTGTCTCCCAGCTTTCTTGGCTTCCTTTGAGTCTCAGCCCCACCTTCTGAGAGAAGCCCTCTCCCAGGCCCAAACTAGTAGTTCAACCTATACCTGCAATAAATTCTGACTATAACACAGAGATAGGTGGTGCAGTGGGTAGAATGCTGGGCTTGGGATCAGGAAGACTCATCTGCTAGAGTTCAAATCTGGCCTCAGACACTGACTAGCTGTGTGACCCTGGGCAAGTCACTGAACCCTGGTTGCCTCAGTTTCCTCATCTGTAAAATGATCTGGAGAAGGAAATGGTGAACTACTCCAGTATCTCTGCCAAGAAAACCTCACATGAGATTATAAAGAGTTGGACATGAGTGAAAACAACTGAACAATAATGTGCTTGATGAGAGGTCACCCAGACTTTCCTTGGAGAAAGGGGAGCCCCTAACTTTTCGATGCAACCCATTTTTGGACAGCTCTAACTGGTGGGAAGTTACATCGACAGCTTCAAAATTGGCACCCATTGTTCCTGATTCTGCCTCAGGGGTCAAACAAGTTCACACTTGACACACTTATTAGCCGTGTGACTTTGGGCAAGTCACTTAACCCCAATTGCCCTCCAAAAAGCAAAAAAAAAAAAAGAAAACAAAACAAAACAAGCTCAGGGGTGACTTGGTGGCACAGTGAGTAGAACACTGGCTCTGGAATCAGGAGGACCTGAGTTCAAATCCAGCCTCAGACACTTAACACTTACTATCCATGTGACCTTGGGCAAGTCACTTAACCACAATTGCCCTGCCTTCTCCCTCCAAAAAGAAGGAAGGAAGGAAAGAAAGAAGGAAGGAAGGAAGGAGGGAAGGAAGGAAGGAAGGAAGGAAGGAAGGAAGGAAGGAAGGAAGGAAGGAAGGAAGGAAGGAAGGAAGGAAAGAAGGAAGGAAGGAAGGAAAGAAACAAGTTCACTCCCTTCTCTATATGACAGCCTTTCAAATACTTGAAGATACTACCATGTTCCCTGGAATCTTCTCTTCTCCAGGTGACACATGCCAGATTCCTTCAACTGAATTTCCTATGACAGGGAAGCGAGGCCCTTTGCCATCTTGGTTACCTTCTATCCCTGACTTTCTTCAACCCAGAACAAACTGCCATACTCCAGATGAAGCCTAATGAGGGTAAAGTACAATGGGAGTATAATCTCATTCCTGGAGTCTCTGTCCCTCTTTATGCAGTCCAGGATCATATGAGCTTTTTGGTATGCCACATCACACTGCTGACACCTGTCGAGCTTGTGGTCCACTGAAGCTCCCAGATCTTTTACAGAACAGCTGCTCCCTAGCCAGTCCTCTCTCATCTTAGGCTTGTGAAATTGATTTTTCTTATCCCAAAGTCAGACTTTATATTTTGTGTTATTGCATTTCATATTATTAGGTTCAGTCAAATATGCTAGCTAATAAAGGTTCTTTTAAGTCCTGACTCTATAATTTTCATGTCTCAGACACAAAGTAGCATCTGTGTATGTGTGTCCTTGTGCATGTGAGTATGTGTAGGGGCTGACCTTTTCTCCCATGTAACATTCCCTAAGGACAAGATATCTCTCATCCCCCTCTATTATTTTTGTCCCTTCTTCTCTTTCTGTGGTCTCATTAGCTTAATTTAGGGAGGATAGAGAAGGGGAGCATGAAAGATTTGGGACCTGTTAAAGAAGTAGTCATAAATCCTACAATTAGTGACAGGAATGGGGGACGCAAAGTACCTAGTTTTGTTCTGGAATCAAGGATCCACATCAGATTTCTGATTGATGTGAATAGTGACAGCAGCTCAGTGAACAACTTTTTCCAGATCAAATTCAGGGAAAAGAAGGTCTCTCCCCTGTAGACAGCTAGGGCTCTTCCTGGTGTGAGTCAAATAACAGATAGTAGGAGGAACACTGTGCTGATAGAATATGAGATGAGGTCACCATTGGAAGGCATAGAAGAAAGAGTGAGCTTTCAAGAGGGACCTGAAGAAAGAGTAAGCTCTTAGGACACATGGTGGGGGTAGGATTAGGGGAGGCTGGGAATCATTGCTTATCTAGAAGCTGGGATATGATGGAAACTGAGAAGAGAGCCAGTGTAGTGGAGAGAAAAGAGCATTAGACTAAAGTTAGAGAGTTCATAGTAACGAAAACTATATGAATGCAATTACAAAGCACTCTTTACACAACTAAAGACAAAGCTAAATAATTGGAGAAATATTAATTGTTCATGGGCAGGTTGAGCCAATATAATAAAAATGACAACATTGCCCAAATTAATTTACTTATTCAGTGCCACATCAATCCAACCACTAAAGAATTACTTCAGAGAGCTAGAAAAAATAATAACAAAATTCATATGGAGGAATAAAAGATCAAGAATATCAAGAGAATTCGTGGAAAAAATGGGAAGGGGGACTAGCAGCACCAGATTTCAAATTATACTACAAAGCCATAATCATCAAAACAATTTGGTAATAGAGAGATGATCAATGGAAAGGATTAAGTCCACAATATATAGAGTCAAATAAATATAGGAGACTAGTGTTTGACAAACCCAAAGATCCCATTTATTGGAGGAAATAACTCACTATTTGACAAAAACTTTTCAAAAACTTGGAAAGCAGACTGGCAGAAAGTAGTTACACAACACCTCACACAATATATCAAGAGAAGCTCCAAATGAGTATGTTATTTAGACATAAAGAGTGACATCATAAATAAATTAGATGCACAGAAGAAATTACCTGTCACATCTATGGATAGGACAAGAGTTCATGAACAAACAAGAGATAAGGAGGTTCACAGGAGGTAAAACAATTTTGAGTACATAAAATTAAGAAGCTTTCACACAAACAAAACCAATGCAGTTAAAATTAGAGACGCAAGAAATTGTATATGTATGTTTATGCGTAAATCTTTATAGCAAGTTTCTCTGACAAAGGACTGATTTCTAAGACATATAGGGAACCAACTCAAATCTAGAAGAATAAGAGGACTTTTCTAATTGATAAATCATCAAAGAATATAAGTAGGCAGTGCTCAGAGGAAGACATCCAAGCTATCAATAGCCATATGAAAAAATGCTCTAAATTATTCATAATTAGAGGAAATACAAATTAAAACAATGCCGAGGTGCCACCTCACACCCATCATTTTGACAGAAGTGACAAAAAAAAAAGGAAAATGACCGATGCTGGAGGAGCTATGGAAAAACAGGTATACTAATGCACCGTTGGTAAAACTGAACTGGAATGGCCATTCTGGAAAGCAATGTGGAACCATTCACAAAAAGCTATTATTCTGTGCATACCCTTCGACTCATCTAAACTGCTGTTACATCTATACACTGAGCAGATCAACAAAAGAGGAAAAGGACCCATATGTACAAAAATATTGAAAGCATCTCTTTTTGTTTTGGCAAAGAATTAGAAACCAAAGGGATCAATCAATTGGAGAATGACTAAACTAGTTATGACATATAAATATAATAGAATAGTATTGATGAAGAGTATGGTTTCAGGAAAAAACTGGGCTTATGAACTAAAGAAAGTGAAGCAAACAGAGCCAGGAAAACAATTTCTACAATAACAACAATATTGTAAAAACAAACAACTTTGAAAGACTCAGGAACTCTGATCAACATAATGACCAACCAGGACTCATGAGGAAAGATGCTGTCTACTCCCTTGGGCAAATCACTGCAAAATATATGGAATCCTTTAAATGTTGTAGTCCTGTTCAGAGGAGATGACCAAAGGGCATAGTCAAAGAGACTTTCTTCAGTATGTTTATTGGGGAGTGGAGAGGTGGCAAGTGTGTGGCTTTAGCTGAAGAGTGTAAAGGATTTGAATGAGATAAGTGGAAAGGAGAATGTGCATTCCAGGAGGATTCAAAACAGGGACAAAGGTGGAGAAGTTGGACTATTAAGGGCCTGGCACATGGTAGGTATTTCAATGATTATTGATTGGTTGAGTGATTGATGTTGTATTGAGGCATAATAAGGGGACTAGTCTGAGTAAGGCAGAAAATGTGAAGCAGTTAGTGTTATCAGCTTATGGAGGGGCATCAAATGTTAGCTTGAATTTTAGGTGAAAGGCAATAGGGAGTTATTATAGGTACATGAGTAGGGAGTAACATCCTTAGAAGTGTGATTTATAATGACTGGCTAGTGTAGGGGATAGGTGAGAAAGAAGTACTAGAGTGAGAGAGGCCAGCAAGGAGTCTGTCACAATGATCTAGGAGGGGGTGACAAATCCCCTAAACAGGGTTAGGCATACCCAAATTGAGTGGAGAGTCAACAGCTCATGGAGAAATTAACATTTACACAGTACTATAAAAGCTCTTTCCTACCTCAGGTCCTCAGGCAAATCTATGAAAGGGGCAGGATGGTTCTTATCATCCCACTTAACAGATGAAGAAATTGAGGCCCAGAGAGAGGGAAAAAAATAGAATCCCAGAACATGGAATATTAGAATATGGAAGACCAGAACTGGAAGGGACCGTCAGAGATCTTACCTCCTTATTAGGAAGCTAAGGTGCAAAGACATAAGGTACCTCCCATTACATAATTAGTAAGTATTAAAGATGGGTTTAGAATTCAGGCTCCATGACTCCCCTTCCAGGGCTCTTTCTATACTACTCCAAAAAAAATATGTCTTGTCTCATCAAAGTCTGGGGCTGTGAATATTTATATTATGTATTATTATTATATTTATATTATATATGATACTTATTTATATTGCTGGTCTCCTACCCCTACACCCCACCACAATCCCACTACCACATCCCCACCTCTATGGGTCATTAAGGAACTAAGAACTTCAGGGTACTATCCCATGATAGACATGCAATCAGCATTTACTGAAGAAATGGATGGATGGATGGATGGATGGATGGATAGATGGATGGATGGATGGATGGATGGATGGATGGATGGATGGATAGATGGATGGATGGATGGATGGATGGATGGATGGATGGATGGATGGATGGATGAAACCTGCTAGGATGGGATATTTTATTTAACTACAACCAAACCAGGCATATGCAGGGCAGGGGGAAAAGTCTTCCTGGAGGAAAAAAAAAAAGACTAGAAGAATGAGGTCTTCTCTGTGAAGCCCCCAAAGGACTATGAGAAGAGTCTCTTCATCAAAAGTTCTCTGGAAAGAGTGATAGGTATTATGGGGTGCATCTGCTGGATGCTTACTGTAGAGAAGACATGGTTGGTCACCCTTCCAAACCTTCCATCCCAACCTTCTTCTCTCCTATACATGTTCTTGTTTCCAAGAATAATGATAAACATTTATAGAGCACTTTAAGGTTGCAATGAGTCTTCACATCCATTTTCTGATTTAATTAATAGTTATAGAATAGAAGAGGTGGGAGGAACCTTAGAACAGAGAGTGCCACAGCTGGAAAGGACCTTAGAACAGAGAATGCCACAGCTGGGAAGAACCTTAGAACAGAGAGTGCCACAGCTGGGAAGGAACCTTAGAACAGAGAATGTCCCTGGATAGGACTTTAAGACAAAAAAGGTCAGATCTAAATAGAAGTGACCTTGGAAACACAAAATGTCAGAGCAGGAAGGAACTCTTAGAAGAAAGTGTACCAGAGTTTGAGGAGACCTTAGAACATATGTATCAGGACTCAGAGGGCCCTTGGAACATAGAACATAGGATGTCAGAGGTAGGAGGGCGCTAAGAACAGAGAATATCAGAGCTCGAAAGGGCATTAGAAGACAGTGCTGGAGTCAGAAGCTAACTTAGCTATCCCTTGACCCAACCAAACACCTCATTTTCCAGATGTGTCCCGAGGAAGGAGAGTTGCCCAAGAGTTCTAGCAGCCCAGTAAGGTAGGCAATACAAGTTTTATTGTCCCTGTTTGGTCCAATAAACTGAGACTCAGAGAGTTGTAGACACCTGCTCAACATCATAAGGCTGGTAAGTTCAAGGGTCGCATTCAAACCCAATTGTTTTCACTCTAAATCTAGATCTCTTTTCACAACACTGGGGGGTCTCAAGAGTTCCAACTCAAGGCTGTCCTTGAAGACAGTGGCAAGAAACAGAACTGAGTAACTGTAAATAAGGGAAGGAGGAAGAACCTATTTTTTTGTTAGTGATTGGTAGAAAGGGGCTGACTTTATGAACATGAGCCTCAGGAGAGCTACCATTTTCTCTCCCTTCAGTCACCACCAACTACAATCCCTAAATCACAGTGTCCCACGACCTCTCTTTGCTGCCCCCCAGAGAGGGCTTTAGCCTGAGGTGAGTGGCTCTATCCAAAGCCCTCCTTGATTCAGACTCAGGGTCCAGTGACCTGGAGGATCTCAGGGTGAGGAGGATGATTCACAGACATCACAGCCCCCTAGCCTGACTCAGCTCCAGTCCCAGGTTCTGCCAACCCTCCTAACCCCCTGGGGCGGGGCTGGACTTGGGGAAAAATAATGAGATTTCCTATCCAGGATTCCTGGAGATTTAGTGCTGTTATGATAACCTCAGCCTTTCCTGGGGTTAGGCAGCATAAAGGAATCATGGAAACAAGCAGAGCACCCAGAGTTACAAAGGATTCCAGCCTAGGTCCCCTCCACCGCAGCTTTGGACACATGGCCATCCAGCCTCGGCTTGGGCAAGCTTCCAGGGACATCGGGAGGCAGCCCATTCCACTGGGGAATGGATCTAGTTGTCAGCAAATTTTTCCTTATATGGATCTGAAAACCATACTCATCATTGTTCTGGTACTCACCACTGTTTCTGTTGGGTCCTCTCTAGGGCCGATGGACAAGCATTTATTGAGTGTTTACTATGTGTCAGGCACTGTGCTAAGGGCTAGGGATACAAAGAAAGACAAAAAAAGCCCCTGCCTTCAAGGAGCTTGCAGTCTAATGGAGGAAGACAATATGAATGAAGAATGAATGGATGAAGCAGGCATCTGTTCAGTACTGTACTTACCATGTGCCAAGCCCTATTTACAGAGAGTAATGGCCCTACTCTCATAGTCTAGTAACTATGTCCAAACAATCACACACAAACCAGACACATACAAGAGATGATATCAAAGGGACATAACCTCTCAAATCTAATGACCTCAACAGTTTTCTCTAAACATGTGAAGATCATCAGTCAGGCCCCTATCCTCATCATCAATCCTTTCCTTTTTCTAGCTAATGTTTCCTACTTCTCTCCCTTGTTCCTGGTCGAATAAAATGTCTAGTCTCCCTCATCTCATCATCCTGGCTACCCTCCTCTGGTTATGCTCCAATTTTCAATGTCCCTTCTAAAATATGATGCCTAGAACTGAACACAGTATTGAGGTTGCTGCCCCCTGCCCAGCAGGTTAATCACTTCCCTCATTCTGAACATTCTACTGATATTAATCCAGTCTAAAATGGAATGACCTGTTTTAACGTGCCAATCTGCACATATATGTGTGGGTGAGCATATATATGTGTGAATGTCTCTATATGACTGTGTGTTCTCTCTGGGGAAATCAGAATGAAAATGGATGTTTCTGCTTTTAAGATATCTCTGTGGGAGCTCCCTTCCTCTGTGGCTTCTCTGTGAGTTTGATCGTTACAGATCATAGACTGTCAGAGGACTTAGAGGATCTCCCCTCCCCTCATATGGACAGGTGTTGGGGGACCCCACCAACTGAGGTTGACTCAAGGGTACATTTGGTAAGACTCACCCCAAGCAGTGTTTCCTGCTGCTTATTCCAGATGTCAGAATTATTAGTTATGGCTCTGGTGTGTGTGAGAAGGTGAAGGGAGGGTTTTTTGGTTTGGTTTGTTTTGGTTTTGGTCTTTAGGAATGTCTAGAGATATGGAGGTTTTTAAAGAGGCCTTGGCTCATTGCCCTGGTCTTAGATGCTGATGTTTGTCCTTTCTTTTCAAAGAGGACCAACTACATCACAGAGTGATATCTTGACCTGCAAGTAAATTGGATTTAAGTGAGGCAGACTTGCACAAAGTGGTCTACCTCACTTTGTCTTCCAGGGTCATCCAAGGCCAGTGACAAGACAAAAGTCAGAATGGCTGGTGATGACCCGGGATGCAGCGGATGACCTTGGCATCTCTGATGCCTGACCAAGTTCTAAGCATTCCACTGAGTCTGCTTCAGCCACCTTCATGGCCTTTGGAATAAATTATTCTCATCCATCGACCCAATGGGGAAAGTCTTCACACACTTGGGGTAGACATCCCCCTAACTCCCTGACGGGTTGGTTACTCTCAGCCTGGTTTGGCCCTTCTAAGGAGATGCTTTTGCCAAGGTGTGACCACTGGACATGATACAAGTGAGAGTTGGGTGATAGGTGGACAGCAAAAATATATGAGCAGCCCTGAAAAGGGCTCAGCAAGGCCTCACACCAGAAGTGCTAGTCACCCCTGAATACCCCCTACACTCCCACCCTAGCAGAAAAAGAGGTAGGAAGAGTACTCTATCACAGAGGCCTCAGTTTCCTTTTCTGGCAAATGGGTATGATAATATTTATACTTCCAGCCACACGTGGCTGTTATGAGGGGAACACTCAGTAAACCTTAAAGGCAATAGAAATGACATCTACAGATTATTCTTTTCCTCTACCCACAGTCCTTAGGGCTGCAGAGCTGGGATATCTGTAGGCCTGAGCATTCAGCCCTCTCTCCTTAAAGGAGGCAAGCTCCCGTTAGCTTTTGCCTTCATCTGCTTTGTTTCTCTCCTGCCTACCTCCTGCCCATTCATTCCTTGAAGTTCACCCCTCCCATGGTGGCAGCCTCAGTGAGTGACCTGAGCTGGGATTTATGGGGCTGGCCCTCTAGGAGGGGGACGGGGAATAAATCATGGAATATTTAGGAAAGTGATCCACATTTGTTACCCTTAATACTATGTTTAACATGTCCAAGAGGGGCTCATAAATCAGGGAGGCTCAGCCCTCCCAGGCTCCTGGGGGTGTGGGGGGAGGAGAAGGAGGGAAGCCCAGATCCAGGTTTGGAAATTTCCCTCCTTTTAATTCAGTCTGAGAATCAGGCTGATGGCTTTCTGACTCTGGGCAAGGACGAGACAGGGCTTCATATGTGCTTTCCACATTTCCCTCATGCTGAGACTGTGTGTTTTGTGGGTGTGCCCTTCTCCCCTACCCCATGTAGTTGTTTAGATGGGTAGGAGTGCCTGCCTGCATATGTCTACATGTGGTGCAAGTAAGTGTATGTGTAGAGCTTATATTTAGGCATGTTGGGTCACGCATACACAGAACCACATAGGGTTGAGCCAGAAGAGTCCTTAGAACATGGAAGGTTAGAGCATAGAATGTCAGAGCTAGAAGAGGTCTTAGAACATTGGCCCTTAGAAACACAGAATGTCAAAGCTGGGAGGGCCCTTAGAACATAGGATGTCAGAGCTGGGAAGGCCCTTAGAACACAGGAGGTCAGGGCTGGGAGGGCCCTTAGAACACAGGATGTCAGAGCTGGGAGGGCCCTTAGGACAGCTGTCAGAGCTGGGAGGGCCCTTAGAACACAGGATGTCAGGGCTGGAAGGGCTCTTAGAACAGGGAATGTCAGAACCGGGAGGGAGCTTAGAACACAGGATGTCAGAGCTGGGAGGGAGCTTAGAACACAGGATGTCAGAGCTGGGAGGGTCCTTAGAACACAGGATGTCAGAGCTGGGAGGGTCCTTAGAACACAGGATGTCAGGGCTGGGAGGGCCCTTAGAACAGAGAACTTCAGAAAAGTTTATTATAACTAAAAAAAAAAAAAAAGACTTCAAAGATCATCTAGTACAGCTCCCTCATTTTACGGTGGAGGAAACAGAAGCCCAGAGCAGGGAGTTCAAATCCTGACTGCAACTTCATCTAAGCCTTTTGGATCTCAATTTCTTCCTGTATAAAATAAGGGGCCTTTTGGAATGAGGGGAGGACTGATCTCTAAGGTCCCTCCCAGTTCTGCATCTATGATCTTATCATTACAAGTGACTCTCCCAAGGTGACACAGTAAATTAGTGACAAAGCTCAGATGAGATCCCAGCTGCTCTGACCCAGAGGCCAGTGTCCTTTCCATCACACCAGTCTGAATAAACATTGGTTAAATAAGAACTGTTGTTTGGAAAATGATCTTTATTGACTCATTGTGGGTTTCTTTTCTGTGTACTGTCCCTGCTGTGGCAGGTAAGTGCCCCCCAGGGCAGGGGGCGCAGATAAGAGTTCTGGGTATAGGTCAGGACATGGTCAGCAAGCCAGGGGCACTTCCCAAATAAATGCTCAAAACAAACAGACACTGGATGGGAGGGCCTGTACCACCTTGTCTTACACACGAGGATCCTAAAGCCAGAGGGTTAAGTGTCTCGTCCAAGGTCACACAGCAAATTTATGGCAGAAATGAGAATAGAAATCCTGACCCATGTGTCTTTTCTACTAACTCTGTATGGTGCATGTACATATGACATATAATATGTCTAGAGGTGTTAGTATACACGCATATGGGGGGCATGGGAGGTGGAGCTCCCCGTTTGGGGTATCTGTGAGGAAAAACACTATTTGAGTAGATTCCTCCTTGGCATTGACCCCTCGGGTTTTCTTTGTAACTTTATCCTGTTTGAATCCTGAATGGAGAGCTGGATTCTCATGTACCAGGTAGAGAGAAGGACTGAACAGACAAATAGATAGACAAGAACTTCCATAGGACTGCCTGGAGCACGGGATTAGATGTACATTGTCTGCACACGGTTGTTTTCATGTTACCTCCCTCATTAGAAGGCAAGTTCCTTGTACACCAGAACCATATTTTTGCCTTTCTTTGTATGTCCTGCACCTAGCACAGGGCCAACACACAGTAGGGGCTTAATAAATGCCCGTTGATGATAACAACAATCTCTAGGCTGTCGTTCATCTCACAGAAGGCACATGCCAGATGAATTTTTCAGGACACAGAATCTCTGGCTGGGAAGCACCTCAGACAGCACTGAGTCCAACCCAGGGAACCTCTCTATAACTATTGCTAATGCTTCAGTGTGAAAGCCTCCAGAGATGGGGAGCTCATTATATCATGAAATCTTCCATTGAATTTGGGACAGCTCTCATTGCCTGGAAGTTTTCCCTACTGTAACCCAAGATGTACCTTTCTACCCTGAGTTCCGCTAATTCAGTCCTCTGAGACCAAACAGAATAAGCCTAGTACCTTTTATACAGGACCAGCTTTCAAGTATTTGAGGGCAACTGTCTTCTATGATGTTACTCCTCCATTCAAAAATCTTCATTGGCTCCCCATGCTTGCAGGATAAAGTTCACATTCCTTAGTACGGCAGTCAAGGCCTCCATAATCAGAGGCCATCCTGCCTTTCTAGCTGGAGAGATAAGTGACAGATAGATAGATAGATAGATAGATAGATAGATAGATAGATAGATGGATGGATGGATGATGGCTAGATGGATAGATAGATAGATAGATAGATAGATAGATAGATAGATAGATGATGGATAGATGGATGGATGGATGGATGATGGATAGATGGATAGATAGATGGATGGATGGATGGATGATGGATAGATGGATAGATAGATAGATAGATGGATGGATGGATGGATGGATGAATAGGTAGATAGAGCATTTATTAAGTGTTTTTACATGCTAGGCACTGTGCTCAGCACTTGGTATTCAAATACAAGTAAGCAAGACAGTTTCTGCCCTCAAGGAACTTCCATTCCAATGGGGAAACACAAAAATGGAGCTGGGAAATTGGCTAGTGGAGGCAGGATGACCAGAAAATGGCATGGAGGCCTGGTTCTGAGCAAGATAAGGCAGAAGTTCACTTAACAGAGCCTGGTATCCCAGGGGCAGGGTCGGAGGCTCCAGTGTGGGGGTGTGGAGCAAGGGGAGAAGGACTCTCTATTCTAGGAGATAGGACGATTCTCTGTCTCCTGCCCATGTGCCTCTCTTTCATGATTCCACAATTTGCTTTTGCTGTTTCTCATATCTATAACAGTCTCTCTTCTTTCCTCCATATCTATATCTATTCAAGTCCTTGCTCATCCTTCAGGGCCCAGTTCAGACATCACCTCCTCCAAGAAGTCCTTCCTTATCTCACTAGGAGGAAAGAATTTTTCCCTTCTTCTAACTTAACAGTTTGTTTTCACCTCTTTTATGTATTAATGTTGTTTTCTTTTCCTCTCTTTTCCTTTCTTTTCCTTTCTTTTCTTTTCTTTTCTTTTCTTTTCTTTTCTTTTCTTTTCTTTTCTTTTCTTTTCTTTCCTTTCCTTTCCTTTTCTTTTCTTTCTTTTTTTTTTTTTGGAGGACAATTGGGGTTAAGTAACTTGCCCAAGGTCACAGGGCTAGGTTTTTGTTTGTGTGTGCATTAAGTGTCTGAGGCCAGAACCGAACTCAGGTCCTTCTGACTCCAGAGCCGACGCTCTACTCACTGCGCCACCTAGCCGCCCTGTTGTTTTCTTTTATGCTGTAGCTATTTATACATATGATATTCTTCTCTTTACCCCACCCCAGTCTGCCACTAGACTTTAAGCCTCATGAGGTCAGGGACCACGTCTTAACCATATTGTATACCTTGCTGTATACACCAGAAGGTCTTGCAGAGAATAGGTGTTTAATAAAGGATTATTAAATAAAATTGAATTGAATTGAGTTTAATTTAATTCAATAAGCATTTATTAAGTGCCAATTGTGTGCCAGGTATTGGGATAGGAGACAAAAAATGAAACAGTCCCTACCTTTAAGGAGTTCACCTTCAAATGGAGAAAATATCATGTACACATATGAGTACATTGAAATTTATCCAGAGCCACTTCAGGGTAGATGGGGAAAGCCATCACACCTTGGGAGATGAGAAAGTTTCCAAAGAAGGTGACATTTGAGACGAACCTTGAAGGGAGTTAGGGGCTTCAAGAGGAAGAGGTACCCAGGTAGAACATTCCAGGCCTGGGGGGTATAGATGGAAACCTGGGAAAAAGAAGCAGGTCTAAAGGAAAAGTGAACATAGAGAGTTTGGGCTGTTAAGACATCCTACTGGAAATATCTACCCAGTAAACCCTACCATCTAGTGAAGCAAGGTGGGTTCAACGGAGAGATGAGGGTTGAGGGCAGAGCAGATAACTTGGAATCATCTGCTCTGGGATGATAATTGTATAGATGGAAACTGATAAGATATTAGAGAATAGGGGAGGGGGGGAGAAAGAGAGAGAGACAGAGAGACAGAGATAGAAAGGAGAGAGGGGGGGAAAGAGAGAGAAAGAGAGAGAGAGAGAGAGAGGAGATGCAGGAAAAAGAGGAGGGGGAGGGAAGGAAAAGAGGAGAGAGAAAAGAGCAGAGAGGATAGAGGAGGAGAGGGCCCTAAGCATGAGTCCTGTGGAAAACCCAAGTGAAGGGGTTGAGGTATGATGAAGAGCCAGTGAAAAAGGCTGAGCCAGAGCAGACACAGGTAGGAGAACCAGGAGAAACTGAGGACATGAAAAGTCAGGGAGGAGAGATTACCCAGGAGCAGGGTGGTCACTAGTGTCTGAAGCTACAGAGAAGCCAAGAAAGACAAGGTCTGAGAAAAGGCCCTTGGACACAGCAATGAAGAGGTTGTTATTAACTTTGGAAGAAGCAGTTTCAGTCAAGTGATGGGGTCAGAAGACAGATTCCAAGGAGCTGGAGAGTGAATGGGGATAGAACCAGACTCCTCGTTCTATCCCCATTCACTCTCCAGCTCCTTGGAATCTGTTCTGAAATAAAGAGAAAGATTCTGGAGCCTGGTTCTGAAATAAGGAGAAAGATGGGACAATGTCTGAGCAAAAGGGTCCAGTGAAGGTTTTCTGTTCTGTTTTTGTTTCTTAAAGGATGAACATTCATAGGACAGGTCTTATATTCTAAGGAAAGTCCTTTCTGTCTCTGACAGTCTCTTTTCCAAGGCCTCTCCCAGCTCTAAAATTCCAGGTTCCACATCCCCTTTCTGCTCTGACTTTCTCTGTTCTAAGAGCTTTTCCATGTCTGACAGTCACTGTTCTAAGGTTGAATATTCTGTGATATTCAGTGCAGAAAAGGTGAGTGTGTGAGAAAGGCTTGGCCTAGGTGACCTGATCTCCTGTGCTCACCAGGTTCCCTGAGGCCTCCCAAGAAGACAGCCTGTCTGGGATGGAGGCCTGGAATGTGAACTCCTGAATGTTGCCTCCTCACCCCTCCCTCCTGCTGGCTGCATACTACAGTCTTCACCACTCAGAGAGATGTGTGTGTGTGTGTGTGTGTGTGTGTGTGTGTGTGTGTGTGTGTGTATGGTAGTGGGGAGGGAAGGTGGTCTTGGCACTAACCCTGAGCCCTGGGCCAAGGAGAGTCAGTCAATGGGCCAGCATGGTCCAAAGGCTCATTGACCTCTTATTAGGGGCTTTGGGGAACAGTGGGGGAAAAGAAGAATGAGAGTGGGGGTGGGAAATGCTCTACCTCCAGGGAGCTTCCTAATGACCCAGCCTTCCCCCTCCTCCCCCAGTCTGGCTGTGGGATCTCTGTCCATCCTCTGGTCTCTGTCTCTCTGTCTCTCTCTGTCTCTCTCTGTGTTTTTCCGGGAAGGGCGTTTTGATTTATGAGCTGCAGACAGCTCGAGCTCAGTGCCCAGGAGGGCTTGCTTACAGTTTCTCAGAGGAAGCTGCCTGTTTGGGGATGGCAGGGTGACAGCGTTTATACAGAACAGCTCCATGGTCTAAGCAGACTTGTCAACTCAAGACAGATTAAGTGACAGAGAAGGCCCATTACTTCATTCACACCTCAGCAGGCAAACAATAAAACACTTACACATAGTGGGGACAGGGGGGCAGAGTGGGGGGATTCCCCCATTTCAAACATTCCCTAACTTTGTCTCAAGGAGAGAGAATGAGGAATAATTATCCCATGGGGGCACCATGATGGGATGCCTGATCTCAGGGCCTGGAGTTTGTGAGAGAGCCAGCACCCAGGCCACTGGGGAAAGGGAGAGAGTGGGAGTGGAGAAAAGCTGGAAGCCTGAAGACCTGGGTTCGAATTCTTCCTTTGGGGTGTGGACATCTGGGTTTGAGCTCTGGCTCCATGACATAACCTTGGGCAGATTTCTTCCATTCTCCAGGCTTTAGTTCCCTCACCTGTGCTTGTGATTACCTTGCCCATCTGGTCCCTTGGACTCTAGGAATTTACCAGCTGTGTGGGTTCCACCAGATGCATCCCTGAATGTAGCCAGATGACTCTACTCCCTGTTCTCCCTTTTCCTCCACACACTTTGGCTGGTCTCATTCCCTTTGCCTGCTCTGTGTGAAACAAAGAGGGCTGAGGGTCAGGAGATCCCCAGCCAGGTCTTAATTCTGCCACTAACTTGCTGTCCTAACCTTGGACAACTGACTTCCCCTCTCTAGGTCTCAGGGTTCCTCCATTTTGGGAAAGGACCCAACTATCCAACATCAAGTCTGCCTCCTCCCTCCAATCCTGAGGGCCCCTTCTCCCACCAGAACTGCCATTTTGTGGAAAGGCCCCAGATGGGCCTGACTTACCTTTGACATTCTGTGATCTAACTTGCTTTCCAGTTCTGACAATCTGTGTCCTAAGGTTCCTCTCAGGTCTGCCATTCTGTTCTAAGGTCTTTTCTAACTCGGATATTCTATGTTCTAAAGCCTTTCTTCCTTTCTCTCTCTCTCTCTCTCTCTCTCTCTCTCTCTCTCTCTCTCTCTCTCTCTCTCTCTCTCTTCCTTTCTTTCTTTCTTCCTTCCTTTCTCTTTCTTTCTTTCTTTCTTTCTTTCTTTCTTTCTTTCTCTCTTTCCTTCTCTCTCTCTCTCTCTCTCTCTCTCTCTCTCTCTCTCTCTCTCTCTCTCTCTCTCTCTCCCCCCCCTCTTCTGTCTCTGTCCCTTGGTCTCTCTCTGTGTCTGTGTCTGTGTCTGTGTGTCCCTTTCCTCTTCTCTCCTCCTCTCTTTCTCCCCTCTCTCTCTTCCCTGGTCTCTTCTCTCTCTCTCTGTATCTCTGTCTCTGTCTCTTCCCCCCCCCTCTCTCTATCTCTCTGTCTTTGTCTCTCCCCCCCCACCCCCGTCTCTCTGTCACTCTGTCTCTCTCACTCTGTCTTTGTTTCTCTCCCCCTCTGTCTTGTTTTTATTGTTAGGATCTCAATTACTTGAGAGCTTTGAAACAAGAGGACTGGGTAGCTCCAATAAGTCTGGCTGTGTTTCACAGATTTGTAGGTGATATTCACCCAGGTAGTGTCTAATCATCTCAGGCTTAATTTCTTCCTGACTGAAGGTCTTGCCATGGTAGACGGCCACTAACCATCACTGGCAGGATGATTGTGTCTCAAAGGTGAGTCTTCCTCACCTCAGGCTTTTCCATGGGGGACCCCTCCTTCTCTGCCTTCCCCAGGAGCTTAGAAGGGAGTGATGCTTGTACCACAGACCCTGCTGAGTCAGGTAGCTGCAGAGCACTCCCTCTACAACCACAGGAACTGCTCAGGAGGCACAGCCAGCAGCTGATCCAGGTCCATTCCACAATAGGAGATATTCTGTGTTCTAAGGTCTAACATTTGGTGTTCTGAGACCTCTTTCTGCTCTGTGTTCTAAGGCCTCTTCCTTCCCTGGGAGACAATGACTCCATAAAAGCCAGGCACATTAGTTCTGGGGAAAGGGAAAAAATAAACCCAAACCATTAAGTAAGCCCTTGCTATACGCCCGAGCGCTGTGCTGAGGGTGCTGGTGATGCCTCCCACCTTATCACACCTTTCAGTTTTGCTTTTCTGTGTTCTAAGTCAAATATAAGAATATAAGCTTATTAAGGTCAGGGACTCCCTTTTCCCCTCGTATTTGTATCCCCAGTGTTTAGCAGCGATTGACGCATAATAAATGCTTGTTGACTGACATCTGTATAATGGGGAGAACGGTGCACAGCTAACCTATCTCCTTTGTCTCTCTCCTTGTTCTGAGTCTAGGACACACCATGAAGTGATTGCTCTCTGGGATCACTCAGACTTCATCCCTAGCATTGGGACAGTGATTAGTTCAGTGGAAAGGAGAGAAAAACCATTTATGAAGCACTTACTGTGGGCCAGGCATGGTGTTAAACACTGGGAATATAAATTCAAGCAAAAAGACAAAGTCCTGCCTTCAAGATGCTACATTCTAATGGAGAAGACTGCACATGAAAGGAACCAGGAGGGAGAGTGGGAGGTGGGGTAGGGAAAGAAGGAACAGGAGAACTCCAGAGGAAAGCAGTCCCTGGGAAATGAAGAGACAGTTGGCCTAGGCCCCCTCCTTAAATGGAGGTTCTGGGAGGAGCCCTCCAATTAGAGGGAGGGTCCAAGGGACATTTAGGTGTCACTTTAGTTCCAGGGCTGAAGTGAGCTTCCAGGTGAAATCCTTTCTGGGGCCAATGGGAGAAGTCCAGAGGAGAGAAACAGGGAAGGGAATGAGTCTTCGTCTCAGTAGGAAGAGGGTGGGACTGGGCTTTCAGTCATAAGACATAGGACTTCTAACTGCGAGGCTTTGGGCAAGTCACCATCCTTCCTCTGGGCCAGGGGTTCTTCATCTATAAAATGGCAGGGTTGGATAAGATGGTCTCAGAGGATCATTTCAGTGCTAGAGCTGTCCTCCTCAGCACCTCTTCCTCTTTTTCTCTCTCCTCATCCAACTTCTGGGGGATGGGTCATAGGGTTTAGAGTGGGGGAGGGCTTTAATGGAACCATCTGGGGCTTTAATCCTTGACCCTTGACCTGGATATTTCCATAGCAACCAGCAGAAGGGATGCAGGGAATGTGCCCTCCTTGATGGAATAGTCCCTCTATTAAGGAGAGGAAGGAGGGGAGAGGGATAAAGGAAGGAAAGATGGGGAGAGGAGGGGAGGAGAGAGAAGGGAGTAAAAGTGAAGGAAGAGAAGGAAGAAGAGGGCAAGGGAGGAAGGAACAAGGACAAGTCTTTCTGAGCCCTTCCTCACCAATTACTAGTGTCTCTCCACGAAAAAGTTATCTCATGATCGTGAGCATTTGTATAGGGCTTTATGATTTGCAAAGAGCTTTAAAAATGTTTGATCCAAAAAGATATCTGATCCTCATTTGATCTCATTTGATCCTCACAACAAGCCTGGAAGGTGGGTTCTAGTATCATCCCCATTTTATAGAAACTGAGATAGACTAAAGTTAAGTGGCTTACCCAGGGTCACACAGCCAGTAAGTGATGGTATAGTTGGTATGTGTTCTCTCCATGAAAGAATGTAAACTTGCTCATTATTGATTAATAAAATGATTGAAAGCAAGGAGAGTGTCTTCCTGAATTCCTATCTGGCCTCAGATACTTACTAGCTTTGTGATCCTGGGCAAGTCACTTAACCCTGTTTGCCTCAATGTTAAAATGAACTGGAGAAGGAAAGGGAAAACCACTCCAGGATCTTTGCAAAAAACAAAAAAAAATGGGGTCACAAAGAGTTGGACATGACTAAAAATGACCTAAAATATGAAGAAAAATAAAGGATGAAAGAACAGAGAAGGACAGAGTGGAAAGGGAGAAAGCAGGGAAAGAGAGGGGAGGGAAGGGGAGAAAAAGGAACGAGTGGTAGGGACTGGAAGAAGGAAAGAGAGAAGAAAAGGAAAGGGGACAAGAGAAAAAAGGAGAGAAGAGAGGAAGAGATGAGAGAAAGAGGAAATGAAGGGAAAAAAGAATCTAAAAGAAGAGTAGAGGGGAAGAAAAGGGAAGCAAGGGGAGGGGAAGGAAAGAAAGGAAAGGTAAGTTGAGGGAAGGGAGGAGAGGGTAAGGGAAGGAAGGGGAGACCTGGGGATCCTAAAGACACTAGCAGGGCTCCAGGTACAAGTTCACACTGAGGGCATACGGGATGTTCTTAGGTCTGAGGCCAGGAATGTCACCACTTCCCAGAACATGATGACTCAGGTGACTGTGGCCCAGCCCCAGAGAGTGAATAGGTCACAACCTGAGGGATGTACACTTCTTAGCTGAACTTTGAAGGATGTACAGGAGTTGGGTAGGCAGAAAGATAAAACAAGGCTCTTCTAGTTAGAATCATCACCTAGTTCAACCCTCTCATCTCACAGGGGAGGAAATTGAAACCTAAAGAGGGAAAGAGACTTTCCCAAGGTCACTTAGCAAGTTTAATGAGCAAGTCAGGACTCAAACCTCGTTCTCTTGGCTCCTGGTTTCGGCACTTTCCATTCCATTACACTCCCCAGTGAGGGGAATAGGGAAAGCAGAAACACAAGAGAAGGAGATGTTTGGGAGGAGGAGTGAGCTGACCAGTCTGGCTGCATGGGAGGCTGTATTCAGTGGAGCTGAGTTAAATGAGCCCGGGGCTGAAACCACACCGAGGGACCTTCCTCGATGAACAGGGTCTGGAGAGGGGGGGAGGGGAAGGCTGGGAGGCAATCAGTGGAGCTTTTGGGGAAGGAGGAAAGAGCATGGGGACTGGGCCTTCTAGAGAGACAAGAGGCATCATCAAATAATTAGGCTCAATAGAGAAGAAATTTGAGAAGCCTGTGCCCAAAGTATCCCTCAAGGGGCAGAGCTTAGGGGGAGCAACAGCAAGGAGTTCATACCCCTCTCCTGCCCTTACCCTGATGGCGACTGCATTGGTGCCCTTAGAATGGGCAGAGCTGGATTTCCTGTCTGGGTTCTTGGAGCCTAGGATTGTCTATTTAGATCTGGAAGAGAACTCCAAGGTCATCTAGTTCAACCCCCACATGGCACAGATGGGGAAACTGAGGCCAGGGACATGACATGAATTGCCCGAGGTCACATAGGCAATTTCAGAGCCAGGATTTGAACTCAGTTCCTCTGACTACAGAGCTTTTTTCTTCATAACACATCACACTGCTTCTTCTTCAAGATGAAATCTCATTTTCTCTCCCTAAGGCTCAGGTTCCTTCTCTGTAAAATGAGGAACTAGATGACCTCTAAGGTGATCTTCATATAGAATGCTAAGGTCACTTCTGGGATGCCCATGCCCATCCTAGCTGCAGCTCCTAGGAAGGGGGGCTGGGCTTGGCCCTGCTCTGGAGCCCATGAAGCTAGTGCTTGCAGGGCCTAGAAATGATATTGGGGAGGATGGAGGAGAGAGAAGCAGCAACTCTAGTCTTACAAGCTTCCTGGGAAACTTGGGACAATGGCTTCTGCCTATCTGTAGACCTCTCCCATGCTCCAAGTCTGACAGAGCTGGGAGAGACCTTAGAACCCAGGATGTCAGAACTGGGAGGGGCCTTACAACATAGAATGTCAGAGTTGGGAGGGCCCTAGAACACAGGATGTCAGAGCTGGGAGGGCCTTGGAACACAGAATGTTAGAGTTGGGAAGGGCATTAGAGTTCTTTGAATCTATTTTTTATCTCCTCAACAGAAATCTCCTTTACATTTTTAACATATGGTCCTCCATCTTCTATTCTAAGACCTTCAGTGGTAGGGAACTCACTATCTTATTAATCAATCAAAAAGCATTTATATATTAAATTTAAAGTCCCTCCCATTTCTGACATTTCTGATAACCTGAGGAAGGTACACTTCATGTATGTATGTATGTATGTATGTATGTATGTATGTATGTATGTATGTATATAAATAATCAATGGATGGGTAGCTAAGTGGCACAGTGAATAAAGCACCAGGCCTGGAGTCAGGAGGACCTGAGTTCAAATTAGGCCTCAGACACTTAACACTTACTAACCGTGTGACCTTGGGCAAGTCACTTAACCACAACTGCCCTGCCCTCTCCCCTTCAAAAAGCCAAAAAATAAAAAATAAGTAAAATAATCAATGGAGATAGCTAGGTTGTTCAGTGGTGGGTAGAGCACTGGGCCCAGAGGCAGGAAGACCTGAGCTCAAATTCAAGCTCAGACTCTTACTAACTGTGTGACCCTGAGCCCTATTTGCCTTAATCCAACTTTGCCAAAAAAAACCCCCAGAGATGACAATGGTGTGTCTTGGTCCAGAGGGTCATGAAGTTCAGGGGTTCAGGGGTTCAGACACAACCCAACAACAACAGCAAACACTCTCTCCAGAGCAGACGGGAGGTAACCTCAGAGGGGAGGCACCACCAGCTAAGGGGACTGGGCGAGGCTTCCTACAGTAGGTAGGACTTGAGCTGAGTACAGGAAGGAAGAGAGAGAAGCTGGGAGGCAAAAGTGAGGGAGGCGAGCACCGCAGAGCCAGGGCAGACCAGTGCCAAGGGCCTCATGGTGGGCAATGGAGTGTCCGGTTCAAGGCCCAGCAGGCAGACCCATGTGGCTGGATTGCAGTGAGTGTGCAGCAGAACACGATGCGAGGAGACTGGAGCGGCAGGAAGGGGCTGGGTGGTCCAGGCTCTTCTGCAGTGGGCTGGGGTTGATGTCTGGAAACTCCTCTCCACCTTCCCTGGAGTCTGGTCTGCCGGCTTAGTGACATCCTCTCACTGGCCCTGGCTCTGCTTACTCATCCAGTAAACTGATAGTTACCAAATCTGCTCCATTTCCCAGACTTTAAGTGGGGGCCTGAGTCATAAGCATCTGTAATCAGACAGGTCAGGCTCCAATTGTCTGGTTCTTCATTTCACTGAATCTATAATGACCTAGCCTTTTGTAGCAGCAAGCACCCCAATATCCCCAGAGTGACTGCCAACACAGGTTCTTAGATCTGCTTTTCAAAAGGAAAGCAACTCAAAATGGGTCAACAAGCTTACTTTAATCAAACAAACATATATTACCTAGTTCAGGGGGAAAAGGTCAGCACCCTGAACTTCAGATTATACAGACAGAACTTACAGATCAAACAGGCTTACAAACTGTCCCAACGTTACATACATCAATACCAAATCACAGTTACCAGAGAGGGAAGCATCAACATCTGGGTTTTCAAAGCCGGGGGGCTCTCAACAACGGCTTCCCAGAGTCTCATCTGGTCAAATCACACAACACTTCTCAAAGTGAGCCCCAAAGCAAAGCCCCTCATCAGAGTTTATATAGCCTTTTCCGGGCTCAGAGAATGTAACAACCTTCTGGACCCACTGTCCAATCACAAAGTATCAAGGTGTGGGCTTTCCTGAAAAACAAGCCTCCCACCACAGGCTCCAGGTGCACTTAAGCTAGGGGCAGGGAAGATCTTTAAATTTGCATTTCCATTACACCTTTACATGTCCATGTTCATTCTATTGATTTCTCTTTCTTCCCCTAGCAGGACTGAGGGAGTGGGGTGGGGGTCCTGCCAGGATGGTTTCAGATCTAAATGCACCCCCCCCTTTGCAAGTCAGTTCAAGGACACAAATTATGGAAAGTCAGAGCTGGAGAGGATCTTAGAATATAAAAAGTTAACACAAATATTGTTTGAACTCAGAATGCTAGAACTAGGAGGGATCTTAGAATGCAGAATATAACAGAGCTGGAAAAGACCCTAAGAAAAATAAGAGCTAATATTTACCTAGCACTTTAAGGTTTGCAAGGGACATTACAAATATTATCTCACTTGAGCTTCATGAGGACCCGGGTAGGCAGGTGCTAATAATATTTTCCCTATTTCATAGATGAGGATACACCATTTGGGCTCTGCTTGACTCAGGATGAATTAAATAACAATTGTTTCTGTTTTGGTCAGAAAGCCTGAGGGTTTTCTCCTCCCAGATCTATTTTTTTTAAGATGCCATTCTTTGCCTCATTTTTTATGAAGCCTTAATCACTGAATGGGTGTTGCCTCAGTCAAACTGAGACCTGTTAAAGACCTTAGCTTGAAAGGGCCCAGGTCTCTGCCTGCATCCTGGGTCATCTCCAGTCATCCGGATGGATATCTGGCCACTGGACTCAGATGACTCTGAAGGGAAAAGTGAGGCTGGTGACTTTGCACAGCCCTGCTTCACTTAAATCCAATTTACTTGCATATCATGGCATTGCCTCCCTGATGTCACGGTCCTCTTCCAGAAAGAAGGACAAAGCAGAAAGATAAGGAAGTTGAGGCAGAGAAAGGTTAAATGACATACGCTAGAGTATGAGGTAGAGTTTTAACTCGGGTCTTTCTGACTCCTCATCTCCAACTCTATCCACTGCACTATCTAGCTACTCTAGCAAAATATGGAATGTCAGTACTGGGAGAGACCTTGGAACCCAGAATGTCAGCTGAGAGGGCCCTTAGAACACAGGATGTCAGAGCTGGGAGGGCCCTTAGAACACAGAATGTCATAGCTGGGACAGGTCTCAGAGATTATCTCTAGAGGTGTCAGTGCTGTCAAACCAGATTAAAAGGTAATTGGGAACTGTTTATCAAAATAAATAAAATGCAATACAATATAGATAATGTTAATGTGTAGTTTTCTAAGCCAATATGTGTCTCATTGGGATCCATTTCCTATTTGATTTGACCCCCCTGAATTCTAGGTCAGTCCCTTCCATTTTTACTGAGGCTATAACTGAGACCCAGAAAAGGACTGTATCTTTCCCCAGGCCAGTGACTGGTCATTTGTGATGGCACTGGAGTGCCAGTCCAGGTCTCCCTCTTTTGGTCAGCTCCACTTTCACCCTCCCACTTCCCCAAGGAGATCCCACACTGGAAGCTACCCTTCCTCCTCTAAGTTGCCATTTCAAGTCTTTCCACTTGGACCAGAGACAGAGGCTGTCAGTCATCCCCTCCCTGCCTAGCCTCCCACACCTTGGATTCCCTAGCTTCAGGCCCAGGCTCTGGGGGCAGCCCTCTCCTCCTCCCACACTGTGAACGGTTTATGGCCGTCTCCATAACCTCCCCCTGACACCCATGGAATCCTGACTTCCTGTGTTTATCTTGGACAGGGGACACACCTCTCCTCCCTCACCCAAAGGATGGGCTTCAGGGGGAGCGTTAGCACGTGTGTACTGGGGAAGAGATAACAGAGTGGGAGACGGTGTGAGGTGTGTGTGTGGGCGCCCCATAGGGCCAGGCCAGTGTGTGTCCCTGGGAGAATGTGCTGATGGGTACTGAGGACCCTCGTGGATCAGTGCCTCTACAGGCAAGCAAATTAGTGTCTGAGCAGAGGCAGAGGGCGGCTTTACAGTCAAGGGACACAGAGTCAGGGAAACACAGGCTCAAATCCAGCCTCAGAGTTTACTAGCTGTGTGACCCTGGGCAAGGCACTTAGCCCTGTTTGCCTCAGTTTCCTCATCTGTAAAACAAGGGGGTTGGATTCTGTGACCTCTAAAGTTTCTTCTGGTTACAAAATTTATAATCCTATGACCTGAATTCAAATCCTGGCTCTGCAACTTACTGTCTATGACTGTGGATAGAGAAGTCACTTTTCTCTGGGTCTGGGTTTTCTCCTTTGTAAATTTAGGAGATTGGCTTTGCTGATGTCTGAGGTCTCTTCTATAATAACATTTTATGATACATAGGGATGAATACATGGGAAAGCACTTATTTGTGGCAGCTGGTGGTGCAGTGTACAGAATGTTGGGCCTGGAGTCAGGAGCACCTAAATTCAAATCTGCCCTCAGACACTCACTAGCTGTGTGACCCTGAGCAAGTCACTTAACCCTGTTTGCCTCAGTTTCCTCATCTGTAAAATGAGCTGGAGAAGGAAACGGAAAACTTCTCCAGTATCTCTGCCAAGAAAACCCCAAATGGGGTCACAAAGAGTCAGACATGACTGAAAAATGGTTAAACTACAACAATATATCTGATCCTAGAGGAGTAGGAAGCCATTGGTATTTAAAGAGTAGGGCTGACATGGCCAGACCTGCACTTTAAGAAAATCTCTTCAGTGGTTGTGCAGAAGATAGATTGGAATGGGGGGAAAGGTAGGAAAACCAACCAGAAGCCAATTACAATAGTTCAGATAATTGTTGATGAGAGCCTGAACTTAGCTCTGCACTTAACCCAGGGCCTGGGCACATAGTAGACACTTAATAAATGCTTATTTACTTAGCACATGCACAGTGTCAGCTGTGTGGGCAGAGGAAGGAGAGAGAGCATTATGGAGGTAAAAACCACACAGTCTGGCCCCCGGCTGGATTGGTGGGTCCAGAGAGGATGAAGGTCTGAGGAGGACCCTGCTGTGCTCACAGGAGTGCTCGGCCCATCATATGTCCCCCTTTTCTTCATCTGTTTGAAGCCAAATGCCTGCATGGAGTGTCCAAGGGCAGAAGGCAGGACCTGGGGCTTCTGTCCCTCTGCTTCCCCTCCCCAGGCCCAAGAACCAGCACTAAGCTCACAGATCTGCTCTCCCAACACACCAGTGAGACCACACATGCCGAGGGAATGCCTCTTCCCAGCAGTTTTGGGGGCTTAGCAGAAATGTGGAGTGGGCGTCTACACAGAGCCAAGATGGCCAAGGCTCTGGGCTCCCTCCCTCCCACAGCTCCCCCTCTGTTGTCTTACACCTACACTCTATGTTAATGCTGGGATTCAGGAACATACCACAATAATGCCAACAAAGGGGGAAACTGAGGCTGAGGGGTGCACAGGAGCATCGATTTAGATCTAGAAGGGACCCTAGAGGTCATCTAATTCAACCTCCCCATTTTACAGATGAGAAAGTTGAGACTCAATGATTTATGCAGCAAACACAGCAAAAACCTGAGGCCCAATTTGAACCCAAAACTTTCTGACTCTAAGTCCAATATTATATCTACTATACCACATTGAGTGTCCTAAGGTCAATTTTATATTCCAAGATTTTATGTTCTACAGGCCCTCCCAGCTCTGGTATCCTATGTTCTAAGACCTTCCCATCTCTGACATTCTGTGTCCCAAGGATCCTCCCACTTCTAACATCTTGTGTTCCAAGGGCCCTCTCAGCTCAGACATCCTGTGTACTAAGGCCCCTCCAAGCCCTGACATCCTGTGTTCTAAGGGCCCTCCCAGCTCTGACATTCTGTGTTCTAAGGGCCCTCCCAGCTCTGACATTCTGTGTTCTAAGGACCCTCCCAGCTCTGTCATTCTGTGTTCTCCAGGTCCTCCCAGCCCTGATATTCTATGTATTCTAACGCCCCTACCAGCCCTGACATCCTGTGTTCTAAGGGCCCTCCCAGCTCTGACATCCTGTGTTCTAAGGCTCCTCCCAGTTCTGACATCCTGTGTTCTAAGGCCCCTCCAAGCCCTGACATCCTGTGTTCTAAGGGCCCTCCCAGCTCTGACATTCTGTGTTCTAAGGGCCCTCCCAGCTCTGATGTTCTGTGTTCTACAGGTCCTCCCAGCCCTGATATTCTATGTATTCTAAGGCCCCTACCAGCCCTGACATCCTGTGTTCTAAGGGCCCTCCCAGCTCTGACATTCTGTGTTCTAAGATCCTATTTAATCCCATCAGATCATCTTTTTTCTTGCACCTCTAAGTTCACATTTTAGTGCAGTAGAAGGATCTCTGTCTGAATTCAGTCTCTGCTACATATTGCCAATATGAGTAGTCTTTTACTAAAAGTAAAAGTAAAGTAGTCTTTTACTAAAGTCACAACCTTTCTGGGGCTGTTTCTCATCTGTAAAATTTAGGGCATTGAATTAGTTGTCTCTAAGGGACCTTCCAGCTCTAAGGTCCCTTCCTTATCTTAAATTCCAGCATCTAAAGTCTGTAAATCTATGAATTTTTCCTGTCGTCAGTGGGCAGTCACTTGGAGATTTTTTTTGAACCAGTGGTCTGCTCATTAGTACTGTGTGACCCTCTGAAGGCCACTGTCCCTTTCTGTGCTTGAGATTCCCACTAGGACTGGAATGACCGAGCCAATCAGTGGAGCCTGGGGAGTGTGCCTGGTTAGGACCTCTGACTCTGGTCTGGGATTTAGTACTGGGGAGACCTGTCCTAATCCATGACCACTTGGCTTCCAAACAGTGGGACCCTCGAAGGAGTAGAGAATACCCTAGAGCTGGTCTCATGCTGCCTGAGTATCTGGGCTTCGTACATATTGAAATGTCCTTCCCTCATGAACCTGTGAGTGTTTCCAGGGAAATCTAATTTTGAAAACGTGTTTTCTTAGCTAGAGAAGAACTTGTGCTCTGCAAACAGCAGAGATGACCACAGACGATAAAGCCCTTTTCTTGTTGTTCTCTCTGGGGAGATAAAGCAAAACCGTCCCCTCGGCCAGCTGCCCGGGGTCAGGACTGTACTGTACAGTCTGCACCAAACAGACAAAGTCGTCTTCAGTGTAACTGCCAGTAGAGGGAAATCAGCAGGATGGCTCCATCAAGCAGAATCGTGGAATACGGGACTTGGAATGGACCTCCCCTGTCCAACCCACGCCCGAAATGGAACCTCCAGAGCACACTATGACCCAGGGGAAAGGAAATTGGTTTGGAAACCTGAGTGAGTTCCTCATCTCGGAAAGGGATCCCATTCCAACTGGGAAAGGGCAGTAATGAGTATGTGAAGGTGACCCAAGGGCTGAGCATATAGGATGCCTCCACCTATGGGTCATGGCCATTAATATGACTTGGGGACACAGCATTATGCAATACAAAGAAGGCTCTTCTCTTTCCCTTTTTGCACCCCTCCCCTTATTCCTGGTACCTGGTTGAGTGACTACTACCACCTACCCTGTAGAGGAGTCCCTTAAAAGCAGGGTTATTTGCCTTTCTGTGTGTTATGGACCCTCTGACAATCTGGGGGCATTCTAGGGACCCCCTCTCAGAATCATGCCTATTCAAAATGGAAGCAAAAACTAAGTTTTAGTGCAAGTTTAGTCCTTATCCAAGTTTCTAGGGCCCCAATCCAGGTTCTTTAGGATACTTAATTTAGAGAAACAGGAGAGGATGCCCCTCACTCTCTCAGAGGCCTCAGGCCCCCATAGCCTTCCCTAGAAAACAGGTACATAGATTATTTGAGCTGGATTTCCAGCCAGCACCTTCTTCTCTTGGCCTCATTCCCAGCTGCCCCATGGATCCTTCTGCCCAGTCTCTGGCATTTTGGACAGTCCCCTTATGAATTCACCTCCATATCTGGTGGCCTTCCCAAATGTTGCCCCATCCCACCCACATTTTATGGAACGGTTTTCATCTTATTTCACTTGAAGGATTCTAGCTTCTTCCCTTGAGATGAGGGAAAGCAGCTGTTAGCCTCCTAGTGGGTTGAATTCCCCCCCTACTTCCCATGCCAGCCCATCAAAAGTAAACGCGCCCAGTATTCACTGTCTACATGGCACTGGGGAGGATATGGTTTCCCCATGCTCATGGTACTTCCAAGGGTATAAAACAGAAACACAAGTGACTGTAACACACAATATTCCATACGAAGTACTTTAGAGATGCATAAAAGTAAGTTCTTTGTGAGAACTGGCCAGGACAGTCCTTACCCTGCCAGAAGGAACAGGGAGGTCTTCCTGGAAGGGATAGCATTTTCCTTGGACTTTAAAGAATGGGTAAGAATTCAACAAGGGTAGCTAGGTGGCACAGTGAGTAAGAGCGCTGGCCTTGGAGTCGGGATGAACCGAGATCAAATCCGGCCTCAGAAAATGAGCACCCACACATAAATAATGACTGGCCATGTAACCTTGAGCAAGTTACTTAACCCCAATTGCTTTAAAAAAAAAAAAAGAATTCAACAAGGGAAAGACAGAGTGTGGGCAAAGAAAGGTACAAAGGTGGGAGAGTACAGGGTGTGTTCAGCAAGGAACATTATACCGCTGGGTTTGAGCAGAGAGCAAGTGGTGAGGTGTTACACAAGAGAAGCCTGGACAAGCAGAGTGAGGCTATATGGTGGAGGGCACTGAATGCTTCACAAAGGAATTTATTCTTTATTCTTTGGGAAGTAAGGAGCCATTGATGTTTGAGTAAAGGAATGACATTTAGGAAAGATGAGTCTGGCTCTGCGTGCAGGACAGACAGAGAGTGGTAGGCCCTAGTGGGGAGAAGGCCATTAGGAGAGTCTTACAATGGTCCAGACGGCCGTCCTTAGCCTTCTTAGCGCCTCATGATGGAGGTTGACAAGAGCACTCCTCGTAGGACCACTTGTAGCCCTGACTTTAAGTCTTCTCTTTCCCATAATAGGTTCAAATTTTAAAAGGGAACTTAGAGAACAGTGCTTAACCCAAGAAATGACTCTAATGCTGCCATTTGGGGCACTTGGCAAGCTAGGGGAGCAGGGCAACATTAACCTGGGAGCAGGACATCCTCAGACACATAGGCCACTACCTACCCCAGCCTTTATTTAAGGCCTCTGTTCTCATTCTGCATAGATATGTTTGCAGTTACACACCAGAGATGCTGGGCATGCTGGGATCCTTTCCCTCAGAATTTTTATCTCTATTCAATGCCGGAATGGATTTACCTACTACTAGACTGTAGACTCCATGAGGGCAGGGATCATGTCCATCTATATTCTGAATCTCCCTTAGCACAATGTTCAGCATACAGTAGTTACTTAATAGATGTTTGACTCACTTCTTAAAGAGGCCTATTCACTGAACGGACATTACCTCACTCTAAGTGAGTACATGAAAAGGCTTTAGCCTAAAAGAGCCAGGATCTCCCACTGCATCCTGGCCCATCTCCAGTCATCCTGATGAAAGGCCTTAGCCTAAAAGGGCCAGGGTCTCCCACTACATCCTGGGTCATCTCCAGGTGTCCTGACGGACATCTGGCCACTGGACGCAGATGGCTCTGGAGGAGAAGGTGAGGCTGCTGACCTTGCACAGCCCTCCCTCATTCAAATCAAATTCAACTGCAAGTCATGTAATGTCAGCATTTCCCTGATACCAGGGTCCTCTTCAAAGACAAAGGACAAATACAAAAACAACCATAAACACTTAGTGGCCTCAGTGACTGGGTGGAAACACACTGTTGGAATCCTGGCTCCATAACTTACTATGTGTATATGACCGTAAGCAAGTCATTGGCTCTCTGGACACGTGTTTCTTCTTCTCTCAATGGAAAGGGTCAGACTCTCTAGAGTTCCTTCCATCTCTGATGTTTTTGGGATACTATGAAAAAATTATCATGAGAACATGGAACCAAGGCAGAGTGAGGCAACGAGCATTTATTAAGTACTTAGTCTGTACCTGCCACTGTGCTAAGTCCTGGGGATATAAGTAGAAACAAAAAGACATCTCTTGCCCTCAAGGAGCTTACATCCTGGGGGGGAAGACAACACCCAAAAGAGATCTGAAAATCATTTGGGAGTTGGGGGTAGAGGAAGGTGGCCAAGGAGTAGGAATGTCAGTCTAGAAAGTCAGAAACAGAGCCCAGAGGGGAATAAAGAGTGCCTATGTTGGGCCCTTCCCCCAAATAGAAGCCCTAGGAGGAATTCACTGATGGGAGAAGTGGGGCAGAGTGGTGGTAGAAGGATGTTCCAGGATTGGAGTTATGTTCCAGGACCTCAGAAGCCATGAGTCCAGCCTCCTCATTTTACAGATGAGGAAACTGGAGTTCAAGTAGACTGACTTGTCCAAGGTCACCTGGATAGTAAACGACAGAAACAAGACCCAGACTCAGGTCCTTAAGGAATGAATAAATGAATGGATGATACTCTATATGACTTTGGGTAAATCTTCTTGCCTCTCTGGGTCTCAGTTTCATTCTCTGTAAAGTGAGGGGATCAGGAGAAGGTGGTCTCTAATGGTGTGGGACAGTCTTCCAGCTCTAAATCTCATTGACCCATGAATGGATGAATGGGATGAGGTCTTCAAGCAGAGTCATGGAGAGAAGTCTTATCCATTTGGACTAAGTAGTTCCTAAGACCCCTTCCAACTCTGACATTCTGTGATTCTACTAATGAGTGAATGAAAGAAACAAGCCCAGTCCTTGATATGTCCTATTTTCTTACAGTGACCTAGTATATGAAACACATTCATTTCAGTTTCAATACTTTATTAGCTCAAAGAGTCAATGACAAGATGCCAAAGTCAATACATCAAATGTCTTGGCACAAAAACACAATGAAGGATTATCCTTTTTCCCTGGCGGCAACTTAGTATTCAAGTATCCAGCCAGACAGGGTACACCAATGTTCCAAAGCCCTAACCATCCCTCCTCCAGTCTCCAACCTTTTTTATCCAATGGTTTTGATCATCCGGGAGAGCAATGTGATACTGGAATGAGCAAATCCTTATGCAACACAAGACTAGATTTTGGAAAGGAATCTATGGTCCCTCCAAGGAGGACAATTTGAGAGAGAGAGAGAGAGAGAGAGAGAGAGAGAGAGAGAGAGAGAGAGAGTTGATGACACATGAGATGCTAAAGTGATTGTGAAAAATCCTATTAGAGGAAGCACTTTCAACCTCACATCCAAGACCAGGAGGCCAACCAAGCCTGCAGGGAGTTTTGCTGTAAGATCATATGAAATGGAATGCTCAAGGCTGGTTTTTTGCCAGTTGGAGCCCTGGGGAGTGGTGCAGTCCAGGGTCATCTCTGCTACCTACTTCTACTTGGATAGGTAAATTATTTCCCTGGTTTGGGTCTTATCCTCCACACTTGCAAAATGAGGAGGTTGAACTAGATCATCCCTAAGGCTCCTTCTGACCTATCTTTCAGACAAAGTCTGGAGGACCCCATTGGCCTGTTGCCAATCATCAAGATTGTTAACACAATCTTGGACCATATTAAGAAAGATGTTGCTCGGGGCGGCTAGGTGGTGCAGTGAATAGAGCGCCGGCCCTGGAATCAGAAGGACCTGAGTTTGGAGCCGGCCTCCGACACCTAATCCGCACAAACAAAAACCTAGCCGTGTAACCTTGGGCAAGTTACTTAACCCCAATTGCCCTAAAGGGGCGGCTAGGTGGCGCAGTGAGTAAGAGCACCGGCCTCGGAGTTTGGATAACCCGAGATCAGATCCGGCCTCAGAAAATGAGCACCCACGCATAAATCAAATGACTAGCCGTGTAACCTTGAGCAAGTTACTTAACCCCAATTGCTTTAAAAAAAAAAAAAAAAAGAAAGAAAGATGTTGCTCCCAAGAATAAGGCAGCGATTGTCCTATTAGTCAAACAACATCTGAAGTTCTGGGTTCAGTTCTGGGCATCACATTTGAGAGAAGATAATGATAAGCTAAAAGGCAAAGAAAATGGTAAAGAGTCTTGAGTCTTATGAGTTGAAGGAACTGAAGATGTTTAGGTTGAAAAAGAGAAAACTAAGAGTGAGACAAGATAACTGCCATGAGGAAAAAGAGGAATTAGGCTTGTTGTTGAATAGACAGAAGTGACCAAAAATCAAAAGAGCAATCCTATTTTGAAGTTGAGAAAAATCTTTGGAATGGTTAGAGCTGTCCAAAAGTAAAATGGGATACCTTGAAAGGTCATGGATTCCTTCTCAATGAAGGTTTTCAAGTCAAGGCTGGATGACCACTTGTGAGGTGTGTTACAGTGCAGATTGTTTTTGGGGTAAAGGATGGCCACTGAGGTCCCTTCTGACTCAGAGATTCTGTGATCCCATGAAAAGTTGTGATTTAAAGTTGTGGGACTCTTCGATGATATTGGTTCCTCATGCTACCACCACCATTGCCATTGTGACCTAAGAGCTGGAAAGGAATTTAGAAATTAACTATTTCAACCTCCTTATATCAATGGAACAAGATTCCTGAGGCCAGGAAGGTCAGGTAGATTGCTCAAGCTTATGTAGATGGTCAATAGCAGAGGTAGGATTTGCACATAAGTTTTCTAACTCTAAATTCAGGCTTCCTTTTTTCTTTTCTTTTCTTTTTTTCCAATTAAGAAGCATCTATTTTCTTTCCTTCTCACTTCCCCATCCAAAATTTACCCAAAAAAACCATGTATAATAAATGTGCATAGTGGAGCAAAATAAATTCCCATAGTGGGAATGTCCAAAGATGAGCCCAAAGGTGCTCATCTCATTCTGTATCTTGAGTTCATCATTTCTGTCAGGAGATGGGTATCACCCTTCATCATGGGTTCTCTGGAATCACCATTTATTGTTGAATTGATCATTGTTCTTAAGTCTTTCAAAGTTATTGATCTTTACAACATTGTTGTTAGTATATAAATTATTCTACTTCTGTTTACTTCACTCTGAATCAATTTATACAAGTTTTTCAGTGTAGCCCATGCAATCTCTGAGAATCCTTATCCCAGCTCCCACTCCCCTGATGAGTCATTTTCCCAAACTTTGGTGACATGCCCCCATCAGGGTTCCAGGATTTGTTGTGAAGGGTCAAATGTAATTTACTAAAAATCACTGGCTCAAGCCCCCATTAGTGTGTCTCCCAATGCCAATGATCAGTTTAGAATCTTGTTCAGCCAATCTTATATAACTTTTAGAAACAGGTATTTACTTAGGTGGTACATTAAGAATAGTTGATATAAAACATCCCCTCAGACAATCTGTGACACATTCTTAAGTGCAGGGGAAAGTGGGCTCAATCTTAGAAAACACATGGTAAAGGGCTAACTCACAGCTCTTGGTTGCTGGAAGTCCTTAACCCCAATTTATGGAGTACTCAAGAAGTCCTACTTAAGCAAGGTGAAGCTGTGTCTGTCTGTCCTTAGCTCCTGAGGCAGACACTGCCATCAGCTGATCTGGAGGGGCTGCTTGCACATCAGTGGGAAAATGGGAAGCTCAAAATTTCCCAGCCCCTTTCAAGCTTGCAAAGTTTTCCTCCAGCCAAAGGGATGGGGAGAAGAAAACCTGAAGAAAGCTGAAACCAAGACCTCTCCTCCCCACTTATGCAGTTCTCAGGTGTAGATCACACTTGAAAGCTATACTTGCTCCTATTTCTGGGATGAATCCCTTCTCAATTTGTCTGATAATTTCATTTCTCTTCTTTTTTACATTTGAAACATTTAATTTTAAAACTTCAAATTTCAGATCCATTCCCTTCCTCCCTTGTCACCCACTCCCTCTCGGAAGATAAGCAATTCAGTATGTGTTGCACATGTATAGCTATGCAAAACATTAGTAGATATATTGTACAAGACTGCTGATACTTTCATTTCTAGAGGATCCTTGGAATCATGACCAAGTTCCCTTAGCTCATCTGAGCATAATTCCAGTTCAAAAGCCATTTAGTACTTGGTTTAAGGACTGTGATTGATTGATTGAGACATGTTCTCATCTAGTGTATACTGGCTAAGTGAGGTGGGGTGACTTCAATCCTACCCTTACATTTGATTTCTCTGAAATTGTCCCTCTTGTCATTTTTTGTAGCATAATAACATTCTTTTGTAGTCATATGCCATAATTTATTCAGCCTTTCCCCCAGTTGATGTGAACCCTCTCGGTTTCTAGTTCTTTGCTATAATGAAAAAAGAATTGCTATGACTATTTTTGTATACGTGGGTCCTTCTCAGACTTCTTCCTTTAAAAACTGCCTGTTCATATCCTTTGAGGATATATTAATTGGGGAATGGCTCTTGTTCTTATGAATTTGTATCATTTCCTTACAGATCTTGGAAATGATTCCTGTGTCCCGTCCTGCCTTTCCCACAAACCACGCTACCTTCACTGCCATCCTCACTGAGCACCATACTGTTGTGACAATCATTGTGAACACATACTATCTTCACCTTCATTTCACTTATCATCATAATCATCCCTTTAAAATAATCACCACTATCATCACCATCACTTCACAGGCACAATTATCACCAGAATCCTCAAAATCACCACCATTATCTATAGAAATCTCTCCATCACCATCACCATTAACATCACGACAATCCTCACTAGCCTCCTAATGAGAGGCAGCATTGTGTAGTATATCAGAGTCAAGAAGACCTGCCTTCACACCCTGACTCAGACGTTTATTTGTTAAATGACTATGACTAAGTCACATAATGTCCTAATTGGAGAGCTGGAGGATGGAGCAGTGAACTCCTCCCAAAGTATTCTGAACGTAAAGGGTTTAGACTTTTCCAGCTAACTCTTGATTGTCCATCAGTCATTCTCCTTGGTTTTGATGCCCCTATGCAGGGCACCCTCCAGTGGTCTTCCCCTTTTCAGCCTCCTTTTGTGTGTTGCCTTACCCTATTAGACTTGAATCCCCTTGAAGGCAGACTGTGTTTTCTTTTTCTTATTTGTATCCACAAAGCTTAGCACAGTGCCTAGCACATAGAGCTTAATAAATGTTTATTGACTTTTAACTATTGACTAATATCTCATGTTCCTACCTATTCTAGTAGTGCCTACATACTATATGGTTGTCATAGGACTGATAAGTCATTTATAAAGGGCTTTGTCAACTTTAAAGTGTTTTATAAAGGCCATTCATTATTGTCACTGCCATCGTCATCACTATCGTCAGTCACCATTAGAATTACTACCCCCACTTTTATTGCCACTATGTTTACTAAACTGTCCTTCACTAAAACTACCCCCATCTCCATCATCACCATTGCCTTACCATGATCTTTTCACCATCATCATAATTATTAGAAATTTCTTTTATAATTTGAGGAGGAGAGCTGGATGGAAGTAGCCAGAAGTTGGGGTTTACAACTCCCCAGATTATTTGCCCAAATCAGAACTGGGTTCTCTAGGTAGTTAACCACTGACATGAGGGCCATTGGGCCTGTCAGTTCCTAAATGGAATCAAGAACTCTCAGGAAACAGAAAGGGCTCTGTTCCAGGGTAGCCAAATGCCTCCCTCTTTATTAAATCCATCAGCATATTTTAACAAGCAAACCAGCAGAATTCTAGATGCAAAGCAGTAAAAGCCAAGAGCCCGTGTCAAGTTCTAAAAGCTTCGTGGACATCAAAACCAGCCGAAGTCTGAACTGAATGCAAGTGTCAGGACATCAAAGTGTGAACAGCAAGTACAAGAATTTTACCGAGGTCTTATCTTAATTAAGCCAAGTCGCAGGCACAGCTTGTGATTGTGAGTTGAAAAGCCACAAGTTCCAGTTTTATTAGCTTTAGCTGACATGCACAGAGAGGTGAGGTAACCTACCTAAGGTCACACAGCTAGTTCCAGGCAGAGCCAGGGCTGGCGGCCAGGTTTCCTGACTCCCAGGCCTGCATTCTTTCCATGACAACAGACTGCCTCCCCATCCCTTTGACCTAGAGTCACTTTCCTTCTCTGGAAACTGGCTGTATAGTCTGTAAGATGAAGATAAGACCTTCCCTCCCTCCCTCCCAAGTCCCTTGTGAGGATCAACCACAGCACATGTGGATGGCCTTTGGCAAATGCAGCATGGCGTACATGGAAAGCCCTGAACTGGGAGTCACAAGACCAGCCTTTGGAGCAAATCTTGATGCTGTCACTCACCACTGACCTTGGTCAAGTCATGTACCTTCTCTGGGTTATAGCTTCTGAATCTGTAAAGAGAGGAGACAGAGGGAGAGACAAACACAGTCAGACAGCTAGATAGACACCTAAAGGGACAGATGGACAGATAGATGTAGATGAATGGATGAATGGATAGACAAACAGATAAATAAGATAGACAGCAAACGCAGACATGGATAAGCTGATAAATGGAAAGACAGATGGACAGAAATAGACAGACAAACAAATGGATAGACAGACAGACCTTTAGGTAGAAAAATGGACAGATGGAGATAGATGATAGATAGATAGACAAATAGATGGACAGACAGATAGACAGATGAACAGATAGATAGATAGATAGATAGATAGATAGATAGATAGATAGATAGAAATAGATGCATGGGTGGATGGATAAATAGGACAGAAAGACATAGATAAACTGATAAACAGAAAAACAAATGGACAGAGATAAATAGACAGACAGACAAACAAATGGATAAGACAGACCATTAGAGAAAGAGATGGGCAGATGGACAGAGATAGACAGATAGATAGACACAAATGGATGGATAGATAGATGAAAAGATAGGACAGACAGACATAGATAAGTTGATGAATGGAAAGATAGGCAGATAGAGATAAATAGAGGATGGATTAATAGATGACCAAATGTTAAGCACCTACTCTGAGCCTGGCCCTGTGCCAGACAGTCCCTGCCCTCAAGGAGCTCCCATTCTAATGAAGGAAAATGACATAAAAAAGGAAGCTGGAAGGTGGAAGTCATCCAAGATGGCACCACAACAGTAGAAGAGAGGGAGTTGGAGCCCTGAGAAAGTCTAGGTTGGATTAGATGGCCTTTAAGATTCCCTCTTGCCCACTTTCTCCCTCCTCCCCCACCCATCCTCAGACCTGAAGCTCGAGCTCCTCTAGACAGGTAAGGCAACATGGCACAGATGGCTAGACCTGGAGTCTAAAGACACAAGCTACCTGTAAGCCTGGACAATTCTTGCCCCCTCCCCCAAAGGGCTGTTGCAAGGAAAATACTTCATAAACCTTAAAGAGCTCCAGCCAAGTGGGCAATGCTGTGAATAACAGGCATTTTTTATGGTGCTTTAAAGTTCACAAAGGACTTTGCCAACTTTGCATTTGAGCCTCATAGAACCCCATGAGGTGGAGACCATAGTTCTCAACCCACTTTGGTTTTGGATGGCATCTGTGCCTGGGATTTCTAGGCAGCTTGGTGGCACAGTAATGACAGCACCAGACCTAGAGTCATTAAGACAGGAATTGAAATCCAGCCTCAGACACTTATTAGGTCACTGTGTGACCTCAGGCAAGTCACTTAATGCCTCAGTTTCCTTTATGGTAAAATTGGGATAATAACAGCACCTCCGTCCCAGGGTGGTAGGGAGGATCAAATGTGATAATATTTGTAAAGCATTTGGCACATAATAAGTGGTATAGAAACACTAGCTATTATTTCTATTTTTTAAATTATTCTTTTTCATTTAACAGAATTTTCTTTTCCTCCTTTCAACTTCCTCAAGTGAAAAAAAATAAAGGGGGAGGGAGAGGGAAAAAAAACCCTGCAACAAATATTCAGAATCAGACAAAATAGAATCCCACATTGGCATGTCCTAAAAGGACTTCTTATTCAGCTCCTTGAATGCATCACCTCTGGGGGAGGAAGCAGGTGGCAGACGGTATCATCGGCCCTCTGAAATCATGTAGATCTGGGATTGGACTGGTGTAATAAGGAAAATCCTTTCCCTAAAATAGATTGGTATTCCCTCTGCAACTTAGAATCTTAAAGAATTACCTGGGGGGGCGGCTAGGTGGCACAGTGAATAGAGCACCGGCCCTGGAGTCAGAAGGACCTGAGTTCAAATCCAGTCTCAGACACTTAATTAACACATACTAACCTTGGGCACATCACTTAATCCCAATTGCCCTGCCATCCCCCCTCCAAAAAGCAAAAAAAGAATTACCTGGGGCATAGGTCAGAGGCTAGACTTGAACTTAGATTTTCCTGGCCCTGAGGTCTGTCCTCTAATCACTATTCCATACTACCCTTTTGTAGATGAGAAACAGGCTGAAGGTCCCATTGATGCTAAGTGACACAGGCTGGGTTCTCACCCAGGTTTTACTGATGCTGAGGCCCACATTCTCCCTTCATTACTCCATACTGTCTTTGGGGGCAGTGTTTATATGGGATATTACTCTAAAGTGTGGTCCTGGCCATGTCAGCCCCATCCTAGGGACCTTAAACAGTTAGGGTCCAATCTGACTCTCCTCTCTCATTCAGTGAGCCTGCCCTGGTGGCTCCAAGGAGGGATGAGTGCAAAGGGTGACTGCTTTTGCCAAGAGCGGCATTTATTGATCCCTTGGAGGAGCTCTGGGCCTCTGGCTAAGAAAAGTTGGTTCTAAAAAATGAGAAAAAGAAGGAAAGAAAGAGAATGCTTCCTGCCTACTTTTCAAACAATCCAGCCATGGTAGATAACTGCCTCCCACTGCCCCCATCACCCGGGCAACCACAGAGGCTGTCTAGAGACACAGGCTGGGCCCAGCGGAGGCCTCCCCAGCACAAAGCCATGGGGAGGAGAAGGGGGCCCAGGCTGGGGGGCCGGTGGGAGAATAAATCAGAGAGTTATATGCCCCTGCCGCCAAGCAGACGATTTATGGGGCTGGTGCAGAGCCCGGCCGTTCGGCAGACGGTTCTCTTTGGGAGGGTGAGAGAAGTTGGGGCAGGGAGGGAGGCAGGCTCCCTCCGCTCTGAGTTACAGGTGGCATGGGGAAAGGGGAGGATTAATGGGGTGGCCCAGGGGCGCCAGGGGAAAGGAATCCCAGGGCCAGAGACCCCCTGCCTGGCTTCTCTGCCCCATGCCCCAGGAGGACAGCTTTCAGCTGCCAAAGGGAACTCCAGCTCTTCACCATGGGAAGCCATGGCTAGGGACACTGGATTTGAAGTCCAAGAGGTCTGAGTTTATTTGCTAACTTTGGAACCTTTATCAAGTCATTTCTTTTTTTTTTAAGCAATTGGGGTTAAGTAACTTGCTCAAGATTACACGGCTAGTCATTATTTGTGTGTGGGTGCTCATTTTCTGAGGCCAGATTCGATCTCGGGTCATCCCAACTCTGAAGCCGGCGCGCTTACTCACTGCGCCACCTAGCTGCCCCTTTTTAGGACAATTGGGGTTAAGTAACTTGCCCAAGGTCACACAGCTAGGTTTTTTTTTGTTTGTTTGTTTTGTGTGGATTAAGTGTCTGAGGCCAGATCCGAACTCAGGTCCTTCTGACTCCAGGGCCGGCGCTCTATTCACTGCGCCACCTAGCCGCCCCAAGTAATTTCTTTCAGTCTGAGGAGGGGCCTCTCTGTTTCCTCCTTTTTAAGATGGGAGGATTGGTCTAGCTAACCTCTACTACCTCATTCCTGTCCCCAGGATCCTGTCCCCAGACCTTCTTGAGGACAGTAGATAGAGTGTTGGAGTCAGGAAGAGCTGAATTCAAATCCTCCCTTCCCAGGACACACAGCAGCTGTGTGAACATGGGCAAGTCACTGGACCCCATTATCCCATGAAGCTTACACCACCTCATTCCTGAAAGTCTCCTATTTTCTAGGTTCATGAAAAGGGCTGCTGATAGATTAAGAAAGGGGCAAGAGGAGGAAAGGAAATAAAAACAAAAGAAATTATAATTCACTTTTTTATAGTCTACTATGGTTTACAAAGTACAATAGTCCTAGAAGATAGGAACGTGGGTGTTTGTATGACCGTTTTATGGAGAGGAAAGAGAGATGGTGTGGCACGATGGAAAAGGATCATGGGAGGCTTGAGAGACCAGCCAGCCCACCCCCTCATTTTTTAAGCCTTTTCATTCCTCCTCCAATCTCCCCTAGCACTTCCTTCTCTTCCCCTCTTAGCTGAGAACCGTCTCATATTCCCTCTTGATTGTCTCCTAGCAGAAATTACATGGCTCAATGGCCATCACCTTGTCTCCCCTATCGGACACTTCATGAAGCCAGAGACCCCGTCATAGAAAAGACCTTCATTCAAGTGTTAGCTCTTCAGTGAACAAGTTGTGGGACCTGGAACTACATTCCTGACCTCACTCATCGCCTTTGCCTTATCTGTGGCTTTGGGAGTTTTCAGGTGAAATTCCTTGTGTGGAAACTCCTCCCACAGTCTCAGATTGGCAGATCCTCACTAGCATTAAAATATTTGGTGATTTGTCCAGGATCCCATGACTAGAACATATCATTTGTTCTGGAGGCCAGAGGTGGTGCAGCTCTGGGCCTAGAGTCAGGAAGACCTGAATTCAAATCCAGCCTCAGATACTAACTGTATGGCCCTGGACTAGTCTCTTGACCCTGGTTGCCTCAGTTTCCTCCTCTGTAAAATGGGGATGATAGTAGCATCTATCTCTCAGTGTTGTGACAATCAATGAGATCGTGTTTATAAAGCCACAACAGGCACTTAATAAATGCTGGCTTCCTTCTTTCTTTCTTCCCTCCCAGCCACCCCCCAAAGACTTCTGTTGCAGTCAAGACAGAGCTGTGTCTAACCTTGGGCAAGCGATTCACCTCTCTCTGGCTCTCTCCTTTTCTTGTATCTGCCAGACACTGCTAAGCTCTGAGCAGACAAAGAAAAGCAAAGGATCGTCCCGGCTCTTTGTGGGGAGCGCAAAGAACTCTGTACGGTCGAAACATATATGAGATAAAGTGAAGACAATCAAAAGACAGAAGGCACTAGAATTAAGAGGAAAGTGGTGCAGTGGATAAAGTACCAGGCCTAGAGTCAGGAAAACTCCTCTTTGTGAGTTCAAATCTGGCCTCAGACACTTACTAGCTGTGTGACCCTGGGCAAGTCACTTAACCCTTTTTTGCCTCAGTTTCCTCATCTGTAGCTGTGTGACCCTGGGCAAGTCACTTGACCCTGTTTGCCTCAGTTTCTTCATCTGTAAAATGAGCTGGAGGAGGAAATGGCGAACCATTCCAGTATCTTTGCCAAGAAAACCCCAAATGGAGTCACAAAGAGCCAAACACAACTGAAAAATGACTGAACAACAACAAAATAAATCTTAAGTGCTCTTGAAAGCTTTAATAATGAGAGTGTCTGTTTCTATAGGTCCTGAAGGCACAAAATGCTTTCCTCAAACCAACCTATGGGATGGATATAGTATCATCATCATCTCCATTTCATAAATGCAGGATTTTAGGTGAAACCGAGACTCCGAGTTGTTTAGTAGTGACAAAGCCTGGACTTACGTGCAGATTTTCTGACTCATACCATCCTGTTCTATGCTATACTTGTTATACAATTATAATCCAACTTACCCAACATTTATTAAGCACCTAATGTGTTCAAGCCACTGTGCTAGGCCCTAGAAATTCAAAGGCAAAAGTTAAACAGTCCCTGCCCTTAAGGATCTTACACTGTAAGATGTAAGAAAACAATGTGTACACAGATAGGTAAATATGGGGTAATGTGAGGAGAGAGAGAAAGATACAGACAGAGAAGAAAGAGCCAAAGAAAGGAGGGAGAGAGAGAGAGAGCGGGGAGGGGGGGGGGGAAAGACAGAGAGGGAGAAGAGGCAGCAGAGGGTAGGGAGAGGAGAGACAGAGATCAAGAGAAAGAGAAGGAAAGGGATAGAGAACATGAGAGAGAAACAGAGGAAGGGGGTCAGAGAGAAAAAAGGGGGAAATGAGATAGAGAGAGAGACAGAGACAGACAGACAGAGAGGAGAGAGAAGAGAGAGAGAGAGAGAGAGAGAGAGAGAGAGAGAGAGAGAGAGAGAGAGAACATGAGAGAGAAACAGAAGAAGGGGGTCAGAGAGAAAAAAGTGGGAAAGGGGAGAGAGGGGGGAGAGGGAGAGAGAGGGAGGGAGAGAGACAGAGAGAGACAGGGAGAGAGACAGAGAGACAGAGAGAGAGACAGAGAGAGAGGGAGATAGAGGGAGAGAAAGAGTTACAGCGAGTCAGAGAGAGACCTAGAGACACAGAGAGACAGAAACACAGAGAGGGAGACAGGCAGTGGAGAGAGGGAGAGGGAGAGAGACAGAGACAATGAGAGGTGGAGAGAAGGGAAAGAAAGAAAGAGCAAGAGAGAGAGGGGAAAGAAAGAAGAGAGAGAGAAGGAAAGAAACAAAGAAAGGAATAGAGAACAAGAGAGAAAGACACAGAGGAAGGGGTGATCAGAGGGAAAAAGAGAAGGGGAAAAGAGAAAAAAAAAGAGAAGGAGAAAGTGACAGAGTTATGGAGAGCCAGAGAGACAGACCCACAGAGATAGGAGGAAAAAAGAGATACAGAGACAGGGACAGAGCAAGCAAAAGGAGGGATGGGGGTTGGGGAGAGGAGAAGAGGGGAAGGGGAAAAAGAAGAAGGGAAAGAGAGATACTTCCTGTAGGAAATTTTGAGATGTCAGAGTGGAAATTCTCCTTCATTGCCAAGCTGGGAATGTAACAGGGAGCCCTGAAACTGCTGTTAAAATAACTTTCTGGGTATCTCGGTAAATCTCTTGATCTCAACAGACTAAGAGAAGTTTCAGATGTCGTAAAGAAAGACTTGAGGGCTTTGTGGGGGACTCAAGATGTCCTACAAATAAAGACAGATGGTTTTGTAGGGGCAGCCCTATACCATAGATGGCATGATATTAAATCATAGAAATTCAAGAGTACTTCAAGGTCCCTCAGAACACAAAATCTCAAAACAGAAAAATGATAAATGTTGGAGAATATATGGGAAAATTGGAACAGTAATTCATTGTTGGTGGAGTTGTGAACTGATCCAACCATTCCAGACAGCAGTTTGGAAGTAGATCTAAAACTGTACATACCCTTTGATCCATCAATACCACTTTGAGTTCTATATCCCAAATATATCATAAAAAAGGGAAAAGGTCCCACATGTACAAAAATATTTATAGCAGTTCTTTGGTGGTGGCCAAGAGAGGGGAGGTCCATCAACTGGGGAATAGCTGAACAAGCTGTGGTATATGAATGTAATGGAATACTGTTGTCCCATAAGAAATGGAGAGCAGGAGGACTTCAGAAAAACCTAGAAAGACTTACGTGAACTGATGCTGAGTGAAGTGAACAGAACCAGGAGAACACTATACATGGCAAGTGTTGATAGATGACCAACTTTGATAGACTTAGCTCTTCTTAGCAATACAATGATCTAAGATAAATCTAAAAGACTTGTTATGGTAAATGCTATCCACATCCAGAAAAAAAAAAAAACAACCTATGGAGTCTGAATGCAGATGGAAGCATACTATTTTCTCTCTCTTTTTCTTTCTCATAGTTTTTCCCTTTTGTTCGGATTCTTCTTTCACAACATGAACATATGGGAATATGTTTTATGTGGTTGTACATGTATAGCCTATATGAGATTGCATGCTGTCTTGAAGTGGGGAGGAATAGGGGAGGAAATTTAGAACTCAAAATCTCATCAAAGTGAATGTTGAAAACTAAAAATTACTTAATGACTGAAAAAAAAAAAAAAGGAACCCAGAGTGTCAGAGCTGGGAAGGCCATTAGAACACAAAATGTCAGAGGTTGGAGGCGCATGAGACAGTGTACTTGGGTCAAAAATCATAGATTAGTAAATGGCAGAGACCAAACTCATACCCAGGTCTCCCTATTCCCAGGATGGGAGCTCTATCTTCCACACCAAATGGGACAGAATTTGGCTCTCAATGTCAGTGCCACATAGCCGAATGACCTTGGTCTGACCTTGTCCAGATCAGCACAGCTGGGCCACATTTCTTCAGAATCAGCTTTAATTTGCTGTCTGTCCCTCTCTTTTATTAAAGGGATACAATGGAAGGGAGAATAAAAACCACTTGAATTGTCTTCTAGGCTTCTATAAAGATCTCTATAAAACTGCATTGGCCTGGGGTTTTGTGCCCGGTAATTAGAACGATTATGAAAACCGCCGACAGTATGGACGCCCAATGATACCCTTCCACCCCCTCTCCAGATTCTGGCTGGATTCACTCTGTGACACATGGACTGTTCTCCTAGTTTCCCTCCTTCTCCCTAGGGCCACCTTCCAGACACCAATGTGACTTCCAAACAATTTCAAAAAGAAAACCCAACTTTGTTCCCAGCGTACTTCTGTCTATGCAGAGGCAGGGCCGCAGGGAGAAGTCATGAAAGCAAGGAGCTATCAGAATCACAGAATCACAGAATGACTGGTGGGAGGGCCCTTAGAACACAGAATGCTGCAGCTGGGAGGGGCCTTAGAACAGAGAATGTGAGAACTGGGAGGGCCCTTAGAACAGAGAATGGCAGAGCTAAAGGGCCCTTAGAACAGAGAATATCAGAGCTAGAAGGGCTCTTGGAACAGAATATTAGAGCTGGGAGAGACCCTAGAACACACAATGGCAGAGCTGGGAAGGTCTTAGAACACAGGATGTTAGAGTGGGGAGGGACCTTAGAATACAGAATGTTAGAGCTGGGAGGGCCCTTATAACAGAGGACATATCTTATAACAAAGAATGGCTGGGTATAGTGGTCCCTGCTCCTGTGAAGGCTGAGACTGCTGCATCTCTTAAGTTTGGGAGTTCTTAGTTGCCTAAGGACTATTGGGCACTAGGCTTAGAACCGATTTGATGAGCCCTTGGGAGCAAGGGGGCCCCCATGCTGCCTAAGGAGGGGTCCAGGTCACAGAGTGTAATTGAAAGCTTCCATACCACTCAACAGGAGGGTTGGAACTATGGGTAGCTTTTGTACTTCTAGCCTGATAGAAAGAGGGAGACCCACTCTAAAAAGAATTAGATAGATAGGAAGGGAATAAACATTTGAGTCAGGTCCTGTGCTAAGCACTTTACAAGTTTTATTTTCTTTGGTTCTCTGGGAGGGAGGTGCTATTATTTCCCTCTTTTACAGTTGCGGAAACAGAGACAAATAGAGGTTAAATGACTTACCTGGGGTCACACAGCTAGTCAGTGTCTGAAGCCAAATTTGAACATAAGTCTTCCTGACTCTAGGCTCATCTTATCCACTGTACCACCTAGCTGTGATGAATGGATGGATGATGGATAGATAGATAGATAGATAGATAGATAGATAGATAGAGATATATACATACATACCTACATACATATACAGAGAGATAGATATTATAATTTGATATGATAAACATTTATTAAGTGCCTGCTGTGTGCCAGACATTGTGCTAAGTTCTGGGGACACAAATAAGAAAAAGAGAGATGATCTGCCCTCAAAGAGTTTACAATCTAGGGGAAAGCAATACCCAAAAGGAGGCTGAAAAGGAGAAAGTACCAGAGGGTACCTGGCCAGTGGCACAATGAAGATGATGGCAAGTTGATACCAAGCTGAGCATTTGGTGACAAATGAAGAGATGGCTGGGATTTTGAACCCTCTATATAGGAAGGCTGTGGCCAGAAGGAACTGAGGGTACTGATGAACTATGAGTAGCAAAGCTGAAGCAATCTTGATGGTAATGAGTTTCTTGCTCATGATAGATAGAAAGACAGAGAGGGAAATTACATATACATATATATGTATATTTTAAGAGAGAGGGAGTGGGGCAGCTAGGTGGCGCAGTGAATAGAGCGCCGGCCCTGGAATCAGAAGGACCTGAGTTCGGAGCCGGCCTCTGACACTTAATCCATATAAACAAAAACCTAGCCGTGTAACCTTGGGCAAATTACTTAACCCCAATTGCCCTAAAGGGGCGGCTAGGTGGTGCAGTGAGTAAGAGCGCCAGCCTTGGAGTTTGGATGACCCGAGATCAGATCTGGCCTCAGAAAATGAGCACCCACGCATAAATAATGACTAGCCGTGTAACCTTGAGCAAGTTACTTAACCCCAATTGCTTTAAAAAAAAAAAAGAGAGAGAGGGAGAGATAGAAACGGAGAGAGATGCAGAGACAGACAGACAGACAGAGACAGAGAGACTCAGAGAGAGATGGAGAGAGAGTGAGATGGAGAACCAGAGTCTGGGGGAAAAGCAGGTAAATGAAGCTACCAGATACAGCCTCTGAATCTGACCTCGTGCACATGTTGCAAATTTCCATCTCTGCAGAGAAGAGGAGACACTTTTTCTCATGCCTGGGGACAAGTTCTGGCCAGTTGTTCCGTCAGAACGATGCCCAAATTGTGAGCTAACTCTCATTTATTTAGGTCTTTAAGGCGGCAGATCATATTAGAGATGTTATCTCACTTGTTCTTCATAACAGCTCTGTGAAGAAGGTGCTACTATTGTCCCCATTATACGGATGAGGAAACTGAGGCACAGGATGGTTAAAGTGCCTTTTCTTGGGTCACACAGCCACCAAAAGTCTGAGGTGGCATTGGAGCTCAGATCTTCCTAACTCCAAGTTCAGTGCCTTCTGGGCTGTCTCTCCTTGCTCCCTCTGATTCTGAGACCGAAATAGGCAGCTCATACTAAAGAAACCAGACACAGTGGTCAGATACCCTGCAAGGGCCTCAGAACCATAAGAGCCTAAGGTCTAGGGCAGCAAAGGTAGTTCAGGGCCTTCCACTTGGGGAAGTTAGAGACAAGGAACCAAGCTTTATTCCATTTTGTGGGCTATCTTACCTCCTGCCATTTTGGTATGAGGCTATGGGGCTGGAGCTAATAACCAGGAGTTCAGGTCAGCCTTACAGGACCCAAATAGCAATTATTTACTGCCCCCAATACTTGCTTCCCATACCCGCTGCTTACACCCCCAGCTCCCCACTGTTTGGAGAGACAAGCTGTGGAGGCTGCCACCCCCCAGCGTCAAAGTGCTTGCTTGGCACGGAAGCCTGGAGGGGGGGGGGGACCATTTGACTCATGCTGGGGCTGGCAAATTCCCACTTCCTTCTCTTGTTCCTGTCATGCACAGCTTCTAGTCCTTTACCTTCCTCGCCTTTCACCCCGATCCACCTCTGTCCTGCCTCCCCAAAACATATCTTCTGGTGCTTTCCTTGGTGCCCTCTATTATTCCGTCCCCTTCCTCCTAGATCTCTTCATCTCACACACTTTCTATCTTCCATTGCTCATGGAAACCTGACTCTTTCCAGAAGATACTTATATTCCTGGCCATGCTATCCAGCACTGGGGGTCTCTATCCTCCCTGCCTCCTCAACACACCGAAGGAAGTAGAGGGGGAGAAGAAAGAGGAAAAGGAGGAGAGGGGGAGGGGGAGAAGAGGAAGAGGAGGGCGAGGAGGGGGAAGAGGAGGAGGAAAAGGAATAGGAAAGGAAGAGAGGGAGAAGGGAAGAAGAGGAGGAGGAAGAGAAGGGGGGAGGGGGATGGGAAGGAGAGGAGGAGAAGAAAAAGGAAGAGGAGGAAGAAGAGGGAGAGGAGGGGGAAGGGAAGAGGAGGAGGAAAAGGAATAGGAAAGGAAGAGAGGGAGAAGGGAAGAGGAGGAGGAGGAGGAGAAGGGGAGGGGGACAGGAAGGAGAGGAGGAGAAGAAAAAGGAAGAGGAGGAAGAGAGGGAGGGGAAGGGGAAGAGGAGGAAGAGGAGGGAGAAGAGGGGGAAGGGAAGAGAAGGAGGAGAAAAAAAAGGAAGAGAGGGAGAGGGGAAGAAGGGGAGGAGGAGGGAGAGGAGGGGGAAGGGAAGAGGAGGAGGAAAAGGAATAGGAAAGGAAGAGAGAGAGAGGGGGGAAGAAGAGGAGGAGGAGAAGGGAGAGAAGGGGCAGGGGGGATGGGAAGGAGAGGAGGAAGAGAAGGTATACTTCTTGGTCTTTATTGCCTTTTCCAGACTGAATCTTTGCCACTATTGCCCAGTTACTTTCCTACTATACTTTGAGGTCAATCTGTCCCGCCCAGGATAGATCCTTATTGCAACCATCTACTTCTAGGTTATTTTTTGTCCTCTTTTAAATAACAATTCCTGACCCAACCCTCCCTCATGTAATATTTAGAGATATCAGTCTACCTGTTGATATCCCTCAAACACCCTGTTGGTTCATCAACCACAGCTCCCATGACTTAGCCCCACTTCACCCCCACCCTGACCAAGAATGGTTTTACCATCACAGTAAAGAAGCCACCTCTATGATTTATGAGAGAAATTCAGAAGTTCCTCTCTCTGATAATAATACGCCATCCTATGCTATGCTATCATATGCCATTCTAACCCATCCTCTACTCTACTTTTTTCCCTCTTTCTCCCTCTGCCTAAACCCATCCTGGATATGACCTCAAGGCTCTGCAGCTCTCCCCATTCTTCTAGTCTGACACTTCTCTGGCCTAACCTTTTTCTCTTCCACCTAGACCAGGGGCTCATAAACTTATTTGGCCTACCGGCCTCTTAAAAAAAAAAAAAAACTACTCGGTGCTCCCCTGGAAATCTGCTTTCTTTAACCCTTAATGGCTTTTTAAAAAATTTGCATCATTTCAAAAATTATAAAATATTTTTAAATGATACATCTTAAATTTAATACTTTATTATAAATTTATGGGGGTTTTCCAGCATTGATATTTTGATGATTGCTTCATGTAACTGTAAAGTCCTATCGCAAATAAGTCATTACATGGACAGATTCCTGCCAATGTATGCTGGACTTCCCAACAATACATTACATGACTCGCCTGCCAGTACTTGCTTGTTAAGGCCTGTAGGTGGATTTGACCACTGATGGGTTATAACTTGCATTTTGTCTGTTTATTTGGAAAATAAAGTAAACACTATGACTCTGTTACACAACAGATGAAACATATGAACAGTTTTCAAAATTGTCTTCTCTTCTCTCCTTATGCTTCCATCACCCCTTTATTTTAATTCAGTGCCCCCCCCCATTGTACCCTAGGCTAGCACCCCCCTCCATTGTTCCAGCACCCCCCCAGGAGGCAGTATTGCCCACTTTGGGGACCTATGGACCTTACGTATGGTTTCACTCTTTGAGCTCTGCATTGGTCCCCACTCTTTCAGATCCGAGTGGATGCTGATAGACCTGGACCTAGACTGCCTAACCTGGACCCCGCAACTGAATAAACTGGGCCTTTGCTGACTAAATGAGACCTTCCAAAGCTGAATCCTGCATAAGCAGGGTCAGGGCACTGACTGCATGGGGCTTCCCTCTGCCTGAATTGATGGCTGTTTGGGAACCATGAATAGGGTACCAATGAAGCCCTGTAAGTCTGCCTGGTGTTTCCTTTCCTAAGGCAGCTCCTGATTGATTTAAATGTGCCTCTTTGTATGTACTGCCTGCAGGAGGTTTCAAAATAGTCTGAAGTGTAAACATATTAGAAATCTACTCCTTCTCTTCCTCCCCTCCACCTTCTCCTCCTCTTCCCTTTCCCAGGGTCCCTGGGGATTAGAGAAACTGCCTCTGTTTGAGAGTTTGTAAAACATTTCAAAGTCTATCTCAAGCATGTAGAGGTTGGCAAAAACTTCTGCCGATTCTGCCCCCAGGACATGTTCCCTGAACTCTTTGCCCAGGTGTGTGGGGAAAGGAGAAGGCATCTCCATATACTCCCAGCCCAACATACTCTCCCAGAGATTGGCCTCCTCCACCCACCACCCACTGTCTGCAGGCCTGTCTTAGCCTCTTGGCTGGACATTAGAACATCTGAACAAATAAGGGCCCACCGACAGAGAGGGCAGCCATGCTGGGGGAAGCATGGAGCTGGAGAATGAGTGCAGTCCTACGAGAAGTGAAAGAACAGGACTCAGAGGGGGCCAAGCTGTGTCTGGCTCTCCAACTTTCTGAGCCACAGTGTCTTCATTTGGAAAACTGTGGGGGTTGGAGTCTTAGGTAGCTTCAGCTCTAAACCTTGTGAGCCTGTGAAAAGGAGCTCTCTGAAGCCTAATGGGAAACAGTGTGAAGATGGCAGAGGATGTGGTACAGGTCTGAGGGTCCCCCTTTAAAAGAGGTACCCATTTCTGGTCTGGCAGTCAAGAGACCGAGGTTCAAATATTCCTTCTGATGTTGATTAGGTGGGTGATGTGGGTAAGTATTTAGAATCTCTGGGTTCTCTCCTGTTTACTGGTCTATAAAGTGGATATGATAATATTCCACCTTCTTCAAAGGGTGACTGACAGATGTGACCTGAGGAGCAATGGGGCAAGTTCTGAGACAGGGGGTGACATTAAAATGACTCTTGATAAAGATAATCCTGATCAATTTGAGGAGCAAGGGGTGGAGACAGGAAGAGATGGATCAAGTAGCTTAGATATTGATTAATGTGTTGGTTGAGGTTGAGGTTGTTGTTGGTCCTTCATTCTTGAAGAGGACCATGACATGGGGAAGGTGATGCCATGACTTGCAAGTGAATTGGACTGAAGTGTACAAAGTCACCAGCCTCACTCTCTCCTCTGGAGCCACCTGGGTCCAGTGGCCAGATAAAGATCAGGATGCCTGGAGATTCCCCCACCCCCAGCCTTGGTTGAGAAATGAAGAAAGGGCATCTCAAACAAAATATATCTTAGAGAATAAAGAGTCAGACTGAAGAGAGAAGCTCTAAGTGTAAGGGGGTATTGATTGAGTCAATCAATTAGTCATTCCATTCTTTACACTTAAAGCAAGTGAAAATTCCTTCTTTTAGTTAATAAATCAATCAACTTACGTAAATGAGACTAAATTGTTGTTGAATTGTTTTTCAGTCATTTCTGACTCTCTGTGACCCCATTTGGGGTTTTCTTGGCAGAGATACTGGAGTGGTTTGTCATTTCTTTCTCCAGCTCATTTTATAGATGAGGAAACTGAGGCAAACAGGGTGAAGTGACTTGCCCAGGGTCACACAGCTAGGAAGTGTCTGAGGTCACACTTGAACTCACAAAGAGTAATCTTTCTGATTCCAGGACTAGAACTTTATCCACTGTATCACTTAACTGCCCTGATCAAGGCTAAACATTTTACTAAATCATTCAGTCAAAGATCTGAGACTAAAAGCAAAAAGTTCTTCATCAATGTGTAAGTCCTTAAAAGCCAGTGGATGAACTGAAATGACATTCGTAGGAAGTCCACATGTGTCCACATTGGTTGAGGAGACTTGGTCCTATTCTGTGGATTTTGTATTAAGTAGCAAGGCAATTTGGAGCCAAGAATTTGAGTGAGCCAGGAGAATACAATTCTGGTCAAGACCTTGAGAAGGAATTGGTTGGGGATGGGGTTGGAGAAAGTCTTGACCTCAGCCTTGGTCTCCTTGACCAGAGGAAGATCTGATGAACTCCAGAGGACCTGAGGATTTGAATTTTTCACTGGCATTTTAACAGTGTCTCCAGTTCAACAATCGTCCAAAGCAACATCTGCATCAGAGCCTTCAATAAAATAGGTGTGAAGAGTAAAGGTAGAACCTACAAGAACTCTACAAGGAGCCCAGCAGAGAAGCTCTACCCTACCTCTCCAGGACTGACAAAAGGACTTTCAGGAGCTGAGTCACCTTCCTAGTTCTACGTGCATTAAGAACCCACTTTCCCCTGAACTCTTTACGTAAAGTCGGATATTATGTCACAAACTTTGGTGGAAGGAATGTTTTATACCAACTGTTCTTACTATATTCCCTTAGTACCCATTTCTAAAAGCTAATGAAGCCTACCTACTTGATACGAACTGATCATCTCAAAGGGCAAACACTCTGGTGGAGGCTTGTAAACTATAGCAGAGGAGTTAATTCCATGTTCACCACTTGCTGCCCAAGCACTAGCATCTTCCTTGACTGGGCTGGCCTCATCACCAGATTTCTGGGCATTCCCCCCTTCTAATAATGAGATCCATGGGAGGGTCTTCCGAGCTAAAGATTTCTGTGGTCAGAATAGAGGCCATGATTTCTCTTGGGGTTAAAGGCCTCCATCCTGAACCTATAGTTATAGTCTCTTAATCTGAAGGATTGGAGTGGGGGTGGCATGAGGAACTTCCCTAGGGCCATTTGATAGAATTTTTCTAGAAGGATTATAAAACCTCAAAGTCTCCAGGGCTTTTCTCTCAGGAAAAGAGAGACTTGACCCATGCTGCCTCCTCTTTGGCTCTCTTACCTTTTCCCCTTCCCACCACATTCTGTTTATCTTTCTCTCTTATTCTCTGTTATTTGCATCTGCCAATCATGTCATCTGATGATTTCTCCCAAGCAGATTCCATTATAAAAAGAGAAGAAGGTGTGAGGAGGAGGTCTCTCCTTGCCAGGGAACTGCTCTCTTTGCCCTTAACCCCAGGTTAAAAGGGGAAAATCATAGACTAGGATGTTAGAACAGACACATGATGGCGTCCCCCTTTGGCTGAAGGGTTGATTTCTGACTGAAGAGTCAAATACAACTAAACAATAATCAATCAGTCAACCAGATATAATTAGCTTTTAGAAAGGGGTACTTATTAAGGTGATACAATAGAAACAAAACAATAGAAATAGCTGGTATAAAACATCAGCCCCAAAAGCTGGTCAGCCACTTTGCCACAGTCCAGAGAAAAGTGAGTTCAAGCTTAGACAGCACATGGGCTAAACGGCTGACAGCTCACTTCCCCTAGCCATAATTCACGCCCTCATCACCTCTCAACTGAACTATGGCAAAAGTCCCCTAACTGGACTCTCATCTTCTGGGTTCTCTATGCACAAAATAATCTTTCTAAAGAAAAGCCTGACTATATCACTCCCCCTCATAACTCTCAGTGATTTCTATTATATTCAGGATTAAATACAACTCTTCAACTTGGCATTTAATGCCCTTTATAACCTGGCTCTGGTCTATCTTTCCAGATTCATAGCATATCACTCCATATAGCCCACACTCTAACCAAACTGCCTCATTCCCTACTCACCAAACTCAGCAGTCTAATCTCCCACCTCCTCACCTTTGCACAGTGGTACCTCATCCTTGGAATTCTCTCCTCCTCATACCCACCTCTTAGAAGCCCCCATATATTAGTTCTGGTCTATAGCAGCAAGCACCCCAGCATACCCGGGAGACTGCCAACACAGGTTCTTAGATCTGCTTTTCTAAAGGAAAGCAACTCAACATGGGTTAACAAGCTTACTTTAATCAATCAAACATATATCGTTTACCTAGTTCAGGGGGAAAAGTCAGCACCCTCAACTTTGGAGAATACAAACAAGTTACAAGCAGAAACAGCTCAGCAGACAGGCTTCCCACTGTCTGACCACTACATCCATACCTAGTCAGTTACCAGAGAGGGAAGCACCAACATCTGGGTTTTCAAAGCCAGGGGCTCAACAGCTGCCCAGAGTCTCAACTGGCCAAATCACACAACTCTTCTCAAAGTGAGCCCCAAAGCAAAACCTCACATGAGGGTATATATAGCCTTTTCCTGGGTCAGAGACCATCACAACCCTCTGGACCCACTATTTAATCACAAAGTAACAAGGTGTGGGCCTTCCTAAAAAACAAGCCTCCCACCACAGGCTCTGTGTGACCACATTCAGCCTATTAGGGGGCAGAGTAGATTTTCAAATCAAGGAAGGTTCTCAGAATCACTTAAGCCTATCAAAGGGCCAAGGGGCAGGGAAGGTCTTAAATTCCCATTCCCATAACATGGACCCAGATCCCAAGAGAAGACTTTCCTGATGCCCTCCACTTGTCAATGCTCTATCCTTCCTCAATCTATCATATAAAAAATTTTAATATCATATCAAAACGTCCAGCTTTTAAAATTATTGATATGCTGCATCTCCATGGTCAACTGTAAGCTTTTTGGAGGTAAGAACTATTTTTCGTTTTGTCTTTGCATTCTCAGTGACATGTGTACATTCACTATTTAATAAATGCTTGTTGCTCTGCTATTTCTGTGTGACCGAGAGGACCATACTGCCCATGGAATTTTCTTGGCAAAGATACTAGAGTGATTTGCCATTTCCTTTTCCAGTGGATTAAGACAAACAGAGATTAAGTGACTTGCCTAGGGTCACACAGCTAGTCAGTGTCTGAGGTCAGATTTGAACTCAGCTCTTCCTGACTCCAGGCCCAGTGCTCTATTCACAGAGCCAGCTAAATAAATGCTTAGGGGACTAGATTAGATTGGAGTGGAAGCTACCAGGGCATCCTCAGGAGTGATCCATGGAGTTTCCATCTCCTTATCTCCCACCAACAAAAACTAAAAGTTTCTTCTCTTTCTCTTATGTGAGGTGCAAAACTTCCTGGTTACCCCTCTGGTACTGGCTAACCTAGAAGATTGATGGACGCCGAGGCAGAAGAATTGATCATGAATGAGCATGAGCCTCCTCACAAAAATGCAAGAACGTTCACTCAAAGGGCCAACTCTTAGGTTCTATCCTCATAGTGGAAGCTCCTTCCATCCAAGAAGATTGTGACCCTTTTATGATCTAGTAGGTGATAAAAGGATCACCTCTGTGGGCATCTCTTTCCTCAGAGGGAAATGAGGAGGTTTGACCAAATGACCCAGAAGGGCCCTTCTGATTCTAGGTTGGAGTTCTTACCATGGGGTCTGTGAACTTTTTTAAATTATCTAATAAATGTTTCCAATGTCATTTCCTTTGTTATCTTCTTATTTGGTTACATGCATCTAATAATGTGATTCTGAGAATTCATAGGCTTTACTAGATGCTGCCCAAGGGGTCCAAGACACAAATGAAGTCAGATTCCCTCCTCTAAATCAATGATTATGTGACTTATCAGACAGAACTGGGCAGGATTTAAATCTAAGTCATCCTAGGTCTGAGACCAACCCTCTTCCCAGTGAGAAGGCAAGACCTTTAAGAACCTCAATCCCCATATGCATGCCGCAGGAGGGTTCTAGCAGAAGAAGGCAGAGAAAGAACCTCTTACGATCCAGTGAAGCACAAGACCAAGCAGGTCCTGGCCTGCTATAGTGATGAACTGTGTGGCTGTTGTCTGAAACCCAGCCCAAGTGTGAAGGGGCTGCTCACCAAAGGATGGAAGTGTTTGCCCCAACAGTGCCTGATGAAGACATTCTCTGCTGAGGCAGGAGCAGCTGTGGGGACGGCAGTGAAGGAAAGGCCCACAGTCACCAAAATTATAACAATGGAGTCTGGCACATGGGCAGTCTCCCCGAGGGGAGATACAGCCACCCTGCCCCGAGAAAGGGGGCCAGAGCCCCAAGTTCACCTGTTACAGGATGAATCTCTTCCCCCTCTCTCATTCAGAGAGACAGAGAGAGACAGAGAGAGTCAGAGAGAGAGAAAGCAACAGAGAGACAGAGGGACACAGAGGGGGAGAGACAGACGGAAAGGGAGAAGAAGAGAGAGAGAGAGAGAAAGAGAGAGAGAGAGAGAGAGAGAGAGAGAGAGAGAGAGAGAGAGAGAGAGAGAGAATAATACAGTTCCGTGGATCTTGTTCCACAAACAAGATTCTCCATCTCTGGACTCTGCATTTTCAGTGACTGGCCCCCTCTTAGATGCTTTCCCCCCTGATGTCCATCCCATGACTCCCTCGGTTCCCTTAAGGTCCAGTTAAAATCTGGCCTCTCCTAATTCTAATCTCCTCCCTCTCTTGCTTCTTTCCAATTTGTCCCACACACAGCTTGCATGTACGCTGTCATTTGCACTTCATGTTCCCCCACACAACTGAGAGCTCCTGGAGAGCTAGGCCTGTCATTTGTCTTTCTTTGTAAACCCAGACTTTAGGCTGTGCTAAGTATGACTGGAGCATAGTAGGTGCTTAATGTTTAGTGACTGACTGTGTTAGTTCTATGCCTTAACCCAAAGGAGGGATGGATGTGGAACTGGGGGGTGGTGTGGAAATTCTGACCCTGTGGAAGGATGAGAAGGAAGAAAGTTTTAAGCAAGAAAGGACTCTCAGAATGCCCCCGAATCACGGGTACAAGTCCCCTCCTCTACACAGCCAATCCCATCTAACCTTAAAGTGGAAATGCTTATTTAGTTCTTATGTTCAGAATAAAATAAATAAAATTTTAAAAAATAAGAAACAGCATTTAGTTTAGAGCCAGGGGACCTGGCCTCAAAGCCTAGCTTTGCGACTTCTTAATTGGAATTTGTTCTACGAACTTTTGTTTCCATACACTGGCCTTACTTGCTGTTCTCTGCAATACTGTTCTATCTCCCACTTCTACACCTTTGCACAGGCTGTACTGCATTTCCTTTAATGCACTCCCTCCTCATCTCCCCTCTTTCCAGGTTCAACTCAACTGACCTGTGCTGTTATACAAAGCCCTCTCTTGGCCCCATTCCCTCCCCAAGGGCTCCCCTAAGACCATCTACAGTAGGTACCTCCATTCCCCTCTTAACCCCTTATAACCAACCTTCTGACCTTATCATTCCACCTTCCCTACTTTCTCCAAAGTTACTAATGAACTCCTAGCTGCCAAATCCAATGGCCTTTTCTCAATCCTCATTCTCCTTCACCTCTCTGCATCCTTTGACACTGTCAATCTCTCTCTCCTCCTTATTACTCTCTTGATTTTCAGGACACTTCTCTCTCCTGGTTCTTCTCCTACCTCTCTGACTGCTCCTTCTCTGTCTCCTCTGCTGGATCCTCCTCTAGACCTCACCCTTTAACCACGGGTGTCCCTCAGGGCTCTGTCCCAGCCCCTCTTCTCTATACTACTTCTCTTCTCATTAGTGCCCAAGGATTTAATGACCATGGCCATACCAACAATTCTTAAATCTAACTATCCTGCAGGAAACTCTCTGTTGACCTTCATTCTCAAATCTCCAACTGTCTCTCAGACATCTCCAACCAGATTTCCAGTAGACATCTTCAACTCAATATGTCCAAAACAGAACTCGTTTTCTTTCCCCACCCCTGCCCTAAACCCTCCCCCCAACTTCCCTATCACTGTATAGAGCAGCCCCGTCTCCCAAGTGCCCCAGGCTCCCAACCTAGGAGTTATCCTGGATTCTCCCTGTCTCTCACCCCCCACCCCATATCTAAGCTATTGCCAAGACCTGCTGATTTCACCATGGCACCATATCTCAAATAGGCCCCCTTGTCTCCTCTGACACTACCCCCACCCTGGTGCAGGTCCCATATAGATTATTATAGGTCAAGGATTATTATTAGTGTTTTGGTCTTTATACCTCCTTTGCCTAATGCAATTCCTAACACATAGTAGCAACATAATAAGCTTCCAGAATGGATGAATGATTGGATCTTTAAATTGACTAAGGGCAGCTAGGTGGCACCTTAGTGCACAGAGCACTGGCCCTGGAGTCAGGAGAACCTGAATTTAAATCCTGCCTCAGACGCTTACTAGCTGTGTGACCCTGGGCAAGTCACCTAACCCCAATTTCTTCCCCCAATAAATGAATAAATAGGTAGATAAATAAATAAGGTGAATAAGCACTGCATGGTCTCCTTCACAGGCATATTGTGAGAATCAATTAAAATAATGAAGATAAAAGTGCTTTAGAACCATAAAGCCCTATATAAATTGGAGTTTATTGGCACCATTATGGTTATTGTTGTTACAGAGCAAAGGCATCATAACACAGTAGACAGAGGAAAGCCCAGGCTCAGCTGACACACCCTGGCTGGGTGACTGAGGAAAGTCACCAAACCTAGCAGGGCACCAGGTGGCGGCTTTAAGCCTGTAAGTCAAGGAGCTGCTGCAGATCTATGTGAAGGAAGGGAGTTCCCATACCCAGAGTGCCCTGCACTGAAGAAATCTCAGGCCTGGTCTAAAAAAGAGGGGAAAAAGCGACCCAGACTCTGCTAACTTAGCTGAAACCAAATTAAATCATCCTAGTTCTGTCACACTTGGCCTTGAGCTGTCTGGAACTAACTGGGACGAGGTAGTCTTAAAGGGCCAGCCCCCTTCCCACAAGGGCTTTCCCCAGAAGGAGCTAGAGAGGAGGCTGGGATGGGTCCTTTGTCCCTCCTGACCCCTGCTCTCCTGGCTCTCAGTCCTGCTGACTGCAGCCTAAACGGGTCCCGAGCTGTCCTCCTGGGGCAGCCAGTGACCTCCAGCTGCCTGCTTCTCTGCACAAGGGAAAATCATAATATTGACCTAGCACTCAGGAAATGGGGAGGACAGAATTCAGGCTTCCCAAGCCCAGGGGAGAGACAGCTTGCTGAATAATGGGTTCGGGGCAAGCGGTGCCTCCCAGCCCACTGCTTCCCCTTCTGCTCCAGCTCCTTCCTCTCCTCCTCCTCCTCCTCCCCACCATCATCATCATCACTGAGCTCTTCTCCCACACATTCCTGGCCCCAGAACTGGGTGAATCTGCCTCTGAGTCAGGAGAATCCCAGGATACTGTGTCCTGTGTACCTAAGAGAAAGAATGCTGGTGGTAAATGGGCCTGGGTTCCAATTCCAGCCCTGTCACTTACTATCTGTGTGACCCTGGGCAAGCCATTCAACCTCCCTGTGACTCAGTTTCCCCATTTGTAAAATGACAGAATCATCTTAGGTGACTTAGGGAAGTCTCCTTCAGCCTTGAAATTTATGATCCTTGGGCAGCTAGGTGGGGTAGTTAATAGAGCATCAGCCCTGGACTCAGGAAGACCTGAGTTCAAATCTGGCCTCAGATACTTAATACTTACTACTTGTGTGAACTCAGGCAAGTCACTTAACCCCAACTGCCCTACAGTCCCCCCTCAAAAAAGCGAAAAAGAAAGAAAGAAAGACATTTATGATCCCATGAGAAATAGGATAGGAGGGGGATGGTGTGTGGAATGGGCCATCAGAAAGAAGTTCATAACCTTCCAGTAGGCTAGACTTTGAGAAAGTATCATCTGAGGCCTTCTGACATTCCATCCTGAGGTACTTCCCCCACCCAGGTCCCAGCACCTTCACATTGCTCTTCCTATTTAGGTGGAAAGTGATCTGTTAGGCTAATCCATCCTGAGGCTTTTGGGACTTTGGTCATAGAATGTGGAGTGGGAGGGGAGCTTAGAACAGAGGATGTCAGAGCTGGAACTGACTCTAGAATATAGAATTTCAGAGCTTGGAGAACCCTTAGACCATAGAATGTCAGAGTTCAGAGGGCCTTTAGAACACAGGATGTCAGAATTGGGAGGACCCTTAGAACACAGAATGTCAGAGCTGGGAGAGCCCTTAGAACACAGGATGTCAGAGATGGCAGGGCTCTTAGAACACAGTATGTCAGAGCTGGGAGGGCCCTTAGAACACAGGGTATCAGAGCTAGAAGGGATCAGAGCTGGAAGGGCCCTTAGAACCCAGCATGTCAGAGCTGGGAGGGCCTTAGAACACAGAATGTCAGAGCTGGGAGGGGCTTTAGAACACAGGATGTCAGAGATGGCAGGACTCTTAGAACACAGTATGTCAGAGCTGAGAGGGCCCTTAGAACACAGAATGTCAGAGCTGGGAGGGCCCTTAGAACACTGGATGTAGAGGGCAGAGCCAAGATGGCAACATAGAAGCAGAAAAATTCCATGAGTTCTCCCCATAACCACCTCAAATACCTATAAAATATGACTCTAACCAAACTTTAGAACTACAGAACCCACAAAGTGACAGAAACAAATCTCCCTCTGAAGGAAGCCTGGCAGGTGGACAGGAAGCATTCATCACAGCCCACTGGGAGCAGAACCCAGCCCTGAGTGAGCCTGCAGTTTTAGTCCCAGGATGGCCCTGACCAGCTGTGGCTGGAGGGACTTCAGGAGAGTGGATCACCAGCAGCAGGGGTGGTTTCCAGAATTATCAAACCATAAATGCTAAAGACAAAGTGAGAGGTCAGTGTGGACGTTGGGAACAGGGGATCTGAGAGTGTGGTCCAGCCTGTGTCCCCAGAGGGAGAAGCAGCTGAGGTGTGGCAGCCATGCAGCCACTGCCACATAGCTGATTCAGAGCTCCTGGGCTGCAGATTGTAAGGAGACCAAGCAACCATTCTGAGGGGTATCACTCTTGCTTTAACCTGCTTGGATCTGGATAGAGTCTTGGGTGGAGGTCCTGGGATGTGGGACTAGGAGCCAGAGTCTATGGAGGCTTCAGAGAGGGCAGCCAACTAATAGCTCTGGCAGCTGTGAAAACCCCAGCAATTTGGGACAAAGCTATCCTCTCTGGGAGCAGAGTTCTACTGTGGCAAAAAGCTCAAAAGTCAAGTAATTGACTTTTGGTAATTGAGTGGCAACATGAGCAAGCAAAGGAAGCAAAGCAAGCACAGCAATCCGACTTCAGATTCCTTTTGGGGGACAAAAAGGATCAAAGCACGGAGAAGGAGGAAGAAAACAAAGTCAGAACTCCTGCACCAAAAGCTTCTAAGAAAAATATGAACTGGTTATAGGGCGTAGAGGAGCTTAAGAAGGATTTTGAAAACCAAATAAGAGAAGTGGAGGAAAAATTGGGAAGAGAAATGAGAATGATGCCAGAAAATCATGAACTGAGAGTCAACAACCTGACTGAAGAAAATAACACCTTAAAAGATTAACTCAAATGGCAAAAGAGGCTCAAAAAGCCAGTTAGGAGAAAAATGCCTTAAAAAGCCAAATTTGCCAGATGGAAAAAGAATCTCAAAAGCTCACTGAAGAGAATAACTCCTTGAGAATTAGATTAGAGAAAATATAAACTAGTGACTTTATGAGAAATCAAGATACTGTTAAGCAGATCCAAACAAATAAAAAAATAGAAGGCAATGTGAACTATCTCACTGGAAAAACCACTGACTTAGAAAATGGATCCAGGAGAGATAATTTAAAAATTATTGGACTACCTGAAAGCCATGATCAAAAAAAGAACCTAGAAACCATCCTTCAAGAAATTCTCAAGGAAAATTGCCCTGACGTTTTAGAACCAGAGGGCAAAATAGAGATTGAAACAATTCACCAATTACCTCTTGAAAAAGATCCCCAAAAGAAAACTCCTAGGAATATTACAGCCAGGTTCTGGAGTTCACAGATCAAGGAGAAAATATTACAAGCAGCCAAGAAGAAACAATTTGAATATTGTGGAACACAATCAGGATAACACAGGATCTGGCATCTTCTATAGTGAGGGATTGAAGGGCTTAGAATATGATATTCCGGAGATCAAAGGAACTGGGATTAAAACCAAGAATCATCTACTCAGCAAAACTGAGTATCATGTTTCAGGGGAAAATATGGTCATTTAGTGGAATAGAGGACTTTCAAGCATTTTCTAAAACAAATTCTTTATTAACTTCTGGTTTACATCATTCATTTCCGCCAGATTTTGAGTTACAATTTTTCCCCATTTTTCCCCTACCCACCATCCCAGAATAGCAGTCCCACAAGATATCCCCTCATCCAATCTGCTCTTTCCCATATCTTCTCCCATACCCCCTTCGGCTTTGCCATTAGGGCAAGGTGAATCTCTGAGCCCCAATGCCTGCACATCTTATCTCCCAATTACATGCAAAATAGCATTAATAATAGTATTTATATATTTGAAACATTTAATTTTAAGACCTCAAATTTCAGACCCATTCCCTTCCTCCTTTGTCACCCATTCCCTCTGGGAAGATAAGTAATTCAGTATGTGTTGTACATGTATAGCTATGCAAAACATTACCATAGTAGATATATTGTAAAAGGCTGCTTATAATTCCCTCCCACCCATCCCACCCCCGACCTGGTCCATTCCCTACTTGATCCTGCCCCTCTTCGATAGTGGGTACTTCCAACCTCCCCTCCCCCTAGAATGCCCTCCCCTCCATCATCCTCCCTCGCATTCCCCTTCCCCCTACTCTGCTGCAGGGTGAGATATCCCATTTAGTATGTATGTCATTCTCTCCCTGAGCCAAATTCAGTGAGAATATGGTTTTGCCTTTTTGCCTTCCTGTTCTTCCCCACCCCTGTAACAACTTCCCCTTGTTTCTTCTACATGAGATAGTTTACCCTACCCTATCTCTCCTCATCTCCTCTTGCCACTTTCCTCTCTCACCTCATAATTTCACCCCTTAAGTATCATCCCTTCCCAACAAATTCAACCTATGCCCTCTATCCATGTATAACTGTAAACATATATACACACATTCACATATGTATTCATATGCCCATATACCCTTCTTCCATTATTTTCATACTAAGAAAGGTTTCATCAGTCACAGTTATTGTTTTTCCATATAGGAATGTAAATAGTTCAACTTTGATAAGGTCCTTTTGATTTCTTTTCCTTGATTACCTTCTCAAGCATCTCTTGCTTCTTGTGGCTGAATGTTAAATTTTCTATTCCATTCTGGTTTTTTCCTCAAGAGTGCTTGAAAGTCCTCTATTCCACTGAATGCCCATATTTTCCCCAGAAACAAAATACTCAGTTTTGCTGGGTAAGTGACCCTTGGCTTCAATCCCAGCTCTTTTGCCCTCTGGAATATCATATTCCATGCCCTTTGATCCTTCAGTGTAGAAGCTGCCAGGTCCTGGGCTATTCTGATTGTGTTTCCACAATATTGAAATTGTTTCTTCCTGGCTGCTTGTAGTATTTTCTCCTTGATCTGGGGATTTTGGAACCTGGCTATAATATTCCTGGGAGTTTTCTTTTTGGGATCTTTTCAGGAGGTGATTAGTAGATTCTTTCAACCTCTATTTTGCCCTCTGGATCTAAAACATCAGGGCAGTTTTCCTTGAGAATTTCTTGAAGGGTGATTTCTAGGTTCTTTCTTTGATCATGGCTTTCAGGTAGTCCAATAATTTTTAAATTGTCTCTCCTGGATCTATTTTCCAGGTCAGTGGTTTTTCCTATGAGATATTTCACATTGCCTTCTATTCTTTCATTTGTTTGGATCTGTTTAACAGCATCTTGATTTCTCATAAAGTCATTAACTTCCATTTGCTCCAGTCTAACTCTGAAGGAATGAATCTCCTCAGTGAGCTTTTAAGATTCTTTTTCCATCTGGCAAATTCGGGTTTTTAAGGCATTCTTCTCCTCATTGCCCTTTTGGGCCTCCTTTGCCATTTGAGTTAGTCTATTTTTAAGGTGTTATTTTCCTCAGTCAGGCTGTTGACCCTCATTTCATACTTTTCCTGCATCCTTCTCATTTCTCTTCCCAATTTTTCCTCCACTTCTCTTATTTGATTTTTAAAGTCCTTCTTAAGGTCCTCTATGGCTTGTAACCCACTCATATTTTCCTTTGGGACTTTTGAAGCAGGATTTCCGACCTCACAGTCCTCCTCCTGTTCTATGTTTCGATCCTCTTTGCCCCCCAAATAGGAGTCTAATATTGCATTTTTCTGTTTATTTTGTTTCCTTTGCCTAGGCATGTTGCCACTTAATTACTTGACTTTTGGGCTTGTTGCCACAGTAGGACTCTGCCACCAGACAGGGGAGCTTCTGTCCCAAAGCTGGGGTCTTCACAACTTCTGGTCCTGGCAAGCAGGATACCCACCCCACAACCTCCACCCCAGACCACAATCCAGATCAGGGGAGGTTAAAGCAAGAGCGATTACCCCCCCAAGACTGATTGCTGGATCTCCCTACAGTTCGCAGGCCAGGAGCTGGATCTGCCACTGAAACTGCAAAATGGTGTGTCTCCTCAGAGGCTTCCAGCCCCTAGGGGAGGAAGCCGACTCGTTCCCCAAATACTGGTCCCAAAGTCCATAGGGCACTAACCTCTCACTTTGTCCTAGGCATGTCTGTGTTGGTAATTCTGGAATAGCCACAGGTGCTGGAGTGCTGGGCTCCCTCCAGCCAGCTGCTGACCCGGCCTCCCTGTGGCTCACGTGGACCTGGGCTCAGCTCTCCAGCTCGCTGGGCTGTCTGCTCCCAGAGCACTGTGCTGGCCCTTCCTGCAGGGCTGCTGGGCTATCCTCAGCAGGAGGTTAGCTTCTCTGTGTCGTTCTGTGGGTGCTGGGGCTCCAGAAGTTGTTCAGAGTCCTCTTTTACATGGTTTGGAGGTGATCTTGACTTTCAAGCATTCTTTTTTTTTTCTATACTTAACTGTTTATTTTATTTTATTTTTTTAATTAAGCAAATGCTTTATTAACTTCCGGTTTACATCATTCATTTCCACCAGATTATGAGTTACATTTTTCCCCCATTTTTTCCCTACCCACCACCCCAGAATAGCAGTCCCACTAGATATCCCCTCATCCAATCTGCTCTCTCCCATATCTTCTCCCATACTCCCTTCAACTTTGCCATTAGGGCAAGGTGAATCTCTAAGCCCCACTGCCTGGACATCTTATGAAAGATTTAATTTTAAAACTTCAATTTTCAGATCCATTCCCTTTCTCCCTTGTCACCCACTCCCTCTGAGAAGATAAGCAATTCAGTATGTGTTGTACATGTATATCTATGCAAAACATTACCATAGTAGATATATTGTAAAAGACTACTTATATTTCCCTCCCACCTGTCTCACCTCCCACCTGGTCCATTCCCTACTTTGGTCCTGTCCCTCTATGATAGTGGGTACTTCTAACCTCCCCTCTCCCCAGAATGCCCTCCCCTCCATCATCCCCCCTCTCATCCCCCTTTCCCCTACTCAGGAGAGTGAGTGAGGGTAAGATATTCCATTTAGTATGTATGTGATTCTCTTCTTGAGCCAACTTCAATGAGAATATGCTTTTGCCTTTTTGCCTTCCTGTTCTTCCCCTCCCCTGCAACTACTTCCCCTTGCCTCTTCTACATGAGATAGTTTGCCCTACCCTGTCTCTCTCCATCTCCTCTTGCCACTTTCCTCTCTCACCTCTTGACTTCACCCCTTAAGAATCATCCCTTCCTTGGGGTGGCTAGGTGGCGCAGCAAGCAAAGAGCCAGCCCTGGAACCAGAAGGACCCGAGCTCGGATCTGGCCCCAGACACCCAACACACAAACAAAAACCCAGCCACGTGAACCCGGGCAAGTCACCCAACCCCAATTGCCCTCCAAAAAAAAAAATAATAATCATCCGTTCCCATCAAATTCAACCTGTGCCCTCTATCCATGTATACCTGTGAACATATGCCATGTACCCTTCTTCAATTATTTTCATAATGAGAAAGGTTTCATCAAACACAGTTATTGTTTTTCCATGTAGGACAGTAAATAGTCCAACTTCGATAAGTTCCTTTTGATTTCTTTTCCTTGATTACCTTCTCAAGCATCTCTTGCTTCTTGTGTCTGAATGTCAAATTTTCTATTCAACTCTGGTTTTTTCGTCAAGAATGTTTGAAAGTCCTCTATTCCACTGAATGACCATATTTTCCCCTGAAACAAGATACTCAGTTTCGCTGGGCAGGTGACTCTTGGATTCATTCCCAGCTCTTTTGCCCTCTGGAATATCATATTCCATGCCCTTCTATCCCTCAGTGTAGAAGCTGCCAGGTCCTGGGCTATTCTGATTGTGTTTCCACAATATTGAAATTGTTTCTTCCTGGCTGCTTGTAGTATTTTCTCCTTGATCTGGAGATTCTGGAACCTGGCTGTAATATTCCTGGGAGTTTTCTTTTTGGGATCTTTTTCAGGAGGTGATCTGTGGACTCTTTCAACCTCTATTTTGCCCTCTGGATCTAAAACATCAGGGCAATTTTCCTTGAGAATTTCTTGAAGGGTGATTTCTAGGTTCTTTCTTTGATCATGGCTTTCAGGTAGTCCAATAATTTTTAAATTACCTCTCCTGGATCTATTTTCCAGGTCAATGGTTTTTCCCATGAGATATTTCACATTGCCTTCTATTCTTTCATTTGTTTGGATCTGTTTCATAGTGTCTTGATTTCTCATAAAGTCACTAGCTTCCATTTGCTCCAGTCTAACTCTGAAGGAATGAATCTCCTCAGTGAGCTTTTGAGATTCTTTTTCCATCTGGCAAATTCGACTTTTTAAGGCATCCTTCTCCTCATTGCCTTTCTGAGCCTCTTTTGCCATTTGAGTTAGTCTATTTTTTAAGGTGTTATTTCCTCAGTCAGGCTGTTGACTGTCATTTCATACTTTTCTTGCATCTTTTTCATTTCTCTTCCCAAAATTTCCCCCACTTCTCTTATCTGCTTCTTAAGGTCCTCTATGGCCTGTAGCCAGCTTGTATTTTCATTTGGGGCTTTTGGTGCAGGAGTTCTGACCTCACAGTCCTCCTCCATGCTTTGGGCCTCTTTGCCCCTAAAATAGGAGTCCAATGTTGAACTTTTCTGTATATTTTGTTTCATTTGCCTAGGCATATTGCCACTTAATTACTTGATTTTTGGGCTTGTTGCCACAGTAGGACTCTGCCACCAGACAGGGGAGCTTCCGCCCAAACGTGGGGTCTTCACAACTTTCGCCAGTTGGGTGGCCTGTGTAAAGCCTCCACCCACTCTGGCAAGTTGGATACCCACCCCAAACTTCCCCCCAGACCACAATCCAGATCCAGGCAGTTTAAAGCAAAAGCGATTAACCCCAGACTGATTGCTGGATCTTCCTACAGTTTGCAGACCAGGAGCTAGAGCCACTACTGACGCTGCAAAATGGCTTCTGTGCAGCTGTTTCTTCAGCAGCTTTTTACCCCCAGGGGAGGAAGCCACGTGTTGCCCAAATACTGGTCCCAAAGTCCATAGGGCACTAACCTCTCACTTTGTCCTAGGCATATCTGTGCAGATAATTCTGGAATCGCCACAATTGCTGGTGTTCTGGGGTTCCACCAGCCGGCTGAAGGCCCGGCTGCCCTGGGGCTAAAACCGCGGACCTGGGCTCTGCTCTGCGGGCTGTCGGTTCCCAGAGCGCTGTGCTGCCTGCTCTCAGAGCGCTGCGCTGGCCGCTCCCTGCAGGGCTGCTGGGCTGTCCTCAGCAGGAGGTTAGCTTCTCTGTGCCGTTCTGTGGGTGCTGTGGCTCCAGAAGTTGTTCGGAGCTCCCTTTCACATTGTTTGAAATTTGTGTGACTTTCACGCATTCTTGATGAAAAAACCAGAGTTGAATAGAAAATTTGACATTCAGATACAAGAAGTAAAAGAAGCATAAGAAGGTAAATAGGGAAAAGAAACCATAAGGAACTTATCAAAGTTGAACTATTTACACTCCTACATGGAAAAATGATAATTGTAACTTAAGAAACTTTTCTCAGTATGAAAATAGTTGAAGGGAACATTTATATTTTTATATAGGAGGGTATATGGGCGTATGAATACATATGTGAGTGTTTGTATATATGTGTACAGGTATATATAGACAGAGGGCACAGGATCTATTGAATAGGAAGGGATGATACTTAAAAGGTGAAACTGAGAGGGGAGATGGGGAGAGACAGAATGGGGTAAATTATCTCCTATAGAAGAGGTAAGGGGAAACTGTTATTATGGAGGGGAAGAACACGAAGGCAAAAGGGAATGAGTCAACCTTGTTCTCATTGAATTTGGCTCAGGGAGGGAATGACATGAACACTAAACAGGGTATCTCACCCTACAGGAGAGTAGGGGGAAAGGGGATGAGAGGGGGATGATGGAAGGGAGCAGGTTGGCAGGGAGGGAAGTTGGAAGCACCCACTTTTGAAAAGAGACAGAATCAAAGTAGAGAATAGAGCAAGTGGGGGGCAGGATGGGATGGAGGGAAATATAGTTAGTCTTTCACAATATATCCACTATGGAGATGTTTTGCAAAGCTACACATGCACAACCTATATTGAATTGCTTATCTTCCCAGTAAGGGTGGGTGACAATGGAGGAAGGGAAACAATTTGGAATTCAAAGCTTTAAAATCAAATGTGTAAAAAAATATAGCATTATTTTTTAACATGCAACTGGGAAATAAGATATACAGGCACTGGGGTATGGAGATCCATTTTGCCCTACTGGAAAGTCAGAGAGGGAATGGGGGAGGATAAAGGAGAGAGCAGATTTGCAGGAGGCGGCAAACAGTGGAATTGCTGTTTTGTGGTGGTGGGTAGGGGAAAGATGGGGAGAAAATTTGTAACTCAAAATCTTGTGGAAATCAATGATATAAGATAAAAGAAACAAAAAATTTAAAAGAAGAGCATAGGATGTCAGAGCTGAGAGGGGCACAGAATGGTAGAGCTGGGAGGGCCCTTAGAACACAGGAGGTGAGAGCTGGGAGGACCCTTAGAACACAGGATGTCAGAGCTGGGAGGACCCTTAGAACACAAAAGGTCAGAGCTGGGAGGGCCCTTAGAACACGGAACGTTAGAGCTGGGAGGGCTCTTAGAATACAGGATGTCAGAGCTGGGAGGGCCCTTAGAACACAGGATGTCAGAGCTGGGAGGACCCTTAGAACACAGGAGGTCAGAGCTCGAAGGTCCCTTAGAACACAGGATGTCAGAGCTGGGAGGGCCCTTAGGAGACAGGATGTCAGGGCTGGGAGGGCCCTTACAGCACAGTATGACAGCTGGGAGGGCCTTAGAACATGGAATGTCAGAACTTGGAAGGACCTTAGAACACAGGATCTCAGAGTTGGGAGAGATGTTATACCACAAAATGTTAGAAGTCAGATCATAGAAACAAAATATCTGATTAAAAAATGAAAAATTACATCTACTAGGTTTTAGGTTAGTGAGATACCAACCCCATGTTGCTCTTATTTTCCTTTCTGAATTTACCATTTTTTTGGTTTTTACTGACTTGACTGAAGCTAGCCCTTCCTTCCACATATGTCCTGGAGGCACCAAATGGCTTCTTTCCTTTCCAGCTGGTTCTTGACAATGCACCAGGTAGAAACAGTTTACATCCTTGCTGTCCCTCATCTCTTTCCAAGGCTTGTCCATGGGTGGCTTGCTCTGCTTGGAGGAAGGAGGGAACGATGGAGCACTGAAGACATTGAAAAAGGAAAACCTGTGCTTTAGTCCTATTTCTCCTGAGCTATATATGACCTTGGGCTAGTTGATTCACCACCTGAGCCTCAGTTTCCTTACTTGTAAATAGGGATACTAAAACCTGTGCCTTCTTCTTTATACGGTTGGTTTTAAAAGTGCTTTGTGAACTGCAAAAACACTAGGAAAATGTGAAATTTTGTTCATTGTAAATGTCAGCTGAGAGAACCTCAAGCCAAACCCCGACCTCGAGTCCATAAGTATGTCTCGGCCTTGGGACATTTCCCATCTATCTCTGTCCAGAGGAATAGTTGTAGTTGAGCCATCATGAGGCGAGAGCGGGGCCTCCCGGATGATCCCCTCTCCCCAGCCCTGGAGAGGCCTCTTCCTCCTGAGCCCCTCAAGTTCCCCTTTGCACATCTTGGCACATCCAGCTTCTGCATCACCACGGCTGCAGATTCCAGTGGAGTTTGGACTTTTGTACATTCCCTCACTTGGGATCCTTGAAAAACACCTCTCCCTGAAAGCTGAGAAAGTGTGAGCCATCAAAAAGCAGCAGGGCACTGGAAGAGAGAGTTCTTAGAGGGAGGGGGCATTTGCTGCGGTAATTTGGCCATTTTTGAAGGCATGGCAAAGCTCAAAATAAAAAACTGCCAAGGTCCATTATGGCTCTTACTTCTTAATGTAGAATCATAAAATGTTGTAACTGGAAGGAACCTGAGGACATAAAATGTCAGCTGGGAAGGCCCTCAGAACCCAGGATGTCAGAGCTGGGAGGGCCCTTAGACCCCAGGATGTCAGAGCTGGGAGGGCCCTTAGAACCCAGGATGTCAGGGCTGGGAGGGCCCTTAGAACCCAGGATGTCAGAGCTGGGAGGGCCCTTAGAACCCAGGAGGTCAGAGCTGGGAGGGCCCTTAGAACACAGGATGTCAGAGCTGGGAGGGCTCTTAGCACAGAATTTCAGTCTCAGTCTTCTCTCTAAGGTGTAGTAGTCTCTTCACCACCAATATTCCAGTCATATTCTCAGAATCACAGAATTTTAGAACTGTCAGGACTTCTTCATGGACATATAGTATAATCCCTGCATGAAACTCTACTATAACATACCTGAAAAGTGGGCATTCAGCCTTGGCTGAGTCATACAAGATGGCAGTGTCTGAAGAGGTGAGACTTGGGATCAACCAGGGGCCAGTAGAGAGGTTCATAGTGTGTGCAAGCAAGGGCCGCAACCCATTACAAATGAGGAATTACCCTTCAGATATCATCTAAAGGACCTAGTCAGAGAAATGAATGCTGGGGGAAAAATTGAGCAAGAGGAAGTAATAAATGGACAGCTGATATGGTCCAATGGTGTCCATGGAATGTCAAGGGAATAAGGAGCAGGCCCACACTGTGCTGGTAAATGTTCAACAACCAACTCCCCAAAATGCAGGAAATACTTGTAAATTTCATCTATATTATTAATATTTTCCCTATCACTTTCTTAAGACTAGAAATTAGCAAAACTGTAAGTCAAGCCCTGATTTGTATCATTTGCCAGTGTCAGGGAGCGGGGTTCTAATGTTCACACTGAAAATTTAACAAATGGCTGTCAGGAGCTATCAAGGCCTGGATTATAGCAAACCTCAGGAAAGGGTATCCAAAGTAATGGCTCTTAAAGTATAGTCTGAGGACTCTTGAGAGAGTTCCAAAGGCCCTTTCAGAGGGTCTATGAGGTCAAAGCTATTTTTATAATAATACTAAGTCATTATTTGCCTATTAAAATATTCCTCCCTTTGTCTACCTGGGTTAGGCCAGAATTTTCTTTATATATGCATGTAAAAGCAGATATGAGACTCTAATTGTCTTCTGTGAGGCCAGACATTAAAGAGATTTGCAGAAATTCATTCATTTTTCACATTATTTTTTTTTGTTTTGGAAAATAGTCATATTTTATTAAAAATATTTGTTAACATGCAATGAACTTATTGTTATTTTAATGAGTCAAATAACATTTTAAAATATTTCAATCTATTTGAAAATTGTATTTAATGAATTAAAATTAAATTAAAATTTTTAAATTCATGTTTTCACTTCTAATGTGGTGAATATTGGTAGATAGAACTCACACAAACAAAAACTCTTTAGGGGCCACAATAATTTTTAGAGTATAAAGGGGTACTGAGAAAAAGTTTGAGAGTCACTGCCTTAAAACCAGGGTGAATTCATGGGGCTAGGGTGTCTCAGGAGTATACAGAAGCTAACTTCCCACATGTTCATAGAAGGCATCTCTGTGCTGTATCTGACTCTTCATGACCTCATTCAGAATTTTCTTAGCAAAGATACTGGAATGGTTTGCCATTTCCTTCTCCAGCTCATTTTACAGATGAGGAAACTCAGGATAATGTCAATGAAATAGGAAGATCTTCCCTGCCCATTAATAAGTCTAACACATGAAGTATGAGTCACATGGAGCCCAGTGTGGGAGAAGCCTGACCAAGGAGGAGAGAGAGCGAGCAGAGAAGCAAGCTGTGAGTGGGCAGAGGGAGGAATTTGGCTAGGGGAGCTTGTTTTTGTGGGGAGCTCTGACAGAAAGAATTGGGATGTTGGTGCTCCCTGGATTAATGAAGAATACCTTGTTAAATCTTATCTCCTGGGGCGGCTAGGTGGTGCAGTGAGTAGAGCATCAGCCCTGGAGTCAGAAGGACCTGAGTTCGGATCCAGCCTCAGACACTTAACACACACAAACAAAAACCTAGCCCTGTGACCTTGGGCAAGTTACTTAACCCCAATTGCCCTCACAAAAAGCAAAAAAAAAAAAATCTTATCTCCTGGTGTCCTAATGATGTTCCAAATAAATATTTTGGTTTTGCCTTTGAAGAGAGTTTATTATATTTTGCAAATTTAACCTGGAAATACGCATGCATTATTCATAGCAGCTGCTATGGGCATCTCATTGGCATTACACTGAGGCAAACAGGGTGAAGTGACTTGCCTAGGCTCACACAGCTAATAAGTATCTAAGACAAGATTTGAACTCAGGAAGAGGAATCTTCCAGATTCCAGGCTGGGCACTCTAGTCAGTGCACCACCTAGCTGCCCATAGAAGGCATCTTTATACATCTGCAAAAGACAAGGGATTTCTCTGTCTCTCCATCTGCTTGAGAGAGACCATCTCTCTAAATCTCTGCATCAGCATGAAAGGTAAAACATCTATCTACATATTGACATCTTTGCAAGAAGGCATCTCTCTATGTCTCGATAAAATAAGATACCTTTCTATAGCTCACATCTGTATAAAAGGCAATATTCTACTTTTCTAGCTCTACATGAAACAAGGCATCTCTCAACATCACTTTATCCTAATACCTCTTTGCAGCACCTCCAAGAACCTTGGTGCTTTGAGAGCCTAACTCGCTGGTTCAATCTCTGTACTATATATCTAAGAAGGCTGAGCATACATTCTCCAATCCACAAGGTTTAGAAGAAAGGTTTTGGGAAATCCTGTTGAAAACTGGCAAAGGTACTGAAGATGTTTGCTATTTCCTTCTCCAACTGCTTCCCTGCATCTCCTCCCTGGGACTTCCTTGGTACCCATTCATGCACACCTGCCCTTAATAAATTGAGAGTTTGCAAATTGGGGACTGCTTCTATCTATATGGTTCCCCCCTCAATCTACACTCACCCTTACCATTGTCCTCTCCAGTCTTATATCTCCTGTCTTGTTATTGTACTGGCTGAGAAATGTTTATACAATGTCTTTTAAATTCTCTATCTTTGTATCTTCCATGATGCTCAGCACATGGTCTTGAACCATGTAGATGTTCAACAAGTATAGATTGATGATGATGATGATGATGTTGATAAAAATAATGAAGGAGGAGGAGGAGGAAGAGAAGGAAGAGAAGGAGAAAGAGAAGGAGAAGAAGGAGGAGGAGGAGGATATAACTGTAAAGACCTGACATCTCTCATACAAAGTGAGCAGATCTGGGCTTATTCCAATTGCAGGAGACAAGTGCCTGAGGGGCAATTTGAAGGGGGCCTTAGGCCTACCCCATCACCCTGAACACCCCCACTCTCTCTTTCTCTCTCTCTCTCTCTCTCTCTCTCTCTCTCTCTCTCTCTCACACACACACACACACACACACACACACACACACACACACACACACACACACACACTTACACTTTTTAACGCACATTTTAACCAGTAAGGAAACTGAATGGCAGTAGAAAGGTGGGAGACTAGTAGGCTGAATATTATAGACAGTGTCAGATAAGGTTTCTGTATCACATTCTTTTACTTGTTTTTGCATCACAAGGGTTACTTTGATTGATGATGGAAAAGTAGATTATGACCACGAGGTACAAAAGCTATCAATAAAATATATGTTGTAAACAATAAAATGAATGTACTAGAAAAGAGGAAGGATGGAAGGAGGGATGATACTCTGGATTGAGTATCTCTTAATTTCTATTGGGGATATGAGGGTGGGGGAAGAGGGATGAAAGAAGATGTGATGAATAGAGGCAGGAGAATTAAGGAGATGATGATCTCAGCTTTGGTTCTACTTTCCCAGCTCTAACTCCAAGTGTCATCAATTTCTAGACTATCTCTACTCTGATGCACTCTTAAATTCAGCACAAAGCTGGGGAGAGAACAACTAAAATTTTTAAATGTCGGTCCTACAGGTGACTTTTTCTAAGGATTCTTAAAGGGAAAAGTCAAGTTTTCCAACAATAACAATAACAACACCACCCCCAGACTGAGCTGAATTCACCTATTCCAGAATGTCATAGTGGAGAACTTCAGTGGTCAAGAAATTCCCAGGCCACCCAACAAAGACATAGGCCAAAGATTAGAGTTCTCTTACAAGATTGTGGAATTGAAAGCTGCAGGAGACCAGAGAAAACATCTAGTCCAAACACTTCATTTTATAGACAACAAACCTGAGCCCCAGAGACAGGAAGTGAGACTCCCAATGTCACAAAACTCATATCATGTCCCAGCAGCCACTGCCCAAGTGGCACTTGTAGGCTGCCTTCATGTTCAAGGTTCTCTGTAGGGCCACACTCTCAGAAGTATAGCTCACAAGTTTTCTTTCCCGTGTATTTGCCTTCAATAGTCCATGAAAGGCACTTATTTCAAAGAAAACACATTTACTAAGTAAGGTAGCACACTAACAACAGCAATGACTAAACATTACCCCCACCCCATGGGGTGCTTGAGGAACATACTCCCATGACTACATATAGCATCATAGGGGAGAGAGGGCACATGCATCAAGTATGCTAGTAGTGAGTCACTCAAGTAAAGAGACACCATGGCCAAGGCAATTCACTTCCCAGGCACCATGCACATCCAGTATCCTCTCTTTTCTTCTAGCATCCTCCCGGTGTGTCATCTCTGCTGGTCTGATCACTCACCTGGACTCCCAACAATCAACCAGAGCTAACTAATTCTCTTCACCCAAAGCTCCTTTTCTCTTATGCCTTGACTTGACAGCCAGGATTCCTGAGATTGCTCTTTCTTGGGTACATTGTTTCTTACTAAAAGAGTAAGAATAATAATAATTTATAACAGCACCTTAAGGTTTTCAAAGTGCTTTACAAATATAATCTTGCTTGATCCTCAGCAACCATCAGAGGTAGATGCCATTATTATACCCATTTTACAGATGAGAAAACTGACACAGAGATCGAGCGATTTGCCTAGGACCACAAAACCAGTAAGTTCTCTGAGTTTGACATATAGTGTATGAAGGTCAATGACCAAAAAAATAGTTAGGAATATAATATTCATCTAGCAATATCTGCTGTGTTAGCCCCAATCAGGAAACCAAGTGCCCATTGATAGGAGAATGGTTGAACAAATCATGATATATAAAAGTAATAAAATATTTATCTCTAAGGTCCCTTCCATCTCCAAAATTATGGCCCCATGATCTTTTTGCACTGCAAGAAATAGCCTGTAAGAAATTCAGTTAAGGAAGTGGAGGTTTATATGAAACAATATATAACAAAGAGAATAAGACCAAGTATATACATAATAACTACAATAATGTAAATGAAAATAATGCTTAAATGCTACAGTATTCAGATTAGTTGTGTGACCTATCCTTGATGATGTCATGTTCACTTTTTGTGATTTTGGCTTCCTTTTCTAGATGCCAACCAACCACCCCTTTAATAATATTTCCAGGAATATGAGTCAAGTGCACTGGCCAGTTTTCTGCATACTCATATATTTTCTGAAGTTCAGGGCAACTTTTTTCCCCTTCTCCAGTCCTACAGCATCATGTTTATTCTTCATGATCTTTTAAAAAATCCATCCTAATGCCTCAGCAATCCTGTTCTCCAGTTCCTTCAGATCCTGATAGTATAGTCTGGACCCATCAATAGCAGCCTTCTTTTTCATGGGTATTAGCTCCTTAATAGTCATTTGTTTGGTCCTTATTCATTCTGTGATGTTACTCTCTCCTGGCTCTCCTTCTATCTATCTCACTATTCCTCAGCCTCTTTAACTGGAACACCATCCAGGCCATGCCTATTAATTAACATGGATGTCCCAGAGGACTCTGTCCTAAGGCCTCTTCTCTCTTCTGTTTCTACTACTTTACTTGGTCATCTCATCTGCTCCTGTGGATTTAATTATTATCTCTATGAAATGAATAAATGTATTATCCTAGCAGAAAAATTGAAACAAAATTATGGTTTTTGTAGTGCTTACATGGCCCCATAAAAGTATTTGCTCTGTGAAGTTTGGATTCAATCAAAGGACCATACTTGAGGGCCTAGAGAGTCACTTGTGGCCTCCAGGTTCCCCACTCCTGAATAGCCAGTGTCAACTCATTCCGAGTTTTAGGTTCCTTCATATTATTTGTTCATAGCTCTTGTGGTTTTCCCCCATTGCTGACCCTTGTTTCCAGCTTATGCACATGGGTTTTAAAAACCTAAGTTCATTGTACACCTCAGTCAGTCCCTATAGATTCCTGTTAGTTAGTCAACAAGCATTTATTAAGGGTCTGCTCTGTATCAGGCATTATACTAAGTGCTCAGTGAGAGAGAGTGAGGAGTTGAGGGTGACAACTAAGATTATAAGCCTAGAAGAAGGGTGGTGCACTCGACAGCTACAGAAAAATTAGGAAAATATGTTTTTGAAAAGATAATGAGTTCAGTTTTGGACATGCTAAGTTTAAAATGCTTAAGCAACATCCTGTTAGAGATGTCTAAGAGGATGTTGGAGATTAAAGACTGGAGGTCAGCAGAGAGATTAGAATTGGACAAATAGATCTGAGAATCATTAACACAGAAATAATAATTGAATCGATGGGAGCTGATGAGATCACCAAGTGAAATAAGATAGTGAGAGAAGAGAAAAAGACCTAGAGCAAAGCCTTGTGGGATACCCATGACTAACTGGCATGATCTGGATGAATATTCAACAGAGAGATTAAGAAGGAACTGTCAGGTAGGTAAAAAGAGGACCAGAATAAAGAAGTGACAAAAAAATTAGGGAGAAGAAAATATTAAGGAGAAGAAGGTGATCATCAGTATCAAAAGCTACAGAGAGGTCAAGAAGGATGAAGACTAAGAAAAGTCATTAGATTTGGCAATTAAAAATCATTGGCAAATTTGAAGAGGGCAGCTTTGGTAGACCAAAGGTCAGAGGTAGAGGTCAGAAGCCAGACTGTAGAGTTAAGAAGAGAGTGAGAGGAAAGGAAGTGGATGGACCTATTGTTGATGGTCTTCTCAAGGAGTTATGCCAGGAAAGAGAGGAGAGATAGGGGATGATAGGAATAGGGGGACTGATGGAGCAAGTGAGGGCTTTTCTGAGGATAGGGAAAATGTGAGTATTTTTTTTCATAGTAGGGAAGCAGTTTACAGAGAGATTGAAGATAAGTGAGAGAATAAGGATGATAAAGGGGGTAGTCTGCTGGAGAAGAGGGGTTGTAATGGGATGGCTTTTGTAACTAGAAGAGCAACCTCATTGTGTGAGGCAGGAATGAAGAAGAAGACAGTGGCAGAAGTGGCATCTGGGGGGTGTGAGAGGATGAGGAGGGGAAAAGAGAGAAATCTCTGCAAAAAGTACTCAATTTTGAAAAATAAAATATGAGGCAATTGAAACTGTTGGGGAAAAGAGAACTATGCAAGATTTGAGGAGAGATAAAAAGGTATGGAAAAGCAACTACCATGAGTGGGATAGTCAGATGATTAAGGAGATATAAAAAGAGTCCCTTGCTGCAGTGAGGGCCCAGTTGAAGTAAAATAAGAAAAATTTGTAATGGATCTATTCAGCATGGTTTTGTTTGATTTCCTTCATATTCATTCAGTAGCACATGAGTAGGAGTAAAATCAGTGAATGATGGGAATAATTCAACACTGAGGCTTGGAAGGGCAAGATCTTCTATAAGACAAGGGGGGAGAGTACTTGAGAGAGAGTTGAATGACTATAGTGATTTCAGATGGAGTTTCTCTTTCTGTTTCTTACTGTTGGACTTTGTTGGAATAAAAAGGAATGCAGATGATTGATATGGGCTTATTTTATATACTCCAAGTTTGGTGAAGTTGTGTGTTATCTTAATTATTTATTCTAGTCAGCTCTCTAGAGTTCTCTAAGTAAACCATCTGCATGTTATCTGCAGGAAGTGATAGCTTTGTTTCCTCTTTGACTATGCTTATTTCTTCAATTTCTTTTTCTTGTCTTATTGCTACAGTTAACATTTCTGCCAGAATATTGAATATTCATAGTGATAATGAGTGTCCTTGCTTTACCCCTGATCTTATTGGAAAGGTTTCTAGCTCATCCCTATATGCTGCCTCTCAGTTTAAGAAAGATACTATTTATCATTTTAAGGAAAGCTCCATTTATTTCCCATGCTTTCTTAAATTTTTAACAAGAATATTTTATACCTTTTCAAAAGTTTCTGCATCTACTGACAAAAACGATTGTTTGTTATTAATATGGTCAATCATGTTAATGATTTTCCTAATATTGAACCAGCCCTGCATTCCTAGTATAAATCCAGCCTGGTCATAGTGTATTATCTTTCTTATATGTTGCTGTTTTCTCCATGCTAATGTTTTATTTTAAAATTTTGCTTAGATATTCAATGCAGATATTGGTCTATAGTTTTTATTTCTGTTTTGACTCTCCCCAGTTTTTAGGCATCAAGACCATATCTGTACCATAGAAAGAATATAAGACTCTTTCCCCCCTATTTTTTCAAACAGTTTATATAGTATTGGAACTAATTGTTCTTTAAATCTTTGGTAGCACTAGCTTGCAAATCCATCTGGTCTAGCCCTTCCCCACCCCCTGCTTCCTGCCTTTTAGTCATTCAGTTATGACTTGTTCAATTTCTTTTTCTAAGATACGGTTATTTAAGAACATAATGTAGAGTCAAACAGGATCGTCAAAGAATCAAGATGGAAAAGGAAGGAGAGAGCAGTCAGTGCAGAGATGATAGTCTGGCAAAGGAGTGAGAAGTTGGGAAACTGGAGGTTATGCAGGGAATAATGTTTGGAGTAGCAAGGTAGAAGAGACATAATGACAACAGACTGTGATCAGATAAGGGAATTTCAGAGGAGCTGGGAGATGGAGTGTTTAAGGTATGGGAATACTGGAAAGGTTCGAGGAATTGGGGTGGTGAGGCAGATTGTAAATGGCTCTGAATAATAGATGATTTTGTATTTGAGCCTGGAAGTGATAGGGAGCCACTAGAGTTATTGAGTATCGAAGTGACATGGTCAGACCTGTGCTTTAGGAAGATCAATTTGATAACCGAATAGAGTGATTACTAGTTGGAGTGGGGAGAGACTTCTAAAGGATTAAATTATCCAATAAATCTGCTTTGAGCAGAGCCTCAGCCAATGTCCTTATGATTGAAATCACCCATCACTGCTATATATTTAGTAAATAATACTTCCATACCAAGAAATATGACTATGGATTTAGAGCAGAAAAAGTCCTCTAAAGTCATCAACTCCAACCCCTTCATTTTATAAATGGGGAAACTGAGGTCCCAGAGAGGTTAAGTGCCCAAGGTTATCTAGCTAATAAGTATATGATATAGGATTTAAATGCAAGTATTCTTAACTCAACATCCAGCACTGTTTCCACTATATGATGAAGCCTGCCATGCTCTCATGCCTCAAGCTTTTTGATGTATGTATGTACACATACACATATGTTGAATTTTCTGTTCACAAGGTCCTTAGTATCCTCTGATGGAAATCGCCCTTCTGTTGTTGCCTCTCGTTCATCACGTAAGTGCTGTCTTCCATGTTTCCCCCACTGGTACTTGGATTTCTTCGTCCAGGTATACCTTCTTTCTACTCTATCTTTGCTACTCCATCCTTTTACACATCTTGTCCTTTCCAATAATATTTTCACTTCCTGGAGCCATATTCTCACCATAGGTCCCATCCCATCCCACCTAGTCTCAGAAATGCCAATGACATTGCTTCATTGTGTCAGAATCTCTACTTTTTCTTCTCATTACCTAATGTTTAAGAATCATAAAATAATATATGTAGAGCTGGAAAAGGTTCTTAGGGGTCATTGGATCCAACCCCTTTATTTTATAGATGAGGAAACTGAGGCTGATGTAAGGTAAGTGACTTGTGCAGAGTCATACAGCCAAGAAGTGTCTGAGACAAGACATGACTTTGGGTTTAGTCCCAGCACTCTATTCACTGAGTCACATAGCACTGGGGTAAAAGGTAAGAACCTGAATTTTATTGCCGATTTCTTTCTTATGAGTTGCATCATCGGAATTTCTAGGCATCTCTGTGCTTCATTTCTTCCTACATTGTAGCTCCTCTCCATGGTACCTGACTTGGTGATTGCAAATAGACAGTTTTCTTCCCTGCCTCCTCCTATTTTGTTTCAAAACTTTTGGATTAACTTTATAAGCCTTTGGATAACTAGGCTTTTACCAACCCTTGTTATAAACAGTCCATCTTTGGCATTCCCATTTTTTCAATGGTAGCTTAAAAGTCTAAATGTGATCCTCAGATACCATCTTCTTCACCAGCTGTCCAGTCCCCCAGCTCTGCCTTTCTTTGAAGGCCTTGCCTTTGGTCAGTTGGAGTGATGAGGAATGAATACCACTTTTGTTCCTCAGGTCTTTGGTTTATTGCCTAAAACTGCACAATCCCAGACAATATTGTTTTAGATTTCTTTTGGCAGTGTTACTCATTCCCACATGAATCACCAGGAATGGTTAGCAGTCATAAATTTCTTTCCCTTTCACCCTGTGGAAGAGCAGCTGTAATGATGCTTTGGAGAGACCCTCCACTCTTCCAGGTTTCTGACCAGAAAACCATCCTTGACTTTCCCCCTCTTCCCTCTAGTCATTCAGTCACCAAACCATATTGGTTCTTCCCCTATAATATTCCAGGGAAATGCTGGTATTTAACAACAGGTTTCCCTTACCCGCCAAAAAAGTGTATCCATGACATACTTTTAAGTTCGATTTGAATTAACATTCTCTCTATTACTTTATGTTTGTCACAAAGACAAAGATCGGGTTTTGGAGGCTCCCAGGAAAGTCATATAGTTCTAGGGGCAAGCTTTCCTAAGATTAGGGAGGAAGAAACACACTCAGCCTGCTGTCCTCTGGTTGGACTGAATTCTGAATGGGAAGGGGCCTTAGAACCCAGAAGGTCAGAGCTGGGAGGGGCCTTAGAACCTAAAATATCAAAGCTGGGAGAGGCCTTAGAACCCAGAAGGTCAGAGCTGGGAGGGGCCTTAGAACCCAGAATGTCAGAGCTGGAAGGGCCCTCAGAACACAGAGTGTCAGAACTGGGAGGAGAACACAGAATGTCAGAGCTGGGAAGGTCCTTAGAACATTAAATGTCAGAGCTAGAAGGGACTTCAGAACAGAGATGGTATCATACGTGGGCGGGATCTCAGAATATATCAGAACTGGAAGTGTTCTTAGAACATATCAGGTCAGAGCTTGAAGGAAACTCAGTCTATATCATGTTATGGCCCATATGACCTCTCTTCCAGATCTAAATTCCATGATTCCACAACCTTATCTATAGAGGGGAACTCTAATTTATGATACTGTGAATGACTCATCTAGTCTAATCCCCTCAATTTATGGAGAGAGAAGCTGAGATCCCAAAAGTTGTGTTTTGCCCAAGAGCACAGGACTAGCCAGGGGCTCACTGGGAACTAAAGCCTAGGTCTAGGATTCTTCCCACTTCAAAAAGGGATCTCTGATAAAGACAACTTTGAAATTGTTTGGGAGAAAGGGGAGCTAATTAAGCAATCAAAAAGGAGGCATTTATTAAAGACCACGGTGCTAGGCACACTGAGGGGAGAAAAGCTCATGACCCTTTTGAACATTCTAAGCCCTACAGCAGTGACTCCTTGGTCTGCCCCTGGGTAATGGCCAGATGGGTGGTGCCCCTTTCTCTCCTTGGTGCCCCCTCCAGGGCTGGGTAAGAGGGCCAGAGAGAAGCCTGGAGCCACGGGATGGCAGCCGCATTTCCTTCCTCAAGGGCTAGATGGCATCCTGCACAAGAGAGTCTCTGCAGCCCCCAGCTTTTAGACCCAGAGTTAGCCAGGATTCTCCAGGAAACTCTTAATATTTTCCTTCCCACCAAGTTCCTCGGCTGGTGGCCTCAGGAGCCATCTCGCCTTCAGGCGAGGCCCTAAACCTGATGCTGAGAGCCAAGCCTGCCATCCCTGGAGCACAGAGGCCTGGAACCCCAGCCAAGGGCCCACAGCGCACACATCATAATGTTCTCTGCCTGCCAGCCAGGACCAGCCTCACACACATCATCAGCAATGTCAAACACCTCCTAGCAGCCCTCGAGGGGAACGGCAGCTGCTGAAGGCTGCCCCCACTTTGCCTCAGCTGTCTCTAATTCAGTCTGACACCCTGTGCTTAAAGGAATGGGGTGGGGGAGGAAGGAAGGAGAGGGAACCATAAGCTAGTGATCCCACTATACCAGGAAGTCTTCAGGCCCCACAAAGTCCACAGTAGGCATTTACTAATTCAGAATATCATAGAACATTAGAGGCATGGGTGGAGGGGAGCTTAGAAAAGAGAACATCAGAACTGGAAAGCAACTTAGAACATAGAATGTAAGAGCTGAAAGGGCCCTTAGAACACAGAATATCAGAGCTGAGAGGGTCCTTAGAACAAAGGATGTCAGAAGTGTTAGAACACAGATTGTTAGAACTGGGAGGATCTTAGAACATAGGATGTCAGAGCTGGGAGGGCCCTTAGAACCCAGGATGTTAGAGCTGGGAGAAACTTTAGAACAGAGGATGTCAGAGCTGGGAGGGCCCTTAGAACATAATGTCAAAAGCTCCTTAGAACATAGAATTCTAGGGCTGCAAATGGTCTAGATTCACAGGGGTAGGGAACTTGTGGCTTCAAAGACCACATGTGACCCTCTAGGTCCTCAAGTGCTGCCCTTTGAATCCAAACTTCACAGAACAAATTCCCTTATTAAAGGATTTGTTCCATAAAACTTGGACTCAGTCAACAAGCTGCACCCAAGGACCTAGAAGGCTACATGTGACCTCAAGGCCACAGGTTCCCTATCCCTAATCTAGAACATAAATATTAGAGCCAGAAGGAACCTCAAAGGATGTCTAGAACAATCACTTGATTTTACAAATGAGGGAAACTGAGTATGAGGGAGATTCAGTGACTTGTCCAAAGTCATACAGGTAGTACCTTTCAGAGGTGAAATTGGAACCCAGGTCTTCTGAGTCCAGAACCAATACTCTTCCCATCTCAAATTCACTGTCTCTTTGGAAAAAAGCAAAGGGAGCCTAAAAGATGCCAGGCTCTAAAGCCTGGGCTTCTGTGACCCCAGAAAACACCCCCTTCAGGCCCAGGAGGGGAAGTGGGTCCCTCAGCCATTTAGTCATAGAGAGGGAGGGGCAGGGTAGGAACGAGACCCCAGGTCTCCAGGCTCCCAGACCTTTGAGTCATTATAAAGGACTCAACCAAGCCAATTTTCATCTGGGTGAGGCCCTGCCTTGGAACCCAAGCGATTTCCTTGCTAGGTAGACCTACTGTTCTTTCTGAGGTATATGGTCAACAAACAAAGATCAGGGCTGGACATGAACCCTAAAAGGGAGGAAGGGAAGGAAGGGAAGAATCATATGTGTGTGTGTGTGTGTATGTATAGGCATAGGTATATGTGTGTATATGTATATGTGTGTATGTATATATCACCTACTATGTGCCAAGCACTGTACTGTATAAGCACTTTACAAATATTTAATTCCATCCTTACAAACAACCCTGCGAGGTAGGCATACTTATTATGTCCAATTTACAATTGAAAAAGCTGAGGAAAATAGGTTAAGGGACTTATCCACGGTCACACAGGGTTACTCAGCTAGTAAGTGTTTGACATCAGATTTGAACTCAGGTCTTCCTGACTCCCGGCCCAGTGTTCTATCCACTGCAGCCACCTAGCTTTCTGCCCTCTGGGGCCGATCAGAACAAGTCAGAACCCTTTCCTCCTATCTGACAGCCCTCCAAATACCTGAAGAAGGCAATCAGACTTCCTCAAGTTTTTCCCCCTTTTCCCAACTAATCATCATTAATTCCTTCAATTAATCCTCATAAAGCTAGATCTCAAGGTCCTTCCCTGCCCTGGTCATCCGCCTCTGGACACTCACCTGCTTGTCAAAGTCCATCTTAAAACATGGTGCCTGTCTTATGGTAACTTTGGGTCAATCTGGATTTTATCTAAATCAATGGTTTCCAACCTATAGGTCTCCAGGTAGGAGAAGGGGAGGGAGAATCTGTGGAGTTATTGTAAAGGGTCCATGAATCCATATGGACACCAAGCATTGTCCTTTAGATCTTCAGTACTAACAAGATATGAAGAATCACAGTATAATATTAATACTTTATGTAAATTGAATGCCTTCCACATATATGTGACACTTTTTTAAATGTATGTACATGTTTTAATAAATGAAAATTCATTGAAAAAAATATGGTGCCCAGAATTAAACACAATGCTCCCAAAGGGGTCTGACTAGAGCAGAGAACAGTACTATCTTTTCCCTCACTCCTGACATTATCTACACCTTCCTTAAACCTAATAAAAAATTAGCTTCTTGAGCTGCTGTATCAGCTAGGAGATACCACAGCGCACAGCGGGCTGGGCCTGGAGTCAGCAAGACCTGAATTCAAATCCAGCCTCAGACACTTGCCAGCTATGTAACCCTGGACAAATCACTCAACCTGTCTGCCTTAATTTCTTCATCTGTGTAATGGGAATAATAATAGACCCACCTCCCAGGGTTGTTGTGAGGATCAAATGAGATAATATTGGTAAAGCACTGAAGACAGTGCCTAGCACACAGTAGGTACTATGCAAATGTTAGTTGTTATTATTGTATCACTTGGTCAACTTATATTCAGTCCACTAAAATCTACAGATCTCTTTCAAATCAACTGCCATCTAGTCACTTCTCTCCTCTCCCAGAAATTGATTTTTTGAGCCCAAGTGCAATTCTTTATATTTAGGACTAGTGATAGGGCCCAGATGTGTGAGTTCATTGGCACAGGAAGCACTTAGGCAAGGAATTTCCCTCTATTATCGGCATCTTCTCTACAGTTTATAGTTTCCGATAGTTGACTGAGGCTAAGTGACTCATCCACGGTCACACAGTCTATATGAGTAGCAGGTAGGATGTGAACCCAGGACTTTTTAGTTTCAAGGAGACCTCTCTAGCTACTGCAACTTGAGAGACTCAACCCGCTAGGATCTTTGGGAATCCTGTTCCTTCCCTTTCCTGGAAAATCCTCCCCAGATGGCTTCTTCTCTGGATCTCCTCTGGTCTTCATTTCTTTTTTTTTTTTTTTTAAAGCAATTGGGGTTAAGTAACTTGCTCAAGGTTACAAGGCTAGTCATTATTTATGTGTGGGTGCTCATTTTCTGAGGCCGGATCTGATCTCGGGTCATCCAAACTCCGAGGCCGGCGCTCTTACTCACTGCACCGCCTAGCCGCCCCTTTAGGGCAATTGGGGTTAAGTAACTTGCCCAAGGTTACATGGCTAGGTTTTTGTTTGTATGGATTAAGTGTCGGAGGCCGGCTCCGAACTCAGGTCCTTCTGATTCCAGGGCCGACACTCTATTCACTGCGCCACCTAGCCGCCCCTGGTCTTCATTTCTACATGATCCAGAAAGACTCCCCTGCCCAGACCAGGCCTGGATCTCCATTCCTGAACTCCCACATCTGGACCATGCAACAGAGTGTCTATGGCCTACTGTCAAAAGGTGTCAGAATTAGGAGTCCAGATGCAGCCTCTAAGGCTTAGGAGCTATGTGACCATGGGGGAGTTCTTTTACCTCTATGGCTTGGGTTCCTCGTTTGCAAAAATGGGTATGATACTGAACTAATGGGCTAACCCCGGGAGCCATTGGGAGGAAAGAGCTTTGGAAATGGAAGGTGTCCCAAAAGTCTTAATGCAGTTTTAAGGTTTAATGATATAAAGCCCCAGAATGAGTCATCATTGCTGTCCTGAGTTTTGTCACTCAATTCAATGTTCTATTGAAGAAAAAAGCCAGGGGCTATATGTATGCCCCAAGGAAAGGTTCCCACATTGTCAAGCAGCGCTTTGGGGTTTAGCAAAGAACTGGGAACAATGGAAGAGCCCCTGATTAGAACACAAATGAACAAACAACAGTGGAGTATTATGGTGATGAAAGAAGTCACAGATAGGAAGAATTCAGAGAAGCTTAGGAAGATTTCAACAGATTAATACAGAGTAGGGCATCTAGAGGGTTCCATAATGCATAGAGTGCAGGGCCGGGAGTCAGGGAGACCTGAGTTCAAATTCATACTCTGACAGTCACTCACTGTATGACCCTGGGCAAGTCACTTCACCCTGTTTGCCTCAGTTTCCCCATCTGTAAAATGAACTGGAGAAGGAAATGGTAAACCACTGCAGTATCTCTACAGATGGAGTCACAGAGGGTCAGACAGGACTTAACAAAAACAAAGAGTGAAGTCAGAAGAAAGAGGGAAGCAAAATGGACAATGGCTCCAGAAATGCAGGCAGAAGGAACAAAACATTGCACCTGGATGTTCCCTAACTCTCATGGTCCGCTTTGGTCCCCAAGAAGGGTTCACTGCAGAAGCAAGGGGCTGCAGGGGTCTGTATGTCAAACACATTTGAAGGGGTGGTGTTTTTTCCCCTCAAACTGCTTTTTCCTTCTCTTTCTTTTGAAATCTTTGCTACCAGGGGTGGCCTTATGAGTATAGAGGTGTGGGGGGGTGGGGTGGGATATATATTTGGGAAAGAAAACAACATACAAAAAAAAAGCCATCAATACAGAGAACCTGGCTTCTCCTCTAGACTCTGCCACTAATTCATTGTGTGACCTTGGACAAGTCCCTCTCCATCTGGGCCTCTCTCACCTCCTTGGTGAAGTGAGATGAAGAGTAGGTTGGACCATATTTTCTCTACTGTTCCTCCCAATTCTGATGTCCCATATTCTGGGGCCTCTCCCAGCCCTAGCATTCCAGGAAGCTGTGATGATGTTGTTATCTGTGCCTCATGGTACAAGCCTGGCCTCACCCAATAGACTGCCAATTCTCCAGGGACAGAGGCTGTCAGGGGAGGAGCAAGGGGACACTGATGGTTTTCCTCTCTCCTACCTCCCACCATCCAGAACACAGCCCAGCCCAGGTTCTGGCCTCACTACATCAAATTTGACTTGTCGGACTGCATGGAATCTTTTTTCTGTCCCCCAATAGAAATCTTCCCACCTGTAGCTACACCCCTGGGGAACATCTGGAAGACAGCTGCCCCACAGCTACCAAGAAATTGGTCCCCCGAGGCCTGATCCAGTGGTCACCACCCACCAGCATGGGTGTGATTCATGAGAGGCAGGGGGCTCAAGGGAACATCCTGGAGCTTGGGAGGAAGCAGCGTCGGGGCAAGAGACTCCATCTCCCAGAGAAGCAGAGCTGTCTGGATCAGCTGGGGAACAGGTGTATGCCCACCCCCAGGGGTGTAGTAGGGGGACCGGTTCTGCCGTCAGGGCCCGACATTAACAAGGAGAACCTCAGCCAGCTACCTCCTCAGACCTGGAGTGTGATTAACCAAACAAATACAAGAAAAATCTCGATTTCAACACATGGTGAGAGAAGGCGGTGTCAGCGATGGGGAGGGGGGAAGGGGAGGCATTTTGCCACCTCCATACCTTTCTCTTTCTCTGTTCAGTTTCATGCAAACATACTCTGAAGTACTCTCCATTTAAAAAAAAGTATTTTATTTTTACAAATGCTCAAACTTTCCTGTCACAAATTATTCTTGGCTGGCTTACAAGTAGAAAAGCTGTCTGTAGCTTTTACTTCACCAAAAAAAAAAAGTCTTACGAAATATTTTGGTTGTGGGTTTAAGGTTTTTTCTTTCTTTCTTTCTTTCCCAATTGTAACTTTCAGTGTGAGTTCAGGAGTTCTCACCTTTTCCTGCATGAACAGTTTCGACATAGTTTAAATCCTTCCCCCTTGACAATTATCTCCAGTTTCCCTAATGTGATTTCATGGTTCTGGTTTCACTGAATGTATTATTTGGAACATTGTTGGGAAAAACAAATTGGAACTGGGATGAGTCCCTTCTCACTTCATCCCCCAACCCCCACTTCCATCCCCATGCCCCCCCAAGTTGGGTCCTGCTTCAATTCTTACTCCTTTGTCTCTTTGTGCCTTGGTTTACCAATATGTAAAATGGGGCAGTGGATCAGTCTCTAAGGTGTCTTCTGGTTCCAATATTCTTTTCTAGGAGCCCTTCTAACTCTGACATTCTACATTCTGAGGTTCCTTCCTATTCTGACATTTTAAATTCTAAGGCCCCTCCCAGCTCTGAAATTCTGTGTTCTAAAGGATACTCCCAGTTTGGACATCCTGTGCTCTAAGGGTCCTCCCAATTCTGACATCCTGTGTTCTAAGGGCCCTCCCAGCTCTGACCTCCTGTGTTCTAAGGGCCCTCCCAGCTCTGACCTCCTGTGTTCTAAGGGCCCTTCCAGCTCTCACATTCTGTGTTTTAAGATGTCCTTCAGCTGTGATGTTTTATATTCTAAAGAATGTATACTGTGTGACCTTTTTTTTCCAAACCAGACCTGTGATTTCATTGGCATAGAGACATTCCAGTGTGGAGAACCCTCCAGCATGCAGATTGGCAGCTATCTTTAATTTATAGCCTTAGAGATTTGCTTGTGGAGCTGAGAGTAAATGCCTTGCCTAGAACCTATAACTAGTATATGCCAGAATCAGGACTTGAACCCAGGTATTCCTTACCCTAAGCTCAGGTCTCTATCTACTAAGCCAGGGGTGGGGAGCCTGCAACCTTGAGGTCATATGTGGCCCTCTAGGTTCTCAACTTCTCCCCTTTGACTGAATCCAAACTTCATGGAACAAATCCCCTTAATAAAAGGATTTGTTCTCCAAAACTTGGACTCAGTCAAAAGGCCACACCCAAGGACCTAGAAGGCCTCAAGCCTGGTTCCCCACCCTGCACTATGCCATACTGCTTCATCCTTGATGAATCTAAAGGTCTTCAGATTCCAGAGCAGTTGGTACAGAATGGCGCTTCTGGAACCCTGATGGTAGCAGAAGACCTATCTGTTATGAGATGGGGCTTTAACAGCCCAGGCCTCTCTGCCTCCATGTTCTCATCAGACCTGGGAGGGGAGGGAGGAATAAATATTTATTAAGTTCCTACTATGTGCCAGGCGTGGTGCTGACTTCTTTACAAATAATATCTACAAATATCAAATGTACAAATATTATCATCTGATCCTCGAGGGATGGCCTGAGGGCCCCAGACATGGAGGGGAGATGACTCAGCTTCCTGATTCTCCAACATATTGTTCTTGATCTAGCATACTGTCCAGTCAAAGGGGAGACTAGAGCATCCAAGCCTTACTGTCGAGCTGGGGAATTACAGGGCTTCTACATTAAATTAAGTAATTAAAAGTTAATTAAATTAATAATAAAAATATCAAAATAATGAATAAAATAATCAATGGATTGGTTAGATATTGAACAACAAATAGCACATAAGATGTGGAGAAACAAAAATCTTGAATTCTCTTAGTGTGACTTCCCTACTATGGGTTACCATCTTGCTAATCAATGCAACAAACATTTGTCAGATTCCTACTATATACAGACACTGTGCTAAGTATTTTACCATTATTATCTCATTTGGTCTTCACAATAACCCAGGGAAGTAGGTATTATTATCCTCATCTGAAGCTGAGGAAACTGAGGCAAACAGAGGTTCAGTGACTTGTCCAAGGTCATACATAAGTGTCTGAGGCTAGGTCTTTCTGAATCCAAGTCCAGTGTTCTCTTGACTATTTCACCAACTGCCTCTGGCAATCAGGAGCCACTGGTTTTTAGTAGGGGGGGATTAGTGATGCTACAATCAGATTTGTACCTTAAAAAGAATATCCGTTTTTGAGCTATGATGAAGACAAGGCAGAAAGACCAAGCAGGAGATTTTAGCTATAGTTCAGAAGAAAGTGATAGAAGCATGAACAGGAGAAAGGGCTCTGAGAGTTTTACAGCTGCTTTTAAACTTTGATCTAAATGAAAAAAAAAAGCCACCAACCCATCAATGTATGGTCAACTGGGCTACAATGAGGTTAGATTTTAGATGGTAGGAATATGCTGTTTTGTTTTGTTTTTTCTCTCATTCTAGCCTTTCCTATTTTACTAGCTCTAAAAACTTGTGCCTGACTACTTCAGCCCTTGTGAACCCAGGGTCATCCCTTCGAGGGAGTATGTTGGAGCCAGTTCCAATAGGCTCTGGAGAGCCTGTTGTTAAATTTTCAGCGTGAGTAATTATGCCTCAGAAACTCACAAACTTGACAAATGCACGCTTGATATATTGTTTCCTTGATTGTCTAGACTTAAGAAAGTGATGGAGAAAATACTAATTATATAAATTAAATTTAAAAGGATTTCATGCATATAGTTTTTTCAGAGAGGCAGTTGTTAAACATTTACGAGCACACCCCACTTCTTTTCTGTAAGTTATCAAAGGAGAGTAGATGAGTCTATAATAAAGTGATAAATTGACCAGGATCACTAATTCCAAATTTGTGATCATTTGGATATAGGTTCAGATAAGATGGTACATGTGAAAGCAAAACATTGCATCACAGAGTATTGTGGTTGAAAGTGATTTGTACCAGATCCAAAAGATAGCAAATAGTGAAGTCAGTACTTACACTCATGTCTTAAGATTCTTAATCCAGTATCATAGCTAAAGTGTTCTGATACCCAAAAGGGTTCTTAGGGCTAACACACACACACACACACACACACACACACTCCCCCCCCACACACACATACGGTATATGCACATACATATATTTAAAGCTATGTGCACATATAAACATGTGCGTATACACATATACCTGTGTACACATACATGTGTATATATACAAACCTATATTCCTGTACGGGTGTATATACTGCTCCATGAACAGGATGCCCATCTCTTGACTCCAGCCATTTTCTCTGGCTGGTCCCCATACCTGGAATGCTCTCTCTCCTCCCTCTCCAATTCCTGACCTTCCAGGTTTCTTTTAAGTCCCAACTAAAATCCTGTTACTGGAAGCCTTCCCCAATCCCTTCCAATTCTAGTTCCTTCCCTCTATAAGTTACCTTTTATTTTTCCTTGCTCTAGCTTGCTTTTGCATATGTTTGCCTGTCATCTCTCCCATTAGATTGTAAGCTCTTGAGGGCAGGGCCTGTCTTTTGCCTCTTTATGTATCTCTAGCACTTAGCACAGTGCCTGACACATAGTGCTTCATAAATGTTTATTGCTTGATTGATTAGTTGATTACATTCTAATCACCTTCATTCGGCCCCAGAGCTCAACTCACCACTGTACTTACTATCTTCTGCTGGTTCCTCACATATAAACAGTCCTTCCTAGATAATCTCCATTACCTGATTTCTCTGTTCTTGCCCCAGAGCTGATGGGGGTGGTTGGAGAAAATTTATGAAACCCCCACTGATTTCAACCAGAGACTTCTACAGAGATTTCTACAGAGACTCAGGGCTTACAAATTTATCTAAACACCTGCTCTTCCTTTTGCGGCCTCTTTGTCTCATTCCCTCCATGATTGGTCCAAATCTTTTCTTCTCTCTTCTCTGCATCATCCACACTGACAGCAGAGGCCCCCAGCTGGCCTCCTACTAAGAAGACTGAGGCTGAGAGCATGAGTGCCCCAACATCCCATCTCTATTCCTCAGCATCAATAGCCTGCCTCTATTCTTTCCCTCCGAACTCCAAAGAAAGGCTTCCTCTGTTGCTCACTAAGGCTCTACAGCATAGCAGCATGAACAGAACTTTGGATTCAGAGTCAGAAGACTGGTTACAAATTCCACTCTGCCACTTAACATCTCTGTGAACTTGGCCATTACTTCACCTCCCCAGGCCTCGGTGTCTGCAACTGTAAAATAGGTGGATTATATTAAATGGCCAAAAGCTCTAAGTCTATAGGTGACTCAGTGGATAGAGTGCCAGGAAGTCTGGTCTCAGACATTCACCAGCTGTGTGATCCTGGGCACTTCACCCTGGTTGCCTCAGTTTCCTCATCTGTAAAATGAGCTGGAGAGGGAAATGGCAAACCACTCCAGTATTTCTGCCAAGAAAATCCTAAATGGTGTCATGAAAAGGCAGACTCGATTGAAATGACTTAGACAAAAAAAAAAAAAAGATCGGTCTGCTAGTGCCCTTGATTCTGCTGCCTCCTGTTTCCTCCAGGACTTTGCCCCAGGGGTTGCCCTTCCCACTCCCCATTAGAAAGTAATCTCTGTATGGGCAGAAGCTGGTTTCACTTTTCTTTGTATCCCCAGTACTCAACACAGTGTCTGCCACCACTTCATAAACGCTCCGTTAATTGCCCTTTATTACCTGTGTGGCTTGCCTATCTCTGAGCCTCAGTCTCCCCATCTGTAAAATGGAGGGGCTGAGTTGAACGACCTCTGAGATCCCTTCCTGCTCCCTGGTGCTCTGAGTAGCTGCTGCACTCGTGGCGGTCAGGGGTCTACTGAGTCTCGGACCTCAAGGCTCCAGCCGGCAGGTACTACTTCTAACACGCAGATTTCCCATCTCAAACCACGCCGAGCAGCCGTTCCCCCAGCCTGACACAGGCAGATGTTTTCCATCCATTCCCAGCAGGGCTCCCTGGAAGCCCCCAGAGCAGCGCACCAGGCTGACCTCTGCCCACCGGATTCTGTGGGAAATGGACGATCACAACCAGGGCACCTTTTTAATTATCCTCTGTCTCAGTAATCCCTGTCCTTTTCCCCATGCCCGGGGTGCCTCTTGGTAAAGAGATCGTGCTCATGATTTAGCGGCTGGAGGGTCTATAGAGATCATCGGGGCGGTCTCTTACTGTTACAGAATTGAAAACTGAGGTCCAGAAAAAAGAGGCGAAGTGGTTGGAATTCAAATTCAGGTCACCAGACCTAGAGTCAGAGCAGGAAGAGACTTTAGCAGCCACCTAGTCCAATCCCCTTCACCTTAGAGATGAAGAAACTGAGGCTCAGAGAAGTTAAGTGACTTTCCCAAGATGATTGAGATGAGAAATGGCAGCAACAGTATTCAAACCCAATCCTTTGACTCCCAATTAACCCTGCTTTCTCCAGTGCTATTTCAAATCCAGTCCCCTTTCCATTGTACCAGGTGTTAAAGAGAGGTCTTTCCAGTCTATTCTCTTCAAATCAACAATTATTAAGCAACCATTGTGTACAGAGTGAGGTGCTGGGTGCCAAAGGAGATAAAAAGTTTATGCAAGATCTGCCCTAATGAATTTGTAATATAATTCACAGTTGTGTGTGGTTGGGGTGGGGGTGGGTGGGAAGAATTTGGAGAATAAAATATATCCATACATAGATAGATCCCATCTCTACTATTTGCTACCTGGGTGACTCTGGGTAAGTCACTTAATCATTTTAGGTCTCAGTTTCCTCATCTGTAAAATGAAGTTGTTGGTCTATGTGGGAAACAATGGGAGGAATTTTGTTTCCACAAGATTCAAGAACTCCTGTCTTTGAGTGTTAGCAGAATGAAAGTCAGAGATAACTTGTTCCAATCAGAGCTGGGATCTAGCAGAGGCAGGCTTCTGATCAGGTTGGGGGTTAGAGGCTTGTACGCATGCTTGATGAGCTGTTTGAACCAGGGGAACCTGACTGAGCAGCTGGGGAGGTTGCACCTAGCCAATGGAGAACAAGGCAGGAAATTCAAATGGAAGCAGCAGAAAGGGGCTCGAATTTGTCTTGAGTCCCTGTACATTAAGGGAGCTGCCCATTTATTCATAAAGAATAAATATAAAATAAATGTAATGAAAACTTTCCTGGCTTTCCAATGAATATTGTTTATCCCTAGACTAAAGATGTCTCTCACAGTCTATATGAAGGTCCCTTCCAGCTCCAGACCTATGATCCTATGAACTAAAGCATATAAAATAGAAGGAAATATGGTCTCTAGATTTAGTTAATGAATTTAGGCATCTATAAATAAATACTGCCAAACAAAGGAAAGTGACCCTGTGCTTGATGAGACAGAGGACTCTATGGAATTCGAGAAGAACATAGAACCACAAAACTGTTTCTGAGTGGTTCAAAAGAGAAATGAGAGTCATGAGGGCAGGATTTATGTCCTGCACCACAAAAATTATAAGTAGGATGAGAAACCAGAATCTACAATGTCAAGGTTTACCAAAGAAATAAGAGAGAATAAGAGACTAGGAATGCAAACACACAGAAGTAAAGGATGGTCTAGAAGAAAGAAATCAATAAAACAATAACATGAAAAGAAAATATGTTCACTACGCAAGAAAGACATACTGATCTTGAAAGCAGGATGCATAGAGACAATGGAAGGATCACAGGTCTCCCAAAATAACAGGACAAGATAACACCATAATGAAGGAAATAGCAGAACTTTCCAGGACTTCTGAACATAGAAAATGAAATTCCAGATGGAAGGATTTACAGATCACTGCCAAGAAAAAACAAAAACAAGGCTGCAAACTCTAAGGAACAAAGTGGTTAAAATGAATTACTCAATTCAGAAACAACAAGTTCTATAAGCATTCAGGAGAAAGACCTTTAAATACAAAGGAAAAGAAATTCAAATAATACAAGACTATTCTGCACCTACCAGAAAATGTAGGAGGGTATGGAAAACTATGTTCTGAAGAGCAGTGGAATTCAGGGTGAAGCTTAGAGCCAACCTGTCCTACAAATCTGAGTTTAGCCATACATGGAAAAGATGAATATTCAATATTAAAGAGGCCTTTGAAACATTTTTAGAAAGAAATTCAGAGCTGAAGAGGTTATTTGCTTCTTGAACATTCCAAACAATGAGTGAATAAGCAGGGGTAGAGAATAAATACAACAGGCAAAGACTGCAACAGTCTTAACAAAAAGACTACTAAGAAACTTCTTTTTAAATGTACACAAAGAAACAAGGGTGAAGGTGGAAATCTGGTAGAGGTAATAGTAAAGATGCAGATGGGGGCATTATTAACACAACCTAATAGCATCCTACCTACAGGTGGGACCACATTACAACATGGGAGAGTACATGAAGAGGGGGATGATAATTGGAGCTCCTAGAGCAACTGGCCCCTGAGAGACTAGGAGAATATGGACTAGAGGAGATTTAGAGGCAAGTGGGCAGGGGGCAGGTAAGAAGAGGAGGGTATAGCTCAGTCATCAGCTACATAATAAGGGACATGGTGGAAGAGGGGCCCAGCCACAGGACAGTGTTCTGACACCTGTAATAATTGGCATTGTTCTGGGAGTGAGGCACAATGGAAAAGAGGAATCTACATGGCAAGTTCTACATGGTGATGGAAGAAACCACCTAGATAAGAGAGTATAAAATGAATACTTTGGAAGCTGTGACAGACTGAAAACGAAAACAAAACCCTATAGTCTACTGCTTACAAGAAACACATTTAAAAATAAAAACATACAAAAAATAAAACTGAGGGAACAGGGAAAATATTTACTATGTATCAAGCAAATAAAAAAATAACCCAGGAGTTGTAATCATGCTATCTGACATAGCAAAAACAAACACTCAAAAATAAAAAGAAGTAAACAAGGAAACAACATCATGCTGAAAGGAACCATAGACAGCATATCAATATCAGTAATAAAGTTATGTGCTCCAAATGACATAGTATCCAAATTTATAAGGAAAACATCATCTGAGCTTCAAAAAGACATAGTAACAATAGTGACAGGAGACATCAATATCCTTTTCTCAGTTTTGTATAAATCTAACAGAAAGACAAATGAAATGGGAAATATGGGAATGAATATATAGCTAGAGAAACCAGAGTTAAAAGATTTATGATCCCTTCTAAATGGAACAGCAAAAGAATGCATATTTCTCTGCACCATAGGAAACTTTTACAAAAATTGACCATGTACTAGGGCACAGAGCTACTGCAAACAAATGTTAAAAAAGCAGAATAATTAATACATACTTTAGACAATAATGCAATAAAATAGCATTTGGTTCAGGACCACAAACAAAAATTGCAGATCCAAATAGAGATTTAATAACGAATGAGTCATAACAAATCATAGAAATAATAATTATGTTTTTAAAAAGGATAACAATAAAACAGCTTACTAAAATTTCTAGTATGCAGCTAAAGTAATCCTCAGGTGGAAAATCACATCCTTCTAGACATACATTAAAAAATAGAAAAATATTTAGGACCAAACAAGAATTAGAGAGCATTATAAAATGCAAAATGGATAATTTTGATTACATTAAATTGAAAAGCTTCTGCACAAACAAAGCCAATGTAACCAAGATCAAGAGGGAGGTGGGAAATTGGGAAAGAATTTTTACAACCTGTGTCTCTGATAAAGGACTCATTTCTAAAATTTATAGAGAATTGAGCCAAATCTATATGAATACAAGTCATTCCCCAATTGAGAAATGGTCAAAGGATATGAATAGGAAGTTTTCAGAGAAAGAAATTAAAGATATCTATAAGCATATGAAGAAATGCTCTAAATCACCTTTGATTAGAGAAATGCAAATCAAAACAACTCTGAGATACCACATCTCTCCAGTCAGATTGGCTAAGATGACAAAACAAGAAAGTGACAAATGCTGGAGAGGTTGTGGGCAAATTGGAACGCTAATACATTGCTGGTGGAGTTGTGAACTTAATCAACCATTCTGGAGAGCAATCTGGAATTATGCCCAAAGGATTATAAATAATTTCATACCCTTTGACCCAGCCATACCACTCCTAGGGTTATATCCCAAAGAGATCATAGTAGTGGGAGGAAGAACTATATGTACAAAAATATTTTTAGCAGCCCTTTTTGTGGTTGCAAAGAATTGGAAACTAAAGGAGTGCCCATCAATTGGGGAATGGCTAAACAAGTTGTGGTATATGAATGTAATGGAATTTTATTGTGCTATAAGAAACGAGGAGGTGACGGATTTCATAATTACCTGGAGAGACTTATACAAACTGATGCTGAGCGAGAAGAGTAGAATCAGAAGAAATTTGTATACAATCACAGACATACCATATCTGTGACGACCAACTATGACAGACTGGACTCTTTTCAGCAATGCAGTGATATAAGTTAATCCCGAATGACTCAAGAAAGTGAGAAATGTGCCATCCAGAGATATAACTAGAAAGAACTGAGCCTGAATCCTGATGGAAGCAAACTAAATGATCTTGTTCTTCTCATTGTTTGGTTGTACTTCTTCCTTACCATCTTTCATCCCACCTAGTACAATATGCCTTTGTAATTGGAATAATGTTTAATATGAATGCATTTGCAGACCCTATACTGTACTATATGATGTCATGAGGGGAGGGGGGAGGGAAGTAAAGGAAATTTGAAAATCAAAAAAAAAAAAAAAAAAGAAAAGATAACATGTACATATGTAAATAAATACTGAATAAATAAAAATTAATTCAAGGCAAAAAAAAATAGAAAAATAGAGGATTAACAAACTGAGTGTGCATTTTTTAAATTTAGAAAGCAAACCAAAAAATGAAGCTAAAAAAAGCACAAAAGAGGAGATACTAAAATTAGAGGGCAAATAAATTAGAAATAAAAAATCATAGACTTAAAACTAAAATCTGTCCTTTGAAAAAACTAATAATATTGATAAATATTTTATCCGATTAGAAAGAAGCAGAAAATCAAATCAATAAAATAGCAAATGAGCAAGATGAAATTACAACAAAACCAGAAGAAATGAAAAAGAATAATCAGAACATATCATGCATGGTGATATGCTAATGAAACCAAGAACACAAAAGAAATAGAGAAATATATTCAAAACTATAAAATATACAAATTATCAGAAGACCAGATTTTAATAACCCAATCTCAGAAAAAAAAGTAATAGGTCTAGTTGTAAAGGAATTACCAACGGATGCGGGGGGGGGGGGGCGGTGAAGGGTGGAAAAGGGGAGCCTGGGATGAAGAGAGAGAGCTTTTGGTCCTGAGGGATCCACAGAAGAATTTTATCAAACATTTAAAGAACAGTAAGTACTCATACTTCACAAATTATTACTAAAAATTGAGAAGGGAAAGCACTCTGCCAGAATTTTTTTATGAGGCAAATATGATTCTGATATAGAGAAAGATAAAATACAGAAAGAAAACAATAGGACAATATCATTAACAAACCTTGACTCAAACATTTTAAGCAAAATCCTGTCAAACAAACTATAGCGATTCATCCTATTTATTATGATTATGACCAAGTGAGATTTATACCAGGGATTCAAGGATAGTTCGATATTAATAAAACAATCAATATAATTAACTATATTAAAAATTAGAACATCCAAAACTTATAAAGGTAAGACTGAGATGAGAGGGCAAAGCATTCTGGATGTGGGGGTTAGCCAGTGAAAAGGCAGAGAGGTGGTAGAGTAGAATGCATGGTAGAGAGTAATAACAGAAAGGCTGAAAGGCTTGGGTTTCACCATATTGTGAGGAGTCTTTTATTTTAAAAGCAGATGCATTTGAACTTTGTTGGGGGATGAAGGGAGTCATAAGGAGCTATGGAGGACTTTTGAGCAGAGGAGTGACAGGACCAGATCTGTGTATATGGAATATCTATATAGATTATCTACCATCAGTGTGAAGGATGAAGTGGAAGAGAAATAAGCAGAGTCAGAGAGACCTGTTAAGAGGCTATTGCAATAGTCCAAATCTAGTGTATAAGTGGCTTAATAAGACAAGTCTTCTTATTTTAAAAGGCAGCTAGGTGGTGCTATAGTGCATCAAGCACCAGACTTGGCATCAGGAAGACTGATCTTGCTGAGTTCAAATCTAGCCTCAGACATATACTAACTGTGTGACCCTGGACAAGTCACTTAACCTTGTTTGTCTCAGTTTCCTCATATGGAAAATTATCTGGAAAAGGAAAAAGCAAACCACTCCTGTATCCTTGACAAGAGAATCCCAAATTGGGTCATAAGAGTCAGACATGACTGAAAAACAACTGAATAAACAGCTTCCTGTAAAAATGGGGACATTGTACAGAACAGTCACCATAGATACCAATGAGACCTTCATTTTTCATCCTTGCTCTTAGGGCAAGTTATTTCCACTTACCACCTCCCTTCACCCTTCAAGGTCCCTTACTCCTCCCTGCTCAACCTGGGTTTCAGACCACTAAGTTCTGACTCAGCCTCTATCCTTTCTCCCACACCCTTCACTCTACCAAGCTGCTTGAACTCCAAGGACCAAAGGAAATGTGATATCCCCTCTATGGCATGCTTGAGTGGGTGGGTGTTGAGGGGCAGGAAGAGACTTCCCAGAGAGGCAGGCTGGTAGAGTGGACAGAGCATTGGACTTTCACTCAGAAGACCTGGGTTCCAGTCATGATTTTACCATTGAGTGTTTTTCTCTTCTCTGGGCCTCAGTTTCCTTAGCTTTAAAAGGAGGGGGCTGGGCTAAGTGTTCTCTAGCCTTCCTCTTAGCTCTAAGGTTCTGGGCTTCTGAAGAAGAGCAGTGGACTTGGAGTTACAAGTCTTGGCTTGCCACTTTGCTAGCTTTGGGCAAGCCACAACTCTGTGAGCCTTGGTTTCTCCATCTGTAAAGAGAACAAATGCATTTCTTTCCTCTTCTTTTCTTTTATTCTTTTCTCCTCTTCTTCCTTTTCTCTTCTTCTTCTCCTCCTCCTCCTCTCACTCTTCCTTTTTTTCTTATCCTTTTTCCCTCTTCCTCCTCCTCCTCCTCCTTTTTTTAGTTCTGTTTTTTAAAGTATATGCTATATTTAACAAGGTAGAAACAAAAGTCCCCTGTCTGTTTGTGTCCCCTTAGGAACTCTATTTTCCTCTGTGTATTTGTAAAGCTTTATTCCTGGGTTTGGCTTTGTTTTTGCTTCTCTATCACTGTCCACCCCACCCTCAAAGCCCTCCCTTCTAACAAATAATTATAGCCTAGCAAAACAAATCAGCCCAATGGCCTTGTCTGAAGATGTATGTCTCCTTCTGCTTCAGTGATCTTTCTAGCACACCAGGATACACATCAAGGCTGACCATGAAGGGGGAAAGAAGGGAGGATGCCAAAAAAATAAAAAACCAACCCAGCTTCATCCCATAGAGTGAAGATGGGGGGGGGGGGGGATGGGTAAACTGGGACTAGCCCTGACAGCCTCCAAACAGGGGGTCTGTATATCTATGTGGTCATCACATACTCACCAGACATCCTGGGTCAAAGGCCTAGTTGTCTCATGCTGGATCTGAGCCTGTTCCCCTCTCCCTCCTTCTGCAGTCCTAGAGAAAGTCGACTCAATATAAAGGAAAATATAAACCATACCCCACCTTGAGCACTTGCTGGCTGATAGACCTCAGACAAGTCACTTCCCCACAATGAGCCTCAGTTTTCTCATCTGCAAAATGGGGATAATCAGCCTTGCTCTGCTTCCCTAAGAGTAGTGCTATGAGGGTAAAATCAGATAATAGGTATGACTGTGCTGTGTGAAGATCCCTGTGCCTTCCCTAGACCTCACCCCTGGGAAATAGGCTTCAGAAAAAAATGAAAGGACAGGGGCTGATATTAGGATTAGGTGTGAAACCAAGGCTTGGGCTGAAGTTGGGGCTGGGGCTGCAAGGAGGGGATGCATCAGACCAGGAACTCTCATGGATCTTTGAACTTCTGTGTCTGGGGTAGGGGGGGCAGGGGAAGGGAAGTGGTGGGAAGGCTTCCTGGTGCGTGGAGAGCAGAGCCCAAGACCGGCAGAGAGTGATTTATAGGTTCTCTTCTCCTTTTGATCTTGTCTCTCTCTCTTTGGAGTCTTCCCGCCTGCCCTTTGAGAGGAGGGAGAATGAGGGGACCTTGGCTCAGAGATGGATTCAAGGCAAGGCAGCTGTTTCCTGGGACTCTGTTTGATGTTCACTTTGTTTTTAAATCTCTGACCCCATACTTTGTAAATCAATGCAATAAACATCTATTAAACACCTACTGTATACAGAGCACTGTAGGAAATACAGAGTTTAGCTAAGACGAAGGCTCTTTCCCATAGAAAATTTCATCCCTTCTCAGAGGAGCCCACTTTTTATGTTTGCTACCTCTGTGACCATGTGTCACGTGAATTCCCTGGACCTTGGTTTCTCAATCTGTAAAATGACGGGGCTGACTTGTCCTCTGAGGTCCTTTCCAGCTCTGTGTCTATGCTCCTGTGATCCTTTTGGGGCACTCCCAGCACAGGGCAGGACCCTCTCCAATAGCTACTCTCCACAAGGGCTCGAGTTACTCCAGGACAAACAAGATAGAAGCAAAAGTTTAGTTAGACTTGACAGGGACCTCAGAGGCCATCTAGTCCCACCTGCTGGTTTTACAAATGAGGAAACTGAGGAACATGAACCTTCATAGAGGTGAATGACTTGCCCGAGGCCACACAGTTAGTAAGTTGTCAGTGGCAGAGCAGAATCTGAACCCAGGTCCTCTGACTCGAATCCTTCTCTTTCCTGTCTCCTACTGGTTCCCTGCAGCTTTGGACACATGTATAAACATGTGAATATGCATGTGAATGTACATGCATCAAGTTCTGTGCTTTTGAAGTAATTACAGAATAATTTTAAGGGGAAGGGGAATCAAAACAGATGTTGCGAAGGAGGAATGCTGGCAGTTTGGTGGTGCCATAGTGCATAGAGTGGCAGGGTCTGGAGTCAGGAAGACTCAAGTTCAAACCCTGCCTCAGATACTTACTGTGTGACCCTGGACAAGTCACTTCACCCTGTTTACCTCACTTTCCTCATCTGTATAATGAGCTGGAGAAGGGAATGGCAAACCACTCCAGTGTCTTTGCTAAGAAAACCCCATTTGGGGTCACTGAAGATTCAGACATAATTGAAATGACTGAACAAACAGAAGAGGGACAATGACTTAAGCTGAACTTCAAAAAAAGCTCCAGGTTTTCAGAGGCAGGCACGAGAAGACAGAACACTCTGGGCATGAGCACCAGCTATGAAAATGTCACAGAGCTCAGTCCAGGGACCAGCAAGTGCAATGGAAGGGATGACCGTGAGCGAAGTTGGCTGGTACATAGCATGTGCAAAGGGGAGGTCACATGCAATAAACCTGGGAAAGGAGCCTGGGGTCAGCTTATGAAGGGTCTTCAATGCCAATCAGAGGAGCTTGTATTTTTCCCCTAGTAACAACAGGGAGCCAGTGGTCATTCTTGAGCAGAAGTGTGATACTGTCAGGCCCGTGCTTGAAAAATACCAATTTGGTGACTTTGTGGAGGATGAAGGTGCTAGACATCAGCTAAAGGCTATTGCTTGTAAATTAAATAGTTCTGAGGTACTATCTCACACCTATCAGAATGGTTAATATGATCCCCCAAAAAGGAAAATGATGGATATTAGAGGGGATGTAGGAAAACTGGCACACTTATGCACTGCTGGTAGAGTTGTGAACTGATCCAAGCTCTCTAAAGAGCAATTTGGAACTATGCCCACAGGGCTATAAAACTGTGATTATACCCTTTGGTCCAAACAATATCAGCACTTGGTCTATATCCCCAAAAAGGGAAGAGGACCTATTTGTACAAAATATTATAGCAGCTCTTTTTGTGGTGGCTAAGAATTGGAAACTGTAGATACTCATCAATTTGGAGATGGCTAAAGAAGCTGTGTTTATAGCATTATAGTGGAATATTATTGTGCTATAAGAAATGACAAGCATGGAGTGGCTAGGTGGTGCAGTGAATAGAGCACCAGCCCTGGAGTCAGAAGGACCTGAGTTCAAATCCGGCCTCAGACACTTGACACGCTTACTAGGGGTGTGACCTTGGGCAAGTCACTTAACCCCAACTGCTCTGCCCTCCCCCCTCCAAAAAAAAGCATGAAAGAAAGGAAGGAAGGAAGGAAGGAAGGAAGGAAGGAAGGAAGGAAGGAAGGGAGGGAGGGAGGAAGGAAGAGAAAGAAAGAAATGACAAGCAGGATGATTTTAGAAAAATCCTGAAAGACTTAACACGAATTGATGCAGAGTGAAGCAAACAGGACCAGGAGAATGCTGTAACAGCAACATCGTTCAGTGAAGAATTGTGAATATCTTAGCCATTCTCAGAAATACAATGATCTAAGACAATCCCAGAGGACTAATGAGCTGAGGTGGTGGCCTTGTTAGTGGAGAGGAAGAGTCATTTTGGCCTTGGAGTTGACAGAATTGAACTTTACACATTATCCTTTTGCCTGTCCATGGAGAGAGTATATATGGAAGGACATCTTTCAGGAGAGTTTAAACTTAAAAAAAAGATTTTTCTAGTTTTAATAAATATGTTTACAGCCCTTTGACAAAAAAAATGGGTAAGATTATATGAGGGAGAGGGAGAGTGAAGGGTCCTAATACAGCCTGCTATGTCCTCCAAAGGAGTTCATGTTCTAATGGGAAAGACAATAAGCAAAGATATCTGTGTATGTATAAGATGTCTACAGACTTAATGGAAAGTGATGTCAGAGGCAAGGCTCCTGCTGTTGGTGAGACCTGGAAAAAGCTCCTGCCCAAGGTGGGATTTGAGCAGGAGTCAGAAGAAGAGAGAGAGTTCTAGGCCTGGGGAACAGCCAGGCAAAATGTACAACTGAGAGGTGGCATGCAGGGCATGGAGCAGGTCACTGTAGCTGGGTTACAAAGTACATGGTTATTCAGTCATTTCAGTCCTGTCTGATTCTCTGTGACCTCATTCGGGGTTTTCTTGGCAGAGATACTGGAGTTGTTTGCCATTTCCTTCTCCAGCTCATTTTACAGATGAGGAAACTGAGGCAAACAGGGTGAAGTGACTTGCCCAGGGTCACACAGCTAGTAAGTATCTGAGGCTGGATTGGAACTCAGGTGTTCTTTGAACCTAGTGCTGTGTCCACTGAGCAACCTAGCTGCCATCATAAACTACATAGAGGGGAGGGAATGCTGGAAAGATAGAAAGGAACCAGATGGCAAAAAAGATAGCACTACAAATTGCAGAAAAGGTGCCTGCCTTGTGGGCAGAAGAAGATTCTTAATGGGTGAATTCTCTTTAATCAATGAGCCAACAGGTCCCTAACATAAAATGGGGCAAGGCGATCACCCCTTGAATGGTGCCTGCACAAGGTAGGTTCTGAGCAGGGAAGCTGTCTATCTCAATCCCAGCCCCAATTTCTCTGCTTATTTGGAAACATCTCCATGGCATATCAGCTTTGCTTGGGAGATCAAAGGGAAGGGGAGGAAGAACATTCCCTTCCCCATCCCACCCCTGCCCATTCTATAGCACATGTGCCCACTCCATCCTGGAGCTTCTGTCCTAGTCTGCTCCCCACCCCCCAGCAGAGCACTGAAGAGAACAGAGACTGGGAATGTGGATCGGACAATCCCCCTCCTCAATCTCACACAAACATGCATAAGTGACAAAAGAGTTTAAGAGCCAGAAAGAAACTTCAAGGCCACCCAACCCAAGTCGCCCAGGGTGGGAGTTTCTGTCCAGCATCTCCTATAGAGCTAGCCTTTGCTCAAAGACTTATGAGCACTCATGTATATACAGTCTGAAATCCTGACTATTATTTAGTAGCTGTATGCCCTTGTGAGGGCTTGAGTCATAGACTTAGAACTGGAAATGACTTCTGGGGTCACCTAGTCCAACCCTGTCATTTTGCAGAAGAGAAAACTGAGGATAATAAATAATAATAATAATAATAATAATAATAATAATAATAATAATAATAATAATAATGAATAACAAAAGTTAAGATTTTAAGCCAGTTTCTCTGATTCTGAATCCATTGCTCTTTCCAAAGAACCACATTCCTTGTCTGTCAAAGAAAGGGACTAGAACAATAAAAGAAATAACACAGTTTTATGCCTGACACCCAGTACAAGCTCAACTCAACAAGCATTTATTAAGCACCTACTACGTGTTAGCCACACTCTTAGGCTCTAGGGAGACAAAAACAGGAAAAAAAATGTTCCTATCCTCAAGGAGCTTACATTTTAGTAAAAGTCCCTAAGTTCCTTCCACCTTTCAATCCTATCTTTAAAAAAAAATTTTTTTAAGGCAATTGGGATTAAGTGACCTGCCCAGGGTCACACATCTATTAAGGGTCTGAGGCTGCATTTGCATGCAGGTCCTCCTGACTCCAGGACCAGTGCTCAGTGCACTATGGGGCCACCTAGCTTCCCTTAATCCTATCTCTTTATGATCTCTTTGGAGAAGGAGATTACACCCTCACACATCTATTCCTTGAAGGACAATCCTAAGTATTAGGATATTTTTCTTCCTATTTAACCAAAATCTTCAACCTGAAACTTCTAGCCATTGGTTGTAGTTCTGCCCTCTCACATCAGGTAGGATAAGCTCACGTTATTTAATTTTTAGTTACGTCCAGCTCTTCATGACCACATTTGGGGTTTTCTTGGCAAAGATACTGGAATAGTTTGCCATTTCCTTATCTGGTTCATTTTACAGGTGAGGAAACTAAGTAAACAGGGTGAAGTGACTTGCCCAGGGTCACACAATTACAAAGTGTCAGACTGGATTTGAACTCAGTAAGATGAGTCTTGTGCCAAACCTTATACTAAGTGTTAAAATATCTCCTTTGAGCCTCACAACAACCCTGGGAGATAGTTGCCATTATTTTTCCCATTTTACATTTGAGGAAACTGAGGCAGACGTGGGTTAAATGACTTACCAGGGTCACACACCTAGTAAGTGTCTGAGGTCAGATTTGAACCTCAGAATACACCTAGTCCAATCCATGCCTGAATAAGAGTGTCCCACATAGTATGCTTGGCAAGTGGTCCTCCAACCTTTGTTTAAGGACCTCTAGTGAGGGCAGCCCATTCCACTCCTGTACAGGTCTAATTGTTAGGAAATTGTTCATCATATCAAGGTTAAACCTGCCTTTCCACAACTTCCAGGCACTGCACCAACTTCTGCCCTCTGGGGCCAATCAGAAAAAGTCTAAATCTCTCTTCAAGAAGACAACTAACCCTAACTAGGGATAGGGAACCTGCATCCTCAAGGCCATATGTGACCTTCTAGGTCCTTGGGTGTAGCCTTTTGACTGAGTCCAAGTTTTAGGGGATTTGTTCATGAAGTTTGGACTCAGTCAAAGGGCCACACTTGAGGACCTAGAGGGTCACATGTGACCTTTAGGCTGCAGATTTCTCACCCCAACATCTTAATGCCAGCTCTAACCCTAACCTTAACCCAAATATCTGAAGGTAGCCATTACATTCACCCTAAGCCTTCTCATCTTTAGGCTAAACTTCATAAGTTCCTTTAACCAGTTCTCATACAGCAAGATCTCAAGGCTCTTCATTGGGATCACAATGCTCTGGAATTATCTCTTAGCTTATAAATGTCCTCCTATGAATGGAACAAAGTTCTCTGTGTTTAGTCTGACTGGGACAGAGTACAGCAAGACTATCCCTTCCTTCATCCTGGACTCCATGCCTATCTCAGCACAGCCCCAAACACTAGTTTTTATTGACTTCCATTGCATAATGTGGACTTGTATTAGGCTTGTATTCCTCTAAAGTCATCAGCTTATTTTCCCATTTTATTCTTGTGAAATTACTTTTTTTGTACCCAAATGTGAGATTTTCATGTTGAAAATCCAAAAATCCTGTTGAATTTTATCTTTTTAGATTCAGTTTAATTTTTATCTCTTTGGACACTGACTGTCATCCAATTGTATTTCCTGCCAACTTTGCATCAGTCAATAGTTGGCAAGCATTGATTAAGGACATACTAATACTATGTGCTAGGTGTTGTGCTAAGTACTGATTGGTTGGTTGAGTAGTTGAGATGCACTATAGGTCTTTTGCCTATAAATAGCCTTCAGAGGGGATGTAGAAGCTCTTTGGATTGTTATTACCAGCATAAAACTGAATCTCACTTACATTCTTACTGAGCCAAGAATCCTACATCTCTCTAAGCTTTGTTTACACTTTACTTTTGATGGAGTTAAGCACTGTCTTCTTAGAAATGACAAACTACCCTGTGGAGTTCTTGTTTTTCATTTAGCAGTTTCTTATTCTCCCTGTCATTCTTTTCAAATCTATCTTGATGTTTGTAAGTGTTCTGGCCCAAATGAGTAAATGCAGTGCTATACACCAAATCTCAGAAAGCTGCCCACTCCTTTTTTGCTCCATCATTGGTTCAACTTTCCCACCAAGTTAGCAACCAACTCTTTTAAGCTTGGAAATTCACTCTAATCTGCTGACGTTAAATTGTCTGGTAGTCATCTTGCCTCGAGGCCCATAACTTAAAGAGGATAAGTCTATGATCAGTTCAGCACTCTGTGACCACATACTGCCTTCATCATTCTCACATCCTGTCTGTTTCTTCTGCTTACAATGACATAATCTATTAAATGCCATTTACTGTAAGGATTTCATTGCCTTTAGGAAAATGGAAAACAGTGTTTGTGATAGGAAGGTCATGAGATGCACAAATCTTCAGTTGTGACTGACCGTTGCTGTTGCTGTTTCTGATTCTCTGCCTCCCCAACATGTCTGCTAATCTATGCCTGCTCTGGCATTAAAGTGACCCAGAATTATAAATTTGTCCTCTTTTAGCACATTGTAGATGAGGATCTCCAGGTCTTCATAAAATTTTTCTTTAACCTCATCAGGGTTCGTCATGGGAGCAGATGCATTAATGATGGTGGCATAGTGCTTTCCATCAAGCGATAGTCAAATTGTTGTGAGTCTCATTCATTCCTTTTGGGAAGTGTGCAAAGTTGACTAGTTTTGATTGCAAAACCAGCTTCATGATGCTCCCCTTCACTGCAGCTTCATGATGCTCCCCTTCACTGCAACCACTCTAGCAAAACGTGTATCCAGCTATGACTTTGGTAAGCTGGCCTTCATTTTCCAGGTTTGTTTTACTTAGGGCTGCAATTTGGATGTGATGCTCACTGAATTCTCTTGCAACAAGAGCTGTTCATCTTTCAGTTCTGCTGGATTTTGTGATGCCCATAAGCATGAGCACATTCCACGTACCAATGGTGAGTGGGATCATCTATACATTTTTGTGTGTGTTTTGACCACAGGGTGGCATCCCTGCTAGTGGGCTGGAGTTGGATGAAATGAATAAATTTTAGGGCACCTTTCCTAGTCATTTCCTCATGCTGCACAGTCCTTTAAAAAGGCTGCTCAGACACGCAGGGGGCTGTTCAATCCTACTGCTGCTTCAGTCCAGTGAGAAGATGACCCCGTGGCCTAGGTCACCTGTGTGCAGGGCTATGACTACAGCTCCCAGTGTGTCCATATGTGCTGCTTTGTAACTTACCTGTCCCCACAGGACTTTGAGGTAGGTAAAGATGGCAAAATGGCATGGGTGATGCTTCTTGATTCATGCATAATTAAACTTAAGTGAGGCCGGTTCCATGAAGTCATTGACCTCACTCTCTCTCTTCCAGAGTCATCCATGTCTAGTGGCAAGACAAAAGTCAAGATGACTGGTGATGGCCTGGGATGCCATGCATATCCTTGGCATTTTTGATGTCTGATCAAGTTCTAAGCATTCCACCACACCTGCTTCAGCTGCCCTCATGGCCAGTGGAACAAATTGGTCTTATCTGCCTTTCCTGTTGGGGGACGTTTTCATGTACTTGGGGTAGACATCCACTTAACTCACCTACAAGTGTGAGACCCCTTGGTTACCTTCAACCTGGTTTAGCCCATCTGCCAAAATAGTTTATTGGGGTACAGCCACTGCACATGCTACAACTTCTTGGAGTCACAGGTGAGAGTTGGGTGAATGGACACCAAAGGTAGAAAGCAGTCCTGAAGAGGACTTGGAAACCATCACAAAAGGTACTAGTCTTCCTTGAATACCCTACACCCCAATAAGTGCTAGGGAAACAAAGGAAGGCAAAAATAACCTCCGCCCTCAAGGAACTCCCAGTCTAATGGGAGATACAACATGCAAAGAACTATGTACTTAAAAGGCAATATACAGAGTAGATGGAAGGTACTCCCAGAAAGAGCATTAAGGGGCACTTAGAAAAGCTTCTTGAAGAAGGTGGGATATTAGTAGTGTCATCTACAAATTTTCCAACATGCTTTCTATGCCTTCATCCAACTCATTAATAAGAATATTAAATGACGAAGCACAGATCCCTAGGGCACTCTACTAGAGACTTTCCAAGGTAAAACAGACCTGTTCATGATTGTGCTTTGGTTCAGGATGTCACCAGTCCTAAATCCACCTAAATGGGTGATTGCCAAGACCATATCACTCGATCTTTTCCATAAGAAAGCATGAAAGACTTTGTCAAATGTTTTGCTTAAAAACACAAAACAATCTGGGTCAACCATCTTGATAGGCTTCCCCTGATCTCCCTGGTCTGGTAACCAGGTCAGGAAAGGAAATGGGCAGGCACCCAACTAATACCTCCAGCAGCTGAGAAAACCCCAGCATTTCGGACAGAAGCCCCCCTGTCTGGTGGCAGAGTCCTACTGTGGCAACAAGCCCAAAAGTCAAGTAATTGAGTGGCAACATGCACAGGCAAAGGAAACAAAATAAACAGAAAAATTCAACTTAGACTCCTATTTTGGGGGGCAACGAGGATCGAATCATGGAAAAGAAGGAGGACTGTGAGGTCAGAACTCCTGCACCAAAAGCTTCAAATGAAAATATAAGCTGGTTATAGGCCATAGAGGACCTTAAGAAGCAGATAAGAGAAGTGGAAGAAAAATTGGGAAGAGAAATGAAAATGATGCAAGAAAAGTATGAAAGGAGAGTCAACAGCCTGACTAAGGAAAATAACACCCTAAAAATAGACTAACTCAAATGGCAAAAAAGGATCAAAAAGGAAATGGGGAGAGGAATGCCTTAAAAAGCCAAATTTGCCAGATGGAAAAAGAATCTCAAAGGTTCACTGAGGAGCATCTTTCCTTCAGATTTAGAATGGACCAAAGGGAAGCTTGTGACTTTGTGAGAAATCAAGATGCTGTTAAACAGATTGAAACAAATGAAAGAATAGAAGGCAATGTGCAATATCTCATGGGAAAAACCACTGACCTGGAAAATAGATCCAGGAGAGATAATTTAAAAATTATTGGACTACCTGGAAGCCATGATCAAAGAAAGAAGCTAGAAATCATCCTCCAAGAAATTCTCAAGGAATATTGCCCTTATGTTTTAGAACCAGAAGGCAAAAATAGAGGTTGAAAGAATCCGCTGATCACCTCCTGAAAAAGATCCCCAAAAGAAAACCATAGCCAGGTTCTGGAATTCCCAGATCAAGGAGAGAATATTATAAGCAGCCAAGAAGAAACAATTTGAATACTGTGGAAATACAATCAGGATAACACAGGATCTGGAAGCTTCTACACTGAGGGATCGAAGGGCCTGGAATATGATATTCTGTAGGTCAAAGGACCTGGGATTAAAACCAAGAATTACCTACCCAGCAAAACTGAGTATCATGTTTCAGGGGAAAATGTGGTCATTCAGTGGATTAGAGGACTTTCAAGCATTTTTTTTTTGCTTTTTGGAGGACAATTGGGGTTAAGTGACTTGCCCAAGGTCATATGGCCTAGTTTTTTTGTGTTAAGTGTCTGAGGCCAGATCTGAACCCAGGTCCTCCTGATTCTAGGACTGGTGATCTATTCACTGTGCCACCTAGCCACCCACTTTCAAGCATTCTTGAAGAAAAAAACAGACTTGAGTAAAAAATTTGACATTCAGACACAAGAAGCAAAGAGAAGCTATGAGAAGGTAAACAGGGAAAAGAAATCATAAGGAACTTATCAAAGTTGAACTATTTACATCCCTGCATGGAAAAACAATCATTGTAACTGATGAAACTTTTCTCAGTATGAAAAGCTGAAGGGAATAGAAATATATATATAGTCTTTAACAGAGGGTATATAGGCATAAGAACACATATGTGAATGTGTGTGTGTGTGTGTGTGTGTGTGTGTGTGTGTGTGTGTGTAATATGCTTAGAGGTACACATAGATAGAGGGCACAGGACCAATTTAATAGGAAGGAATGATACTTAAAAGGTGAAATCAGGAGGTGAATGAGGAATATAATGAGAGGAGATGGGGAGAGACAGAATAGGGCAAACTATCTCATATAGAAGAGGCAAGGGAAAATGGGTACAATGGAAGGGAAGAACAGGAAGGCATAAGGGAATGGGTCAACCTTATAGTCATTGAATTTGGCTCAGGGAGGTAATGACATACACACGAAATAGAGTATCTCACCCTACAGGAGAGTAGGGGGGAAGGGGATGAGAGGGGGAATGATGGAAGGGAAGGCAGGTTGGGTGGGAGGGAAGTAGGAAGCACACACTTTTGAAAAGGGGTAGGACCAAAGTAGAGAACAGAACAAGTGGGAGTTGGGATAGGAGGGAGGGAGATATAATCAGTCTTCTACAATATATCTACTACAGTAATGTTTTGCATTAGCTACACATGTACAACCTACATTGAATTGCTTATCTCCCCAGTAAGGGTGGGTGACAAGAGAGGAAGGGAATGAATTTAGAATTCAAAGTTTTAAAACCAAATGTTTAAATATATACATATATACTATTATTAATACTACTTTACATGTAATTGGGAAATAAGAGGAGGGGATATCCTGGGGGACTGCTATTTTGGGGAGGTGGGTAGGAGAAAAACAGGGAGAAAATTTGTAACACAAAAACTGGTGGAAATGAATGAAGTAAAAAAGAACTTAATAAAGCATTTGAAAAAAAAAAAGGAAAGGAAATGGGTTTAGTCAAGCAGGACCTGTTCTTGATGAAGCCATTATGACTGGTTGTTAATGCCACCTCCTCTTCTCAATGTTCATTAACTATTGCTTTAATAATTTATTCTAGAACTGAGCCAGGAATTGAAGTCAAGCTCACTGCCCTCTCATGGGAAGAATCCATTCCCATCTCTTTTTTTTTAAAGGGGGAGGGATATTTGCTCTTCACTGATCTTATAGTCCTTTTCCCATTCTCCAAGATCAGATAATCACCTATTTAGATCTTAGAGCTGCTTTTATGTAGGACCATAGACCTAAAGCTAGAAGGGCCCTCAGAGGCCATCTAATCCAGCCACTTTTATTTTACGGATATGGAAACTGAGGCCAAAAAAGGATAAGTAACTTGCCCAAGGTCACAAAGATGGCTAGAATCTGGATTCAAAACCAGGTCGTCTGACTCCATGTCTAGAACTACTAGTCCTCCTCCCAAATATTGCTGACTCAAGTTTGGGAGCTTGTGTTTGTTTGTTTCTCTGTTTCAGGATTGAGGATGACTTAGTTCGTTTGGGCCTGGTGACTTCAACTGATCTGGACAAGTGCCTTCTCACTATCTTCCTTATTTGGGGGCTTCCACTCCTGAGCACATTTTAATTCTTCCTTTTCAAATCCAAAGAAAGATAATTCTCCTTGACAGAGAAAATGGAAGCAAATTAAGAGTTGAACATCTCTACCTTTTCTCCATCATCATTACCATCATCCCATTCACTTTTTAGTGATTTTGTAGAATGTTTTTGGTCCTAGTTTTCCTTGCCAAACTCATATTACTCTGGGCTTTAGCACTTCTGATGCTGATGCTATACTTACAGGACCAACCTAGTACCTTAAGAATTGGCAAAGAAAGCTAAAAACAAGAGCAGTCAATGCTTAGGGGTGGAGATGGGGGAGGATGGGTGGCTAATGGAGAGAACAGAATACTATGGTTGACTTGTTGATTGCTTCAAATATTCTGAATACCAATCTGGAACTATGCAAGAAAAAATGGACAAATTGTCTCTACTCTTTGGCCCCCAAATATCCCTAGTGGGCATGGGAAACCATGGTTTAATATGTAAAAACAAAAACAAATCATAGCAGTACTTGTGGTAACAAAAACTAGAAACAAAATGGTGCCTATCAACAGGAGAAAGGCTAGAAAGCTACACAGAAGTAACAGAGTATTAGTGTTCAATAAGTAAATACAAGGAATCAGAGAAATATGGGGAAATTTGATGAACTGATACAGAGTGAAGTAAATGTAAACAAAAAGACAATATCCATGACTGCAACAATGCAACTGAAAAGACTCCTTCCCTTCCCCCCCAAAGGAGTTAAACTCTGAGTAACTAGAAAACAGTGAAGATCAGGGTAACATAACAAATAGATTAGAGAAACAGAGGAAGAAATTCCTTCTTGGATCCAGGGGTAAGGTTCAAAACCAAACAAGATAGAGAGGATCTTATCTCTAGGAGATATAATGCATAATTTTGATTATACAAAATTAAAGTCTTCACATAAACAAACCAATGCAATTATAATAATTTATACAATGAAAATATTATAAAGAAAAACAGCTTCAATAGACTCGAGAGATCTGATCACACTGTAAAGAGCTATGATTTTAGAGGACTAATGAAGAAGCTTTCTACCCCTCCCCTAACAAAGGGCTGATGGGTTCAATTTGCAGAAGGAGACATACATTTGGAGGCATAGAAAAAGGGGTAATTTGTTATGCTTGAGCATGCATGTTTGAAGGAAGAAGAAAAGAAAGGAAGGAAAGAAGGAAGGGAGGGAGGGAGGGAGGAAGGAAGGAAGGGAGGGAGGGAGGGAAAAAGGAAGAAAAAAGAAAGGAAGGAAGAAAAAGGAAGGAATGAAAGTAGAAAGGAGAGAGGGAGGGAGGGGAGGAGGAAAAAAGGAAGGGAGAGAGAGGGGAAGAGAGAAAAGGAAAAGAAAGAAGAAAGGAGGAAGGTAGGATAAAAGAAAGGAAGGAAAGCAAGAAGAAAAAAGAATGGAAGGAAGAAAAAAGAAAGGAAGTAATACTAATCTGCAATCTTTTACAATAGTCCAGGTGAGAGGTGTTGAGGGTGTACAAAAGGGTAGTGACTATGTGAGTGGTAAGGAGATATGTTAGAGATGTCGTAAATATAGAAATTACAAGATTTGTCAGCTGATTCAATATGGACGGTGGAGAGAGGAAGGTAGAATAAGAGCAAGGGGCTGAGCCTGACAAGGAGGTTTTGAACCTGAGAGATTGGAAGGAAGATGGTGCCCTTGAAAATGATAATAGGGAAACTCAGTCCCATCCTCTTTCCTGCCTTGTTCTTTTTGATTCAAGTATGGCCTTCCAGAGGCATCCATCATCCTCCCATTAGGCATCCCACTAGCCAACTCCCAATGATATGAAAGAGGTTAAACTCTTTACTTTTATGACAGATTTTTTTAACTGAAATACAGGACTTTGCAGGTAGCCCTTTCAAATCTCTCTCTCTCTCTCTCTCTCTCTCTCTCTCTCTCTCTCTGTCTTTCTCTCTCCTCCTCTTCCTCCTCTGCCTCCCTCTCTCTGCCTCTCTCATTTTCTTTCTTTGTTTCTTCTCTCTCTGTCTCTGTCTCTCTCTTTCCTTCCCCTCTTCCTCCTCCTAATCTCTCCCTCTCCCTGCCTTTATCTCGCTTTCTCTCCCTTTCTTTCTCTCTGTCTCTCTCTCCTTCTATGTCTTTTTTCTGTGTATTTTCTTGATTCAGTTTCGTGCCACATGAAAACATGACTACTGTTCATGTCTGCCTCTACATGTACAATGACAACCAGTCAAACATACATACATACATGTACTCATAGACACACATACACACACTCACAGATATATACACCCACAGACTCCCTAACACTCACATGAACACTCAGTTATGTATGCATTATGGACACATAAGTAGAAACATACACATGCACATCCACACACAAGCACACAAATGCATATCCACCAAGACCGACCTACACTATCCTGCAGAAGTCCAGCCTCGTGTGCAAAAGCTCCTATGACAATGCATAGACATCTCCCTCACCCCATTCACCCAGCCCCCTTAGGATTGCTCCTCCAGGCCCAGGGGAAGGAGCTCAGCCCTCTCCGGTCTTGGTCACTGATCCTGGGCTGTTTAGAGGAGCCAGCTCCCTTTCAAAGCCTGCCCAGCTCCAGCCTCCCTTGTAATCTGCCCCGGATCAGTGCTCACCAGTGCCCCTGGCCAAACCAAGGGTCAGGACCTCTCACCTCATCTCAGGAAGTCCCCCAGAGAGACAGGGCTCTGCTTGCAGCTGTCCCCAGCCTTTTCCTGACCAGTAGAACCTGCTGAGTCAAATTCTTTCTAGGTATTTTCAAACAATCCCAGAAATCTGGGAGAGCTGGGTTCAGCAGATGTTTGTCATTGCTTCTAATGCCCTGCTGGGATTGGGAGCTTGGCAGGAAGAAAGGATGAGAGAAGGGGAAAGAAAAAGAAGGAACAGATGAGAGGGAGAAGAAAAGGACAACCCCCAAATTAGGAAAGGCTGGAGCAGGGCTCCCCAGATTCCAGGCCCTGACACAAATAGCTGCCTCTCCTTGCCTGCAGTTTCCCCATCCAGAAAATGAGAACAGAAGACCAGAGAATAATTTTTAAGGCCCCTCCCGGGTCTGACATCCTGTATTCTAAGGGCCCTCACAGGTCTGACATCCTGTGTTCTAAGGTCCCTTTCAGCTCTTGCATTTTGTGTTCTCAGATGCCTTCCAGCTCTGACAATGTACTGAAGTCTCTTCTGGCTTGAGTAAATGGTAGCCCAGCATTACATGGAATTTCTCATGGCTTCTAAATAGCTTAGAGAACTTTGATGGGCAGCTTCCCAAGGACAGGCAACATGTTTCTAGGTTGTGCCAGGAGCACAACTTTACCATGCCCTTACCAATAAGAGAAAATAGTCTTTTTTTTTTTGCTTTTGCTTTTTGGAGGGCAATTGGGGTTAAGTGACTTGCCCATGGTCACATGACTAGTTTTTTTGTTAAGTGTCTGTTAAGTGTTAAGTGTCAGCTTTGAACTCAGGTCCCCCTGACTCCAGGGTGCATGCTCTATTCACTGTACTACCTAGCCACCCCAAGAGGAAATATTCTTGTTAAGGTTGTTATTATCATGAAAAAAAATAATAACAAAGCATTATAGTAATTATTCATAAAATATACATTTATAACACTCAACACCCAGTTGAGTGGGGTGGGAGGAGAGGGACTGCCTTCTAGCCATATGTTTCTGCCTCTTACCCTCCCTTCCTGCAATATTCTTTCCCTTCTTGAGTCTCTTGTTGGTAACCGCTAGGCTCCAGGCTCCAGGCTCTGGCTTGGTCTTTGCCACTTCAGCCATCTTACCCATTGCTCCAAGGAAGATCCCCATCTGTTCCCATAGCTGGAGCTGGTGTGCACATACACATCTGTGCATATTCAGCCAAGTCCAGGAATTATAGAAGTCCAATGGAAAGACCCTTGGGTCTGGGGTAAGAGAAGCAGGGCTCAGCTCCCACCCTTGGCACTTCTTGCCTCAGGCAGGTCTCAGTTTCCTCCTCTTTAAAATCGGGAAGATAACTCAATGGACCTTTAGGGCCCTGCCCTAAATCTGTGATCCTCTGATCCTGTCTTTGCTACTGAAGACTTGGCCCAGAAGCCATTTAACTCTCTGGACCTCAGTCTCCTCTTCTGCCAGGTAAATAAAAGAGTCTGGACTGATGGTCTCTAAGGTCCCTTCTAGGTGTCAGCCCTCTGATGGTGCAGAAGCTGACTCCTTGGAGATCCAGGGGCTCATCTCGGCTTGGGAGCTTGCCCTCCCCATGACATAGCCTCAGGTATAGGAAAGGGTGGGGGTCCCTGAAAGCCAACAAGAACCTGAGGAAGCCAGGAAGCATTGGGAGGGGGAAGGGGCTACATCTCCCTGCCTAAGTACACAGATACTCAGGCCCTGTTTTCTGGGGCCAGCTCTGTCTCGGGCTCAGTCCTGCTTCCAATATTCTCACCATCATCATATCAGGATATGGAAGCAGTGAAGTAGAGCAGCATGTTTGCTGGATCAGAAACCCTGGCTTCTGCCTCTATGAGGCCTTGGACAAGTCACTTCCTCTCTCTGCCTCAGTTTGCCAATTTGTAAAGTGGGAGTGGAAAGCTCCTTTCTAGTTCTAAATCCTTGATTGAATGTCCACTATCAGTCCTTTCAAGGTCATCCAGGCCAGTAAGTGAGTGAGTGAGACCAAGGAGGGTTTCTAATCCTGTGTACTGGGCTCAAATCCTTCCTCATTTACTAACTTGTTATGTGATTGTAGGGAAATGACTTAACTTTGATGGCCCTCCGTTTCCTCACCAGTAAAATGAGGGGGCTGGACTTGATGGCTTCTCATCAGCTCTAAATCTGTGACTCTGTGAAATCTGTCCTGGGGATAGTGCCCCGTCCCTCTTGTCTTGTCTCTCTCTGCCTCTCATCCTAGGCTGGGGGGGGGGGAGGGCAGCAGTGCCGTGGGAGGCCCTCATTCAGAAGTGGTGCTCCATGGACTCGGCCACTGGAGCCTCTCGTGGGAGCTGTAAGTCTACTGGGCCAGCCCTCCGGCTGTCAGGGCCCCGAGCCCATAGCTTGTTATTACAGGTGCTGCTCCTCTCTCTGCTGCCGCTGCTTCTGGGAAAGTCCTACAACACCCCAGCCCCCGGGCCCCTGTCCCCATACTGCCTTCGTGCCTCTTCTCAAAACCCTCCTACCCCAAAGCCAGATCATGGGAGCTTGGATGGAGGTCAGCACTTGATACATCCTGTACCCTGTTACCAAGCCAGGCCACAGACCAGGCCCCGAGTGTCGCTCACTAGTCCCCAACCAGTTCATAGAATCATGGATGGAGAGGTAGAAGGGGCCTCAGAGATCACCCAGTGCTAGAAATCAGCAAACCTGATGTAGTCTTCACTCTGCCGGGACCTTAGGCAAGTTATTGGCCCTTGTGGAGGCTTAATTTCTTAGTATATGAAATGAGAGCAGAAAGTAGAGGAGGAGGAAAATGGACAATTTCTAAGTTGCCTTCTAAGTTGTCATGTGATTTAAACTTGAGGGCCCTTAGAACATAGGATGTCAGAGCTGGGAGAAGCCCTAGAACGTAGGATGTCAGAGCTGGGAGGGCCCTTAGAACACAGGATGTCAGGGCTGGGAGGGCCCTTAGAACACAGAATGTCAGAGTAGGGAGGGCCCTTAGAACATAGGATGTCAGAACTGGGAGGGCCCTTAGAACACAGAATGTCAGAGCTGGGAGGAGCCTTAGAATACAGGATGTCAGAGCTGGAAGGGCCCTTAGAACACAGGATGTCAGGGCCGGGAGGGTCCTTAGAACACAGGATGTCAGAGCTGGGAGAAGCCCTAGAACATAGGATATCAGAGCTGGGAGTGCCCTAGAACATAGAATGTCAGAGCTGGGAGGGCCCTTAGAACACAGGATGTCAGAGCTGGGAAGGTCCTTAGAACACAGGATGTCAGAGCTGGGAGAAGCCCTAGAACATAGGATATCAGAGCTAGGAGTGCCCTAGAACATAGGATGTCAGAGCTGGGAGGGCCCTTAGGACACAGGATGTCAGAGCTGGGAGGGCCCTTAGAACACAGGATATCAGAGCTGGGAGAGCCCTTAGAACATAGGATGTCAGAGCTGGAAGGGACCTTAGAACACAGGATATCAGAGGTGGAAGGGCCCTTAGAACACAGGATGTCAGGGCTGGGAGGGGCCTTAGAGACTCCAATTAACATCAGAGATGAAATTTCTACCAACAGAATATCCAGCAACAGAAGCAGAGCAATAGAGTGTCTGAGCTGGAAGGGACTTGAGAAGGTAGAATTCCCAAGCTCACATGGTAGAAAAGCACCCTGAGTTTTGAATCAGATAAACCAAATTCAAGTCTCATCTTTGCTATTTACTCCCTAAGTGATCTTGGTGATAAGTGACCTGTGGGTGAGTGGGTTGCCCACTTGCCTCCATGAATCAAAACCTGAGAGGACTGGGAGGATTGGAACAAATGGTTAAGTGAGGGAATTGAGTGAGCCACATTGACTCCAACTTGTGACTCAATTCAGGATCTGGCTCAGTTCCCTTTCTATTCAGTTATAGTTCTAGTTCAATGTCTGCCCTGTAAGAAAATTTTATTCACTTGTAGGAATTGTTATATGACTTTGTTGCATTGTTAGTTGTATTCTCTTCATGTCTGGGAAGCTGGACCCCTCTACTGCTGCTTAAAGACCCTTAACTAAGGACTCCTTAGATTATGCTGACCAGAAAGCCAGTCAAGGAGTTTTCTCACAATGATACATCTCAAGTAACCCCCATGTCTTATCTGAACACTGGCCCCACACTGACCAATCAATTATTGTTTCCATGTTATTTGATTCTCTGCAGACACTTGGGGGGAATGGAACACCTCTTTTTCTGATTTCAGGGAATTGCACTCTCCCTGTCCCAACTTGGAAAGTCCCTAATCTTTCTACCGATTAGAAATCAGATGATGTAATTTTTATTCTATTCAATTGTTTTCTCTTAATTAATTGACTTTATCTGATTAATTGTTTTTAATGCATAAACATCTCTCTCTTCTTGCATTTATTTAAAGTCCAGTGCCAAAGCTGAGGAAAATAGCTTGTCCTGATTTGTTGGGCAATCAGCATGCATTGCTTAATAAATAGATGTGCTTGGAAAATCAAACCTTTGTTTCCTCAGTCCTTTGTCCTTCATCCTCATCCTGCATCTACTACATAAGTCCCTTAACCTCTTGGGGGCTTATCTATGAAATAAAGAGATTGGACTACATGGCCTCTTGGGTCCTGTCCAGTTTTAAGTACTATAAGGACACCTTAGAAAACAAAAGCTTAGGGAAGAAAGGGACCAAGTTGTTAATCATTTCAGTCATGTCCAACTCTTTGTGACCCCCAACTGGGTTTTTTCTGGCAAAGATACTGGAGTGGTTTTCTATTTCCTTCTCTAGTCCATTTTCCAGATGAGGAAACTGAGGCAACCAGGCTTAAATGACTTGCCTATGGTAACAGAACTAGTAAATGTCTGAGACTGGGTTTGAATTCAGGTCTTCTTGACTTCAGGTCTAGCACTATATCCTCTGTGCTACCTAGCTGCCCAACACCCGACCCCATCCCTAATGTTGCATAAAACCAAAAGGCAGAAGCTTATCCTGGCTGAAAGGGCAGCACAGTTGTACTCTGTGCTGCAATAGAGTTCAGTCAGAAAGAGACATAGGGAATTAGGGCAAGACACAGGTGTGTAGTTATGTGACACACCACTAAACCTGAGGGAAAAAGCCCAGCACCCAGCTCTAGCCAATTCTATTTCTCCAGAAGTCATTTAGGCAGAGTCTTAGGATGGTAAAAAAAATATATAAATTGCCCATTTCTTCCATAGGAAGAAACTGAGATTGCTTTGAGGTCCAGTCCCTAGAGAAACCACCATCAAAGGAAAGGAGCCAAAAAATGAACAATAGGGGAAAATAAAGAAAAAAGACTGAAATTACCAAAGATTTCAAGATCAAGAAAACTCAGTTAAAAACCTTGAGCACAAGCAAATAGACCAATAGAAAAAATATTAATAACAGAAGGGAATATGGCCCCAAATCAACTAAACAACTCTAAGAATAAATACTACAAAACAAAGGAAAAAGAATCAACATCTGAAGAGGTAGAAGCAGCTGTGGGTTCTCAAGACAGTATAGAACCACAGCAAGATATTTCCAAATAGTGTAAAAGAAAAAGAATTTTAAAATCAGAATTTATGACCTACTGAGCAGAAATACTTAGAAGATAAAAAAATACTTGAATGCACAATGGCAAACCTTCCTAAAGAAACAAAAGAAAGGGGGCGGCTAGGTGGCATAGTGAATAGAGCACCAGCCCTGGAGTCAGGAGGACTTGAGTTCAAATCCAGCCTCAGACACTTAACACAAAACTAGCCATGTGACCTTGGACAAGTCACTTAGCCCCAATTGCCTTGCCTTCCCCCTCCAAAAAAAAAAAAGAGGAAGGAAGGAAGGAAGAGAGAGAGAGAAAGAAAGAAAGAAAGAAAGAAAGAAAGAAAGAAAGAAAGAAAGAAAGAAAGAAAGAAAGAAAGAGGAAAGAAAGAAAGGAAGGAAAGAAAAGAAAGAATAACTGATTGAGAATGTAAACATTCAGAAGTGAAGGACAATCTGGAAGAAGAGAAGCAAAAATTATAAAGATAAAATTATCATCTCCACACAAGTAAAATATGTTGATCTCAAAAACAAAATATATAGAGACAATTTAAGGAATACATATGCATACATATACACATACATACATACATATACACACATGCATATATATATACATACATAGACATATATATTCACATACAAAACTGCCCAGAATTTCTGAATATAGAAAACAAAATGTGAATCCAAAGATTACCTGGAAAGAGGGAAGGAAGGAAGGGAAAGAGAGAGAGAAGAGAAGAGAAGAGAAGAGAAGAGAAGAGAAGAGAAGAGAAGAGAAGAGAAGAGAAGAGAAGAGAAGAGAAACCCTGTGTTGCAAATTCCATGACACATAGTGGTTAAAATTAACAATTCTACTGACAAACAACAAATTCTGTAGGAGAAAGCCTTTGAAATACAAAGAAAAAGAAATTCAAATAACACAAGACTTTTTGGTACCCACAGGAAACTGCAAGAAGGAATGGAGTAATGTGTTCCAAAGTGCAAAAGAGCTCAAGATACAGCCCAATGCTTGTTCTAAAAAATATGCATCCATCTTTTTTCATCAACTAAGTAAACCTCAACCTAAGTGTTGGTGAAAAAAGATCGATGCATATTTTTAAAAGAACTATTAGAAGTATTTCTAGAAAGAAAAACATACACAAAGAAATTATTTATTTGTCAAACACCTTCCACAACAGAAATTCAAGAAAGTCAAATATATAGCAACCAAGAACAACAAGACAACAGCAGAAAATCCAGTGAGAGATTTCTCTCCATGAAGAGACAAGGGTGAAAGCAGAAGGCAAGTAGAAGTGATGGTGGAGAAACAGGGCTGAGACATCATGGTCTAAACTTCACAAAACATCACTTGTAGGTGGATTTCTGTTTTTGTGAACTAAACCATAGAATGAAAAGGTATATAAAAGGGGAGAGAGTTAGGGAAAAGATAAAGGGAAATATGTGCTGTATCCTACTCAATTCAATGGTTAATAATGAAGGGAAATAATCCTGGGTACCTCAAAAAGGGGAGACCACATGAGATTGGGTGAAAAGATACAGTGGGAATACAGGGAGAAAGAAAGGAATGAGTCTTGTTTCAGTAGTGAGAGGGAATGTCTATGATAAATGCCCCCATGGCAGAAGGAAAAGATTCTATAAAGTAAGATGGGGACCTTACAATGGGTATAATCTGCAGGGATTTGGTACTTAGAAAGATCACTCATTCTGTGATGAATGAAGGAATCAGAGCTAGTGGAGGCACCTGAGACCAGAAGAGTGGGAGATCATGAATCCATTGAGGACATTTCACAGTAAATGGAGTGGGGGGTGGTGGTGGTAATGGTGGAGACCATGGGTATGACAAAGGTTAATAATGAATTGCACAATCAGGGGTATAGGAAAATTCCTTCCTCTCTATTATCTGTAAAAATTGATTTTTTTCTAATAGGGAGGTGCAGTTAAAAAAAAAAAAAAGGAGCCAAGGAGCAAGACTTACAAGGCAATAACTAGTGACCATTTAGAAGAGGCAATTCAAAATAGGTACCTTAGGAACTTTAATTCCTTAAGGATATAGAGATTAATGAAAGAATAAATAAGTATAAGGACAATGAACTAAAAAGACAAAAATCTTGGAAAATTAAATTATAAAAAGAATACAAGAAAGAAATCCTTTTAGAAAAAAGGCACATAAAATAATTTTTTTTAAACTAAGAAACAAAACAAGTTGAAAAGAAAAAGAGGAAGGGAAATTTTACTTGGTTACTTAATTGAGAGGGGGGAAAAGACAAAATAAATAGTTAAATAATAAGAAAAAAGAAAATGGAACTAATAAGTTAAGCAAAACTCTAAAACTAGGGAAAGGGATAACAAATAGGAGTTGGAGAAAGGGGAAGTTGAGGATGAAGAAAAGAGACCTGGTGGGAATAGGGTTGCCTTAAATAGATTTAGCTAAGATAACTGAAGGACAAAGAACTTCAGAGGAAGAAACAGAAAATTCAATGTTTTGGGGTGGGGGATAATATTACCAACAAATGGAGAAAAATATAAACCTAATTCTCATAACTTTAAACATGAACGGATTAAACAATCCAATAAAATGAAAAGAGTGACAGGTGGATAAGAAAACAAAACCCCACAATCTGTTGCTCACAAGAAAACACATTTTAAAACTAAAGATATACGAAAAATAAAGGAGGGATAGGAAAATATTACTACGTATTAGGTGAATCAAAAAAAGCAAGAGTTGTAATCATGCTGTCAGACAAAACTAAAACAAATATTTACAACATAAAAGGGAATAAATAAGGAAACTACATTATGCTGAAAATAACCATAGATAACAAATCAATATAAATATTAAAAATGTATCCTCCAAATGCCTTAGCATTTACATTCATAAAGGAAACATTAAAAAGAACTACAAGAGGATATACATAGTAACATAATAGGGGCAAGAGATTTCAATGTTCCCTTCTCATTTTTATTTAATCTAAAAGAAAGATAAAAGAGAAAATATTGAGTGGAAAAGATTTCTGGAAAAACTTAGGGTAGCTTCTAAATTGGATTGCTAAAGAATATATATATTTCTCAGGAACATGTAAAACATTTTACCAAAACTGAGTAAGTTTTAGGGCACTGAGATATTGCAAACAAATGCAAAAAGGCAAGAATAGTCAACACATTCTTTATAGACTGTAACACAATAAAAATTTAATCCTCTTAGGAAGCACAAAAAAAAAACAAACAGATAATACTGATAAGGAAAGTTAATGATGAAATCCTAAACAATGAGGGGACTAAAGGACAAATCATAGAAACAATTCATAATTACATGAGAGAAAATGATTATGATGAAACAAGAAGACACAATTTTTTGGATGTGATTAAAATAGTCCTCAGTCTTAAACAGTCCTAAAATTGTATGTCTACAAACATATTAACAAAATAGAAAAAGAGTGAATTAATGAACTGAATATCCATTATTTTTAAATATTTATTTAAACAATTAGAAAGTCAAGAAAAACCACACCAAAAATAAACACAAAAGAGGATATATTAAAAGTTAGAGGGTAAATAGATAAATTAGAAAACAAGAAAATTATAGAAATGACAGAACCAAATAAACTTATAACTCTTTAGCCAATTTGATTAGAAAGTAGAGCACAAAAAAAAAAATCTAATCAATCAAAAGGTAAATGAATGACACAAAATCACATCAAAACCAGAAGAAATAAGAAGAATTCTCAGAACTTAGTACACACAGCTATGTGCTAATAAAACTTGGAACGCAAAAGAAATGCAGGAATATTTTCAAAAATATAAAATACCCAAGCCAAAAAACAAACAAACAGATAAAAAGTTCAAATAATCCAATCTGAGAATAGGAAATACAACTAGCTGCACAGGAATTGTCAAAGGGGAAAAAGAATCTTTGTCTTGATAGATTCACAGAAGAAGTCTATCAAACTTTTAAAGAGCAATTAGCACCAATACTGAACAAATTATTTTCAAAAATTAAGGAAGTACCTTATCAGATTTTAATGGGGCTAATATAGGCTTACTGCCTAAGCCAGGGAAAGATAATGCCGGAGAACTTTGAACCAATATCATTAATGAATATATATTTTAAAATTTTAACTAAAATTGTTACAGACTAGTGATTTATCCAAGAAATCATTCATCATAACCAAGTTGCATTTATACCAAGGATACAAGGATGATTCAACATTAGCAAAACTTTTGACAAAATTAATCATATTAAAACCAAAAACATCCAAGAGCACAAGATTATCTCAATGGATATGGGAAAAGTTTTTGACAAAGAACAATACTGCCTTATGCTGAAAATCCTATGAAGTATAGGCATAGAGAAATATTTTTAATATCACATCAAATTCAACCTTCTTATCAGGAATATAATAGTGCCCAAGAATTAGAAAGGCAGCACGGTAGAGTGAAAAGAGTATTGACTTGGGAATCAGGATCTGGGTTCCAATTCTGCTTCACCTGTGTTCCCTTAAGTCCGTCCTCAGTCTTCTCATATGTAAAATGAGGGGCTGGATTCAATTACATCTGGGGTCTCTTTCAGCTCTTAATCTATGATCCTATGATGCTAGTTCATAACCCCAGGCTAGAGATACTGATTAGGAATTTGCTCAGGCTAATGGGAGGTGGGAGGTGAGTGTGACTGGGGCAGGAAGAAACATTCATTATCTGGTAACAAGTGTTCCCACCTTCCAGCTCTGACCACCCTCCCAGTTCTGACATTCTGTGTTCTAAGGACCCTCCCAGATCTGACATTCTGTATTCTTGAGACCACCCTCATTTTTAGTATTCTATGCGTCTGTACTCTTGGCATCATAGAATCCTAACTGGAAGATAGTAAAGAGAAGATCTAGCCCAACCCCCTTCTTTGTCAGAATGACTATGGACCAGGAGCCTCCTGGGAAAAGATGTCCCTCTGCCTTTGATGCTTCTCCCTGGAGAATTCCCAAGCAGTCATTCCTCTTGGGGAGGCCATGGGAGCCTTGGGAGGAGGCAGCACCCAGCCATGCCTGGCAGCTTCCTCTAGAAGATTAGAGGGGCCCAGAGCAGCAAAGGCTGAGCATCCCCCACCCCTGAGGTCTCCAGCCATCCTGGCAATGACATTTGTCAGCAGCTTCCTGTTTGCAGGGATGGTTGAGCACTGCCTGGGAGGAGAGTCGAGGTGCCTTCTGGGCATGGCCCAGTCTGTTCTCCTTAGTCTAAGTCTCCTCCCTTTCCCAACCCCTCCCAGGACTGTGTCCTGTCCTTATCCTCTAGTTATTCTTAGTTTCCGGACTGCTGCTAGAGGATGAAAGGAGCCGCCTATGTTGGTGCTACCCTGTCATCCTCGGTCACCAAGTTCCCTTATCTGAGGCATTGGGAACTTTCCAGAGAAGCTCAAGGGGCATGAAGGCCCTGCCCAGATCCTAGAGCAAGAAGGCATGGGAAAGAGGGTCACTTGTCCCAGAGGATTCGAAGGGAGCAGTTAAGCTATGTAAGGAAGTGTGGACTGGTGGAAGGTGGGAGCTGGGCTGAGGGCCAGGCCAGGAAGGAGTCCAGCCAGCCCCCAAGACATGGACTCATCCCCTCCTCTCTTCTCCCAAGCCAGGGTCACTCCACCCCCTTTTCCAGGTCCTCATTACTCCCTGCCTAAATTACTGTAACAGCCTCCAAACCAGCCTCCTTTGTTCTGTCTCTTCCTCCCCCTACCTGCTAGGCCTTGGAAAAGTCAGGGTCCCTTCCTGACTGACCAGATGAGTCTCCTCACCTATAAGATGCAGTGTTTGATGGAGTGACTGAAGCTCCCCACTAGCTAGAAATTTCATGATCCAATATTTCCTTCCTACACAACCAGTGGCAAATTAAGAGACAGGACCTCTCTGTGTTTTATAGAGAGGACATCAAGACACAGAAAGGTTAGGTGGCTTCAAAGGACACACAGCAAGTTAGAGGCAGGGCCAGGATTCAAACTCAGGTCTCCCAACTCCTAGCCTTTGTATTGCTCCCTGAAATTTATTGTCCAAACCTTACATCCATGTGGGCCGTGGCATCCTCCCTCCCTCCCTGCCCCCACTCAACCTCCTGATATGATCCCATGATCATTTGTTCATAGGAGTCTCAGCCAGATGAGAGCTTAGGTGCATCTAGGCCTTCATTTTACAGGTGGGAAAACTGAGACCCAAAGAAATAAGCAAGTTATACCTACGTTCCAGAGGTAGAAGGTCAAATTCCTAGAACTCAGCCAAGACAGGGATGAGCGTACAGGAAAGGCACAGAGCTGGGAGGTCAGAGAGCCAGCAAGAGTTACATCAGTAAGCAGGAACGGAAATTTAGGCTTATAAAATGTTTTCCTTTGAAAAGCCTTGTGAGGTAGGTAATACAAGTAGTATCTTTATTCTGTAGATGAGAAAACTGAGTCACACAGAGGAAAGTACTTTAACACAGGACAGCTAGTAGGTACGATAAAGTACTGAGCCTGTGGATAGGAAGAACTGAGTTCAGATCCAACCTCAGATACTTTATTGGCTGTGTAACTCTGGGCAAGACACTTATCTGCTCTTTGCCTCTATTTCCTTATCTGTGAAAGGGGGATAATAACCGTACCTACCTCCCAGGATTATTGTGAGGACAAGACGAGATAGGATCTGTATTATGCTTTGCAGACCTTAAAGTACTAGCCATAAGAACTAGCTATTTTTTGAAATTCAATTTTATCTTATTTTCAATCCCAAATTATCTCCTTTCCCCTCCCCTTCCGACCCACTGAGAAAGTAAGAAAACCAAAACTAGTTACATATAGTCAAGCAAAAAAAATTCCCTGTATTAGCTGGGAGATATATGGTTGTGGACATGTATGCGTATATCTATATGTGTATATATACACCGACATATATGGATCGCATGTGTACATATATTTTCTTTATAATATATACATGTGTATAAATGTGTGTATATATGCACGTACATATTTATATATCCATATATTGGGTCCTGCTAATGCAGAAGATTTGTTTTGTGATTTATATATATATATATATATATATATATATACATATATATAAATGCACATATATAGATATATACATAATTGTATATATACATATATGTATATTGTGTATGTATGTTATGTATTGGATTCATCTGGACTCATTGGATTCATCATTGGACTGCATGCACATATACACATAAACATGTGTGTATACTTACATACAAACATACATATGCTTCAAACTACACTCTGATTCTATCAATTAACTGGATGTAGACAGCATGTTTAATCATGAGCCTACTGGAATTGTGATTGTTTCCATTATGTTGATCAAAGATTAAAAGTCTTTCAAAGTTGTTTGTTTTTATAATAGATACTATATAAATATTACTATTATATTGTGTATCATGTTGTCAGAGAATTATTATACAATCATATATTATATATAATTATTATACATTTTATATTAATTATTCTCCTGGTACTGTTCACTTCCCTCTACATCAGTTCATATAAGTCTTCCCAAGTTTTTCTAAAACCATCCTTTCATCATTTCTTACAGCATCACCTTCATAGACCATTTGTTTCTTATATTACTTTTTATGTCTAAACAATGTACCTTTTTGAACTCATCCTAGTACATAGTGTGAAATGTTGGTCTATATTTAATTACTGCCAGACTAATTCTAGCTATTACTTACTTGGAATTTCCAGCCGATACTCTTAGTGCTAGAGTGACTATTACTTTCAAATCTAGCACCTTGCACTGAGTTTAGCACATAATACCTACTGTATAAGTGCTTGTTAGTTGATTTAATTGATTCAGTTCAATTAAACAAATGTTCCTTAAGGGCCTGTTATGAACCAAACCCAGTGCTAGTTGCTGAAGATATAAAGACAAAAATGAAATTAGACACTGCGATTCTAACATTCTCTGTTCTAAGGTCCCTCCAAGTTCTGAAATTCTGTTTTAAGGTTCCTCCTCCTTCTATATTCTAAGGACTCTGACAGTTCTGACATTCTACCTTCTGAGTGCCCTCCCAGCTCTGACACTCTATTTTCTAAGGTTCCTTCTAGTTTCAACATTTGTGTTCTAAGGACTTTACAGATCTAACATTCTATGTTCTAAAGCAGAGTTTTCAAACACTGGATCCCAGGGCTGCATGCAACCCACAACACTTCCCAGTAAGACCACAATCATTAAAACATAATTAAGAGTATTTAACAAAATAACTAAAAATATTGTAAAACACAGATAATGTTAATATGTAGTTTTCTAAGTCAATATGCAGCCTACAGGGATTCTTATATACTGCTTAGCAACTCCTATTTCCTTTTGACTTTGATACCACTGCTCTAAAATACCTTCTAATACTAATGTTTTGTGTTCTAAGGTTGCTCCCCATTCTGTAATTCAATCTTCTAACATTTATTTTAGTTCTGGCAGTTTATGTCCTACAGTCCAGTCTAGCTCTGACATAATATGATAGGAGGTATTTGCCAGGTATAAATCCTATGATAACCTTGCAAGGTCTCAGAACTTTTCTAGTCTAACTTCTATCCCATCAATTTTATAGATCAGGAAACTAAGACCTTCACTTCCTCAAGGTCATACAGCAAAATCTTAGCTAAAATTGGATTTTCTGATTCCCAGACCAGGATTCCTTCTATAGCACCCCTTCTCACTCCTGCCCACCCACTCTTTACCCCCAAAAAGGTTTGGTGGGGGAGTTTTGGCTAAAAGAAAATATGTCTTTAAAAATGCTAAGACCCAGAGGCATCACTACGATCAAGGTCAGGGATAGCCACCAGCATGATCTAGAAGCAGGTTTCCTTGTCAGATCTGTCTCTTAGGTCTGCTCCCCTAGATCCATAGAATCACTAGGGTTGAGAGAATCATCTCTCAGCCTTCTAGTCCAACCTAAAAGGACTAGATTTCCTAAAGGAATCCCCATTGACAAGAAGATAAGATGTCATCCAGCCTCAGCCTGAAGATGTCCAAGAAAGGGAAGCCCACCAAAGATTCGTACTATGATCAGCCCACCTCAGCAAGATGTAGTTGGTAGTTCCTGTTCCCAGTATAACACTGGGATAAAAAAAAGCACTGGAGGGGGGAGCTTCTGCCTTCTAGTTCACAAGGTACCCTTGTCCCATACTGTGAGAGGTGCTAAGTTCAAAATCCTGAACCTTTGTCTGAGGACTTGTCCTACTGTCCACAAGTCAAACATCAAGGAGGGGGTGGGGACTGTCTGCCTTTGTCTGTAGTCCTCCTCTGTGTGGCAGGAGGACCAGCCAATGGGCACTGATGGTGCATTTCCCCAGTGCCTCCATCTGAAACATCACTGGGTAGGTATAGACACTTTGTATATGTTTTATTATGCATTGTTTCATTGTTCTTATTATGTATTGCAAAGATGAAAAGATAGATTAGAAAAATAAATAGATAGATAGACGGATAGATGGATAGACAGATAGACGCATGGATGGATGGATGGATGGATGGGTGATGGATGGATGGAGAGAGAGAGAGAGAGAGAGAGAGAGAGAGAGAGAGAAATATTTATCAAATGCTTACATATCAAGCATTGCGTAAAGTGTTGGCAATACAAATAAAAGCATGCTAGATAGTTCTTGCCCTCAGAGAGACTACATTCAATGGCACATAAAATGGAGCTATAAAGGTGAAAGAGTTATGGCTGGAGATGTCCAAAAAGTTCAGAATAGAGACCAAATAAGGCTAAAACTGGCCACTCAAAGCCCAGGGTGGTTCCACAGGCCCAATGTTCCACAATAGCCCAAGAGGAGACTGCATGTTCCTAAAGGAAACAATACAATTCAATGAGAATTTATGCCCATCACATACAATGCTAGGTGTTTGGCTCCAAAGACAAAATGAAAAATAGTCCCTGCCTTCAAGAAAGTTATAGTCTACTAGGGGATGCAACATGTAAATAACCAAGCATATGTGTGACAATTTGAGGAGGAAGAAGATGGTACTGACAGCTGAGGAGGCTGGGAGAGGTCTGTCCTAGGAGACAGCCCAAGACCAAAGCCTAAAAGGAAGCTATATTAAATTCATTCTATTCATTTTATTCATTAATTGATTATATTTAATTAAAAAGTTTTGTACAAGTTAAACAAATATATCCAAGATCAGAAGAAAAGCAGAAAATTAGGGGGAGGATTTATAGACAGTTTCTCAGATAAAAGTCTCATATCTCAAATATATAAAGAACTCTATAAAATCTATATTAATCATTCTCCAATTGATAAATGGTCAAAAGATATGAACAGGCATTTTTCCAGTGAAGAAACCCAAACAGCTTATAGTCATATGAAAACTGTTCTGAACCATTATTGATTAGAGAAATACAAATTTAAACAACCTTGAGATATCATTTTATACTTATTACATTGCCTAAAATGATTAAAGGGGAAAGCAATGAATGTTGGAGGGGATGTGGAAAAATTGATTCATTGTTAATGGAATTGTGAACTGATCCAAGCATTTTGGAGAACAATCTGGAATTATGCCCTAAGAGTTACCAAATTAGCTATACCCTTTAACCCAGCAATACCATTACTAGGTCTATTTCCAAAGATAATTAGGGGAAAATGGAAAGAACCTACATATTGTAATATATTTATAGCAGTTGTTTTTGTGGTGGCAAAGAACTGAAAATTGCAGGGACGTCCTTCAATTAGGGAATGGCTGAACAAGTTGTGGTATATGACTGTGATAGAATACTACTGTGCTATAAGAAATGATGAGCTCAGTGATCTTAGAAAACCATGGATAGGGTGGCTAGGTGGCACAGTGAGTAGAGCATCAGCCCTGGAGTCAGAAGGACCTGAGTTCGGATCCGGCCTCAGACACTTAATGCACACACAAATAAAAAAAAAAACCTAGCCATGTGACCTTGGGCAAGTTACTTAACCCCAATTGCCCTCCAAAAGGCAAAAAAAAAAACAAAAAACATGGATAGACTTGCACAAAATAACAAAGAGCAAAATGGGCAGAACCAAGAGAACGTTGTATACAGTAACAGCATTTTTACTATTATAAATACCCAAATAAATTACAAAGGACATGTAAAGGAGGACATTATCTGCATCCAGAGAAAGAACCAAATAAACAGAAATATGTATAGAGAAGGATTTTACATATAGAAGCATACTTCTGTCTAATGGTAGCCATCTCTAGGGCAGAGGAGGGGTAGGGGAGGAAAAAAAGGAAATTTACATGATAACTTTATTATATATTTAAGAAGAATAGCAAGTTGTACATAACAGATTTGCAATTTCATGTGCAACCTTTTTTATTATACTATGTTATGGAAATGCTTGTTTTATTCCATAAATTAGAAAATAAATAAATAAAATTTAAAGCAAAGAAGCTAGGTATTCTGGGAGACAAAGGTAAGGAGGGACTGCATTCCAGGCACTGGGAACATACTCTGCAAAGCCCTAAAGGCAGGAAATGTTAGAACAGATAATGTGGGAAAGGTAGTCCTGTGCAGTAACCAGAGAAAGATATGCTGAAACCAGATTGAGAAAGACTTTATAAGCTAGATTTAGGTGTTTGTGTTGTATTGTAGAGGTAATAGGGAGCTATTGAAGGTTCTTAAAAGGGGAAGTGGTGTGATCAGATTTGTGGTTTGAGACTTGGAGAGGATATAGACTGGAAGTTGGAGTCCAATTAGAAGCCTATTGTAAAACCTTTGATGAGGATTTAAATTGACATAGTGAAATTTCACATGAGAAAAAGGGACAAAAGTGAAAAATGAGAAGATAAAATTGGCAGGATTTAGCATCTGAGGGAGAATGAAGAGAAAGAGAGAGAGAGGGAAAAGTTGACACCCAAGCTGGTAACTCCAAGGTTGTAAGCTTGGTTACCTGTAAGATACCTGTACCTCAGCAGAAATGGAGAAATGTGCGAGAGGGATGGGTTTGAGGGAATAAAAATAATGGGAGCTGATGTTTATGTAGGGCTCTGAAGTGTGCAAAGCACTTTATCTCCTTTCAATATGTTACCATTGAGATGTCTGTGGGAGATCCAGGTAAAGATGGCCTCCAGGTACCTAGCAATGAAAAGGCTGGGTAAAGAGATCTGGGAACCATCTGCTTACAGCCAGCATAATGGAACCCAGGGGAAATAATGAGGTTAGCAAGAGAAGAGGAATGAGGGAAGAGAAAAGAAGGGGAGTGGGCCAGAAGCTTGCAGAACACCCACCATCAGGGGGTAGGACACAGATGATGTCCGGCCCAAATCAAGGGGATGCGCTATCCATCTCCCTTCCCAGCATGATTGCTTCCTATGTCCTAAAACAATGTCTTCCTCCATCTCCTGCTGCCAGGAGTAGAGCGCTGGGCTGTTGGGGAGTAGAGTGGATCCATCTGTTCCTTGGAGATGGAGCTAGAGGAGGGAGTAGACTTTCAGAGTAGCTGAGGACCTCCAAGCAGAGCAGGAAGGGGCAGAGGTCAGAGCCCTGGGATCCCCACGAGGCTGCCTGAGCCACGTGCCAGACAACTTGAGCCACCCACACTCAAGCTCTTGGCCTCAGCCTCCTGGGGAGCCACGGGCCAGGACCAACAGCCTTATGCAGCTGGTCCTAGCTCCTACCAGTCTGGGATCAACAGGGAGCCTCTCCTCTCTCTCTGGGCAGGGTTCTTTAGGGAGTGAAAGGACTAATAAAGGTCTTGGCCTAACCTGAACTCCAAAAGATGACCACCACTATAGGGGGATAGAAACACTCTCTGCCCTCAACTCTCTCCCTTGTCATTCATGCCTGAAAGTCCACCATCAGTGAGTGTCTTTGGGAATATACAAGCAAGCCCCTGAGGAGTTATGGAAATATGTCTTGTATCACAGTGTGAACTTATTCATCAAATGCTTTCCAAAAAAATTAAGGCAACAGGTGACCCACAGTACTGGGCCTGGAGTCAGCAAGACCTGAGATCAAGGCATTTCGAAAGACTCCTGGTGGAATGGAAATAGGAGTCAGGGGAGCTGGGTTCATTCCTCCTCTGATACCTACTATCTGTGTGGCCTGGGGAAGATCGCTTCATCTCCTGTTCCTCAGTGTCCTTATCTGTCAAGTAAGGAAGGAGGGTTGGGGGAGGGAATAAGCATTTATTTACCTTCTACTATGTGGCAGGCAGTCTTCTAAGTGCTTTTTCACAAATAGTATCTCATTTGATCCTTACAACAACCCTGGAAGGTGAAAGCTATTATTATCTCCACTTTATAGCTGGAAAACCTGAGGCAAATGGAGGTTTGGGGTTTTTTTTTTAAGTGACTTGCCCAGGGTCACAGAACTAGTAAAGTATCTGAGGGCAGATTTGAATTCAGGTCTTTCTGGTTCCAGGCCCAGGGCTCTGTCCACTGTCCACTGTCCATCTGCCTCTGGTTGGGCTGTACTAGATGGCTTATGAGGGCCCTCTCAGCTGTAGATCTACAAACTTCATTCACTAACCAATAGGGAGCCACTGAAGATGTTTGAGCAGAAGTGTGACTTAACCAGATCTATACATGAGAAAGAAGATGCAGGCAATGGAATGGGGAAACCATTGGAGGTAGAGGCTGTAGGAGTCCAGTCTAGGTCAGCTCCTTCATCCTTTAGGCCATTAAAAGGAGTGGATCTGAGGCTGTCTAGGCCCTCTGCCCACATTACTGCCTCTTCCCCTTTCTGAGCACCCAGCCTTCCTCACTGTGCTTCCTGCATTTCTCCAACAGCTGGTTCGGCAGCTGCGTGCCAGGCCAGGCACACCAACACCTGGGGCCACCAGGTTTCCACCCCATGCCTTCCCTGGTAAGTGTCAGGCCATAGCTCACTGCTACTTTTGACTGAAGGTCTCCATCAGGCTGGGGTGAGGTCAGGGAAAAGCCGGAAATGGTGAGATAGTGAGGCCAAGGGAGGTTAGGTGGCTGATAGGGATATTTGTGTTTGAAGGCAAGAGGGGAGGAGCCCATTTCCTGAAGGGACACCTCGGCTCCAGTATGCCCACCCCACCCCCTGCTCCCTTTGCTCAGGCCTTGGGGCAATCGTGTCTCCCAGAACCCATTCCCATCCCCTGGGGACAGAGGCTTGACTTTGAGCTATCACTCTCCCTCCCTCTGTGCCTCAGTTATCCCTTTTGTCTGTTCAGAGCCAGAAGAGACTTTAGAATTCACCTTAGTCCAATCCATTCTTTTTGTAAAGGTGAAAGAAGTAAAGAGGTCAGCACTTCCCACTTCAGAACTGATTCAGGTCCGACAAAATCTTCAAATTCTATAAATCGACCCAACCAACCCTTCCTAGCCCCCAGCAGTTCAGGCGCTCTGTCTCTTTCCTCCTACCTCTGTCTTTTTCTATCTTTCTACATCTGTTTTGTGTCCTGGACCCCTTGGGCAATCTGGGTCCCTTCTCAGAATAATGTGGTTACTGTTATTTGTCCTTAATTCTCAGAGGACCATGACCTCAGGAAGACAATGCCATGACATGCAAGTGAATTGGATTTAAGTGAGGAAGGGCTCTGCAAAGTCACCAGCCTCACTTTCTCCTCTGGAGGCATCTGGAATCAGTGATAGGTCAGGTCAATTGGAGATGGCCCCCAGTGTGGTTAAATAAGCAACATAAAATATATAGGATTTCAGAAGGGAGCCAATTATGTTAAAATATAGTTATCAATATTTTTTAAAGAACAAAATCATGGACCTAAGGTTAAGAATCCCTGTTCTATATTCATACATGTCGGCTTGTGTGTATATCTGCATATACATACACCCCAATGGTGGTGTTCTCAAGAAAAATGGGGAAGTTAGGAAAAAGGGAAGGTTTCTTAGGTGAAAAAAATGAGTTGTTATTGGACATGGTGAGCATGTCTATCTATAGAATATCCATTTGGAGATGATCAGCTATGGGGCGGCTAGGTGGCACAGTGAATAGAGCACCAGCTCTGGAGTCAGGAAGACCTGAGTTCAAATCTGGCCTCAGACACTTAACACAAAAAAACTAGCTGTGTGACCCTGGGCAAGTCACTTCACCCCAATTGCCCTGTTCTCCCCCCTCCAAAAAGAAATAAATAAAATAATTGGGGCTCTTTCCCCTAGAGGAGACAGGACTGCTCTCTGCTGATATCTGAAGAACTGGTCCTATGGAAGAGGGAGCTTCCATTGGGAAGCTCCAGAGGGAGCAGACATTGGTCTGCTCAGCTCCCCACCTCCCTGGCCCCGAGAAGGAGAACTTGGACCAGTGTGGAGGAGGTCAAAGGAAAGTGAGTTTAGCTGCTCCCTATCATTCAAAACTGCCTTACAGTGTCTCCTCTACTAGTGCAGAGAGCAGATTCTCTGACTTCAGGCAGAGTCTAGGAAGGCAACAGAGATGTAGGAGGCCAGGCTGGATAGTGTCTGAGACCCCCACGGGCTTCCTTCTGCCTCCAGCTCCATATTCTAAGGCCTCTCCCAGTTCTGCTCTTCTATGTCCTAAGGCCCTTCCCACCTCTGCGTTTGGTATTCTAAGAGCCCTTCTAACTTGACATCCTGTGTTCTAGGGGCTCTCCCAGCTCTGACATCCTGTGTTCTAAGGGCCCTCCCAGCCCTGACATCCTGGGTTCTAAGGGTCCTCCCAGCTCTGACATCCTGTGTTCTAAGGGCCCTCCCAGCCCTGACATCCTGGGTTCTAAGGGTCCTCCCAGCTCTGACATCCTGGGTTCTAAGAGCCCTCCCAGCTCTGACATCCTGTGTTCTAAAGGCCCTCCCAGCTCTGACATTCTGTGTTCTAAGGGCCCTCCCATCTCTGCATTTGGTATTCTAAGAGCCCTCCCACCTCTGACATCCTGTGTTCTAAGGGCCCTCCCAGCCCTGACATCCTGTGTTCTAAGGGCCCTCCCAGCCCTGACATCCTGTGTTCTAAGGGCCCTCCCACCTCTGCATTTGGTATTCTAAGAGCCCTCCCACCTCTGACATCCTGTGTCCTAAGGGCCCTCCCAGCTCTGACATCCTGTGTCCTAAGGCCCCTCCCAGCTCTGACATCCTGAGTCCTAAGGGCCCTCCCAGCTCTGACATCCTGTGTCCTAAGGGCCCTCCCAGCTCTGACATCCTGTGTCCTAAGGGCCCTCCCAGCTCTGACATCCTGTGTCCTAAGGGCCCTCCCAGCTCTGACATCCTGTGTTCTAAGGCCCCTCCCAGCTCTGACATCCTGTGTTCTAAGGCCCCTCCCAGCTCTGACATCCTGTGTTCTAAGGCCCCTCCCAGCTCTGACATCCTGTGTTCTAAGGGCCCTCCCAGCTCTGACGTTCTCTGTTCTAAAAGGCCATTTCAGCTCTGACATTCCAAGTTATACAGAGCCTCCCAGCTCTGACCTTCTCTGCTTCCTGATCCTTGTTAGTTTCAAGTGCATCCCTGACCCCACAATGAGGCACATTATTGTTTATCTGTCCCATCTGTTTGTGGTCCTTTAGCATCTCTCTCCACAGGGCCTACTCCAAGCCTGACCAGAACTAACCTCCTTCTCAGCCAGTCTGCAGGACACATCCAGTGGCGTGGCTGATGAGGGCAGAGCTGGGACATCTGGTGTCTCCCAACCCTCTTCTAATCTCCCAAATTCTCTTGGAAAGGTAACTGCCCATGCTTTGGCACACAGCAGTCGATGTTTGCTCTCGCCCTGGCATGGACATCCAAGAGGGGATTGAGGCGAGATTTATCAGAGGAGAAAGGCTAGAAATGCCTGGGCGTTTGTTTACTTGGCCGGCTTGTTTTCTCCCCAGCTGTTGGGAATTGTTCACAAACTAGCCTGAGGCTGAGGAACTCAAGCTGACTATAAACGCTTGGGAGTGGAATCCTTCCAGCATCATTCTGGAATGTTCTGTGGCCATCAAAGAGTTCAAATCCGGCCTCAGATACTTACTAGCTATGTGACTCTGGGCAAATCACTTAATCCTGTTTGCCTCAGTTTCCTCATCTGTAAAATGAGCTGGAAAAGGAAATGGCAAACTACATCAGTATCCTTGCCAAGAAAACCCCAAATGGCATCCCCAAAAGTCAGAAACAACTGAAAAACAACTGAACGAGAACAACAGTTTAGGTATATCAAACATTGTCCACTGACCACTCAGGAATGTAGCCCTCACCAGATTAAAATATAATGGGAATATAACATAAAATAAATTTAAAATCCAATAAAACATATTTTAAAATCCCATTGAAAAAATTCCAGAATATTCTAGGACCATTTCACAGTCAGTTTTTACCAGAGCTATTCCAGAATATTTCCAGGCCAATTCTAAATGCAGCATTAAAAGATTAGACCTTTTTGGTGTGTCCTGGACCCCTTTAGCAGTGTGGAGAAGCCTGTGGACCCCTCTTCAAAGTAATACTTCCAAATGTCTAAGACAGGGGTGGGGAACCTGTGGCCTCGAGGTGGCCTTGAGGCCGAAGGTTTCCCACCCCTGGTCTAAGAATAAAATAGGATTGTAAAAGAAACAAATTATATTGGAAATATAGTCATAAAAATGTGATTCTTCTGGCAATCTAACTAGGGGAGATTATAGGCTTTTAACAGATCTTGAATCCTTGCTCAGAACAACTCTGAAAGGTTTCCCAACCAGAAAAGAGGGATTAAGCCTATTTGGGGAGGTCCAGGGCAGGAACCTGAACCCAGGTAACTGAATCAAATCCTATCAGTACCAGGGGAAACTGCATCAATCCAGGCCTCATTCCCTCTCACCTGGACCATTTCAGTGGGCTCCTACTTGTTCTCCTTCCCTCCAGTCTCTTTCCTCTCCACTGTACCCTCCAAATGTCCCCAAAGTGGGATTCCTAAAGCATAGGTCTGACCTTGTCACCCTTTTCCTCAATAACCCACAGTGGCTCCCTATTATTCTGAGAACTTCTCCATTTGTTATTTAAAGTCTTCTGCCACACAGCCTCCTCTCTTCTTCCTTGTGTTGTTGTATATCCTTCCCCCTCAGAGAGGATCAATGATGTCATATAAGGGTGATTGGATGTCAGTTCTAACGAGGTTCAGGCAGACCAGCCTTAGCAGGTTCATACACCATCCTTCATTTCCTGTCTTCTTATCTACCTACCATTCCCAGAAGGAACTCCCCGCTCATCTGGACTTCCGAGAATCTCTAGTCTCCAAAGCTCAGCTCAGACGCCGCCTTCTAGATGCAAGCGTCCCTAATTTCTCCCACCTTTCCAAAACGATTGCGTATTTATTTTCATGGCACGTTAACTCCCCTGATAAAAATAATAATCAATAGCAATAATTATTATAGCTAGTATTTATATAGTACTTTGATGTCTACAAAACACTTTCTAAGTTATATATTATAATTATTTCATATTAAATAATTCCAGCAGGCAGTGACCACAATGAAATATTGAACCAGAACCGAGCAGACAAAGCATATCTGAGCCTGGGCTAGAGCCTGGGGTAGGAGAGGCAGAGGCTGGGGCAGTAGGGGCAGGGGCAGGGTGGGCAGGGGCAGCAGGGGCAGCAGGGGCAGGGTGGGCAGAGGCAGCACTGGAGTGAGACTCCAGCAAAGTGGAGCTCCTCTCAGTTCCCCCTCCACAACATACCACCACTTACAAAGTCACCAGCCTTACTTTCTCCTCTGGAGTCACCTGGGTCCAGGGGCAAGAAATAGATCAGGACGACTGGAGATGGCACCAGGTGTTTAATAAATGTCTATTGATTGACTGACAGGTCAATGATTGACATCCATGACAGAGTGATTCATCGATGAAGGGATCATAAAGCCGGATTCAGCTAGACCAACACCCTTATTTCCACCACTCCCAAACTCGTCAATTCCAGTCAATCCATCAGTCATCAAGAAGCTTTTATTAACACTTCAGTCATGGTCCATATGCCCACTTGTGGGATTAGTAGCCAGATCAGACTTTCTGCCTCCTTTCTCTGTACTGTGGGAGAAAAAAAGATGAACAATTCAATTCTGTAAGCATATATTGAACACCTACTATTTATAGAGCATTTGGCATCAGCCCTGAGATACAAAGTTTAGTCAAGTCTTGTCCTTAGCCCTCATGGAGAATAGAACACTTAGTACTTATTAAGCCCCTACTATATACCAAGAACTGTGCTAAGGGTTAGGAATACAGAGAGGTTAAAAAAAAAAGTCGTGGGCTTTCAAGGAGCTCCCAGTGTATTGGGGGAGAAAGCATGAAAACGACTGTGGCAAACTAGCTATACGCAGGATCAGCTGGGGCTAATCGATGAACAGAGAGCAGGCACCAGCCTTCTGGGGGGGATCAGGGAAAGAACTCCTGTGTAAGGCAGGACCTTAGCTGAGATCACAAGGAACCAGGCAGGCTTGGAGTCTTGGAGATGAGGAGGGAGAGAGCGCCAAGCACAAGGGAAAGCCAGGGACAATTCTCAGAGTCAAGAGATGGAGGAACAAGATCCAGGATCACTGGATCCCAGGGTGTCCAGTATTCAGAAAGCCCTCAGTTCAAATCCTGCCTCAGACTCTAAAGCCTGGGGTAGGAGAGGCAGAGGCAGGGGCAGCGGGAGCAGGAGCAGCAAAGGTTATTTGTGTGACTCTGAGCAAGGCACTGAAACTCTTAGCCTCAGTTTCCTCACCTGCAAAGGAGGAAAATATTATCACCCATACCCCACAGAGATGTATCAAAGACATAACATAACAAAGGGCTAGAGAAATGCTGCTATTCAGTCTTCAGTCGTATCTGACTCTTGGTGACCCCATTTGGGATTCTCTTGGCAAAGATACTGGCTTGGTTTGACATTTCCTTCTCCAGCTCCTGTTACAGGTGAGGAAACTGAGGCAAACAGGGTGAAGTGACTTGCCCAGGGTCACATATCTAGGAAGTGTCTGAGGCTACATTTGAACTCAGGTTTTCCTGACTTCAGACACAGCTATACTACCCACCATAAGTATTAACTCCCAAACCCATTTCTTCCCCTAACAAAACAAAACCACAAACACAAGATATGTCACTGACGTCAACAAGCACTTATTAAGTGCCTACTGTTTATCAGGCTAAGCCCTGGCCGGTGGAAGAGCAAAGTGACGGTGATGTCATGTGCCCGGTGCCTCTCTTTCTCCCCTCCTGGCTTCGGCCTCTTTTCTCCACCTCTCTACCTGCTGATTCAAGCCACATCTGCACTATTTCTTCAAGAGACCCCATAGACACAAAAGGTGATTTCTAATAATGTGTTCATTCCAAACCAATTCCACGGCACTCAGTCAGGTCTCTCGGAGCTCCCCCTGTCCTGGGATCTTACCTATTTTATGTGTAATATCCAGGCATGTCACCTACACACATCAATGGCCACTTCATGCTGAGGATTTACGCTCACCCAGGTCAGGAAATTGCTGAGTCGGGGCCCTGTTAACTCAGTCCCACTGCACAGGCTCACTCTCTTTTATGACTCCACGTGTAATAACACAAGCGTTTAAACATCATTTATTAAAGTATCATTTATTAAAGTATCATTTTGAGCAGGCCCCGGGTGGGTGCAAGGTGGCAGAGTGCACATTACAGGAAAATGCTGTAAGCTCGAAATTCCTGACTTCAGAAGGCTCCGTGACTCCCCTTTCCCCCCACAAATACACTTCACTTTACAAGTCTGAGGAGCATAAGGGGAGGAGAGCTCTGAAAAGGCAGCTTCCAGAATGTCTGAGCTAGAAGGATCTCCCAATTATGGAATGCTGAATAGAGGGGCCTCAGAACTTGGGATGTCAGAGCTAGAAAGTACATGTTGCTGTTGTTCAGTCATTTCAGACTCTCTGTGACCCAATGTGGGGTTTTCTTGGCAAAGACACTGGAGGGGTTTGCCATTTTCTCCACGAGTTCATTTTACAGATGAGGAAACTGAGGCAAAAAGTGTTAAGTGATTTATCCAGGGTCACATAGCTAGTAAGTGTCTGAGGTCTGGATCTGAACTCGTCTCCCTGACTCCAGGCCCGGTGTTCTATCCACTGTGCCACCTGGCTGCCCATAGAACTGCTTAGCTAGAAGAAACTTTAGAATACAAAGTGTCAGAGCTAGAAGAGCCCTTAGAGTTCAAAATGTTGGCACTGGGAAAGTCCTTAGAGCATAGAATTCCAGAGCTGGGAGAGACCATAGAATGCAAAATGTCAGACCTGGGAGAAGTTTTAGAACACAAAATGCCAGAACTTGAAGGAAACATAGAAGGTCAGAGCTGGGAGGTCCCTTAGAACACAGGATGTCAGAGCTGGGAGGTCCCTTAGAACACAGGATGTCAGAGCTGGGAGGGCCTTAGAACACAGGATGTCAGAGCTGGGAGGGGCCTTAGAACATAGGATGTCAGAACTGGGAGGAGCCTTAGAACACAGGATGTCAGAGCTGGGAGGGGCCTTAGAACACAGGAGGTCAGAGTTAGAAGGGCCCTTAAAGCATAGAATGTCAAACTGGACAAGACAGAACTGCTTAGCTGAAGGGACATTAGGACAAAGAATGTGAGAGGTAGAATGGGCCTTACTAGTGAGCTGGAAGAGAGTCCAGGACCATGTGTATAACATTGACCTGAAAGATACCTGGAGCACAGAATCCCAGAGCTGGAAGGGACACCTCCACGTGACTACTTTGTACAAATTCAGAGCAAAAAGGCACCTTAAGGTCATCTGGTCTAACCCCTTACTTTACAGATGAAGAAACTAAGACCCAAATAGGTTGAGTGATATGACTAAGGTCACAAAGACGATAGTGAAGACAGCCCCACCAAGCTGCCCCAATGATCTCTGCTTAGCTATAGGCTTTGTACAGGCTACCCCTGAATTATAAGTAACTGACTTACAGTGTCCCAAATAGAGGAATGGCCTCATTCCCGTACTTGCTTCACTCTTCACCTATCACGGCTGGGTCTTTCCACTACTCCCCTCATCCCCTGAGCCCAAATAGATCAAGAAATGATCCCCTCAATTTTCCCAGTCTCTTATCTGAAGGCTGAAATAGGAACGATCAGGCTTTTCCTGCTGGAAGAGACAAAACTAGATACTGAGGTCTCCCTTTGGGAGCAGAAGGCCCTATCTGTCCGTGGTTTGGATGAGATGCCCCAAGACAAGGATTCCCATGCCTAGCACAACAGGATTCTTGGGTTGTGTGGATCCAGACAAAACGACTTGGAGAAATTGCCCAGATAATACAGGCCAAATGACCCACTCCTGAGCACAGAACAAAGGGAGATGGGCTTAGGCAGCAGCATGAGGGCTGGAGATTAGATATAGGAAGGACTTTCCTCACAATGAGGATTGTCATTAGAATGGTAACCAGGAGGGGCTGTGGAATCTCTCCATTGGGAGTCACTGCTTTGTGGGCACCATCTGCTGAGTGCTAACAATGGGCCAGCCTCCATCAGGACGCCCATCTTCTTGGACAGCATACCTATCTCAAAAAAAAAAAAAAAATCCCAGACTTCTCAAAACTAGCAGGAACTGGAGAGAACACCTAATCCCAGCTTCCCTCCCAAGAAAGGAATTCCTCTCACAGCCTCCCTAAAGTACTAACATAGGGAGCTACCTTTTGTCTTTTAGTTGGCCTAAAGGATGTCTGTGGTTTCCCTCTGGTTCTAATAGCCAGATATAGGGCATAACATGCTTCTAGTGACTGGGGAGCTCTGCCTCCTGAGACAATTCATTCCACCATTGGACAGCTCTTATAATTAGCAGATTCCTAAGCCAAAGGAATTCATTTTAATTGTGAGGTTTTGTGTATTGGTATCTGGTGGAAAGAGATTGAATTTGGGGAGGGGATTAGAGCTGGGATGGACCTCAGAATATAGAATGTCAGAGCTGGAAGGACACAGAACATTGAATGTCAGAGCTGGAATGGACTGAGAATGTGGAATGTTAGAGCTGGACAGTCCATCATAACATAAAATGTTAGAGTAGGTAGCAAAGGAGACTACATCTGTGATTTCACTAGTACAGGCAAATTGGTGATGGGAAATGCCCTCTCCCCACATAGGGTGGCACTTTCTCTTGCAACTTACAAAGTTACCTAGATCCCTGAGGGATAAATCTGCTTGTCCAGGGTCAAGGAGCCATATGTGCCAGAGCCTTGAAGCCAGTCTTAAAGCCAGCTCAGAGTATACCTCTCTGTAGAGAGAAGTGGAAGGAACCTTGGAAATCTAGCCCCCTTGTTTTATAGGGGAGGAAACTGAGCTCCAGGGCAGCTAGGGGGTGACATGGATAGAGCACTAGACTTGGAATCAGAAGACTCATCTTCCTGAGTTCGAATCTGGCCTCAGACACTTCCTAGCTGTGTGACCCTGGGAAAGTCACTTCACCCTGTTTGCCTCAGTTTCCTCATTTGTAAAATGAGCTGGAGAAGTAAATGACAAACCACTCCAGTATCTGCCAAGAAGAGTGACATGTGAGAAACAACCGATCAGAAAGTGATCTTCATAGAAGTGAAACAAGATGTCAAAGATGCTGATTCTCAGGCCTGTTCTGTCAGTTCCTGCATCCAAGGATTCAGCTGGTATTTCCCTGATTTCCAGATAGTAAATGACAATGTCTGCTTGGGTCCCACCTCCCTGGGGCAGGAGCCTGGCCTAGTATAGATGGGTATTGAACTGGGGGATGAGAGGAGCTGCCCTCAGATAGTACAGCCTTGCCAAAGAAGCCCATCCGACACCCCAGAGCTTCCAGAAAAGCTGGGAAGTTATCAGATGCACTTGGGGCACCACGGGGAAAGACCCCAGCAGCACATCAACACCTGTAAAGGACCTGCCACAAGTGAGCTTGGAGCATAAAGTCAGTTCTTACAAAATGCAGCATTTCTGGCCTCTCTGGGAAGAAAAGGCTTGGCAAAAGCCACATGCAGACTGCCCTATTGCCCCCACCACCACTTCTTTCCCTAACCCTGAGGTTAGATCCAGGAGGGCCAAGTAACAGTAAGTATTCAGGACTGTCTCAAAGAGGGGAAGAAGAAGGGCAGTATAGAATAGGAGAAAGGACTCTGGGCTTTTTGTCAGAGACTAGGGTTGGAATCCTAGCTCGACCACTAACTCTGGCTAAGTCAATACCCCTCTCAGTTTCCCCATTTATAAATTAAGGAGGTAGGCTGCATGATCTGAACTCCCTTTTAGCTCAGATATTCCCTGTTTTAAGACCTCTCCCAGCTCTGACATCCTGTGTTCTAAGGGCCCTCCCAGCTCTGACATTCTGTGTTCTAAGGGCCCTCCCAGCTCTGACATCCTGTGTTCTAAGGGCCCTCCCAGCTCTGACATCCTGTGTTCTAAGGGCCCTCCCAGCCCTGACACCCTGTGTTCTAAGGGCCCTCCCAGCTCTGACATCCTGTGTTCTAAGGACCCTCCCAGCTCTGACCTCTTGTGTTCTAAGGGCCCTCCCAGCTCTGACATCCTATATTCTAAGAGCCCTTCCAGCTCTGACATTCTGTGTTCCAAGAGCCCTCCCAGATTTCACATTCTGTGTTCCAAGAGCCCTCCCAGCTCTGGCATCCTGTGTTCATTCCAAGATCTCTTCCAGCTCGGGCATGTTTTCATTCCTTGGCTCCAGGACTGCAGGAGAGACAGGCATGGGAGGAGAGGTGGCCAAAGGAAATGACCAGGCTGGGCCAGCATTGGAAGGTTGTCCAGTTCCTGGGTAGGAAGGTTAAAGAGCCAGAGGGAGGAGGCAGGGGAGGGCAGCCAGTTGGAGGTGAGTGGAGCAAAAGCAGCTGAATGTCGGAGTTGTCAGCCTGGATTTCCCCAATTAGCTGCACTGGGTTTGGTTTCTTCTGAGCCCCCGAGAGAGTCCCCAACACAAAGCCTACCAGGAAATGGGTCTGGAATCGGCTCATTAAACACGAAGGGCTATTTACACTGATAAAAACAAATATTTATCTCTGCACTAGGGAGAAGGAAGAGGAGGCCGAGGAGGAGGAGGGCTCTCTGGAGGGAGGGAAGCCGCTGACTCAGCTCCAAGGATTATCTCCAAGATGGAAGGGGGTTGTGGAGTTGGGAGCTAGGGAGAAGGCAGCCCAGGTGACAGGAAGGAGGGGTGGTCAGAGGTGCCCATCTGCAGCAGCCTCTCTCCCCTCTCAGACCCAGGTGACTGAAAGCATTGGGGAGCTGAAGCCCATCGGCCCTTGGGCGTTCTCTTGTCTGCTTCCTTAGACTCCCCTCTCCCTAGGAGACTTGGCTGATCTCTCTGTCACCAGACCTCCTCTCTCCACCCCCTCTCACTCTCCTCATTCAGTCCATTTCCTGGGGAGACAGAGAGGGCTTGGGCCTACTCCCCAGCCACAAACAAGGCTGTGACTCATCACCTTCCCCACAATCTGGCCCTGAACCCCTACAGAGGTCAGACTGCTGCAGCAGCAGCAAGGGTGGTAGGTCACTCCCCAGCACACCTTCCAGACTCTTGCTATAGCCACTACCTATACATGCTACACACACACACACACACACACACACACACACACACACACACACACACACACCATAGAACTAAAGATTTTAGAGATGGAATGAACTTTAAAATATAGAATGTCAGAGCTGGGAGAGCCCTTAGAACACAGGGTGTCAGAGCTGGGAGGGCCCTTATAACAGAGGATGTCAGAGCTGGGAGGACTCTTAGAACACAGGATGTCAGAGCTGGGAAGTCCCTTAGAACACAAGATATCAGAGCTGGGAGGTCCCTTAGAACACAGGATGTCAGAGCTGGAAGGGTCCTTAGAACACAGGATGTCAGAGCTAGAAGGGCCCTTAGAACACGGGACATCAGAACCTAGGGCATCCTTAGAACCCAGGATGTCAGGACTGGGAGGTCCCTTAGAACACAGGATGTCAGAGCTGGGAGGGTCCTTAGAACACAGAATGTCAGACCTGGGAGGTCCCTTAGAACACAGAATGTCACAGCTTGAAAATCCCTGAGAACAAAAAAATCCCAGTATTTCAGAGTTTAGAAGGGACTTCAGAAGCCATGTAGTCCAACTCATAAGTGAATATTAATCTCTGTGCACCACACCAGACAAGCCTTGTCCAGTTTTTTGCTTGAAGATCTCCAAAGTTCTCAATGGATAAAGGGCCAGGCCTAGAATCAGGGGAAAGACCTGAATTCAGATCTGGTCTCTGGCACCTACTAGCTGTGTGTCTCTGGGCAAATCACTAAACCTCTGTTTGCCTCAGTTTCCTCATCTGTAAAAAGGAGTTTATAATAGTACCTCCTTCACATGGTTGTCGTGAGGGTGAAATGGGTTACTATCTACAGAGTGTTTAGCCCAGCCTTTAGCCTTTAGCACATAGTAGGCACTTAAATGCTTTCCTTTCTTCCAAGGAGAAGACACCCACTATTTCCTGAGGCAGGCCCTCCCCTTTCGGACTGCTCTCACTGTCCAGAAGTTTTTTTTAAAGTCAAACCTAAGTGTGCCCCATATAAAATGTTTGAGGAAGACAGGACCTTAGAGGGAATGTAAGCCAACCCTCTCGTTTTATAGAGAAAACGGAGGCTGCAGTGGCATTTGCCCAAGAGTAGGAGAGTGTGAGGGCTGGGATTTGGACCCAGGCGTCCTGCTGGAGAGAGCTGAACCTCCCTGTGAGTCCATATCTTTTTTCCTTTCTCTATCCCCCTCCTCCCTTTTTTAGGCATCCATGGAGGTGAAATAGACACAGGCATGTGTGTGTGTGTGTGTGTGTGTGTGTGTGTGTGTGTGTGTGTGTGTGTGTTTCCAAGAAAAGCATGGGAACAATAAACCCTTAGAGACTATTAAGAAGAAAATATTTCTTCTGATTGGTTTTAACCTTCTTCTTGAAGGCAGGGACCTTCACTAAAGGACCTCTTAGATTTCCCCCAGTTTTAGAGTCTAGGCTTCCACTAAGGTGATGCCTGTTTCCATGATGAGTTCTGGGTCATAGAAACCCATGGAACAGCTGGTAGAATTGGAAATTTCTTTTTGGAAAGCCAGCCTGCCTGGGAGCATGGCGTCACCTACTTGAAATTTGAGGGCCCAGGCTCTCCTTAAGCTTCTCGACACATGACACATGGCAGCCGTCCCCTGTAACCTGTCCAGGCTACAGATTCTTGCCCCATAAAATAAAGGTTTTGGATTAGATGGTCCCTTAAGGTCTCTTATGGCTGTAACTCCCCATGTTCTAACATTCCCTTGAACCCAAGTTTCAAGCCTGGGTCATTCCACAGAAAACCCTTCTCAGTCAGGGAGAAAAATGATATCTTTCTTCTTTACCAGTCCTCTTATACCAATTCTGCTCACTCAGGCACAGAGATCAGCTTCAAGCCACTATTCTCTCCATTAATTAGGAGGGTCTAATTAAGTACCAGAATGTTAACATTTCATTTATGTTCCCTAGCCAGGCCTAGTATCCCAAGGTTATTTCTACTGCTGACATTCTGAGTCCTAAGAGCCCTCCTAGCTCTGACATCCTGTGTTCTAAGGCCCTCCCAGCTCTGACATGCTGGGTTCTAAGGGCCCTTCCAGCTCTGATCCCTTCCAGCTCTGATACCCTGTGTTCTAAGGACCCTCCCAGCTCTGACATTCTGTGTTCTAAGGCCCCTCCCTGCTCTGACATTCTGGGTTCTAAGGCCCTCCCAGCTCTGATACCCTGTGTTCTAAGGGCCCTCCCAGCTCTGACATCCTGTGTTCTAAGGGCCCTCCCAGCTCTGACATCCTGTGTTCTAAGGGCCCTCCTGTCTCTAGCATTCTACCACTATGATCAGATGCAAGGTTCTCCCTACTTCATGCCAATTTTACTAGAACAGCTTCTTAGGATGTGCCCCTCTACTGAAATACTTCCTTCATGGCCAGGAATCTGCCCCAGATAGGCTCTGTTCTTGATCTGGTCCATTTTTCCTTCTCCCCAACTCTCCTTCCCTGCTGCCCATGTTGTCCGAGCCAAGCTGCCTTTCCTGGAGCCTCTTAGGCCCTTACAGCTATAGAATTCTTAGACACTGAATAGAGAATCTGTGAAGAATGGCAGGCTCTGGACACAAGAAGGCCTGTGCATGACTGAACCTGTAGGAGAAGTTTAATGGTGTCAAAAGCTCAGAACTCAGGCTTGAGTCCTGGCTCTGCCACTGATTAAAATCGAGGCCTTCAGAAAAGCCACTTCTGCTCTCAAGTCTCCAAGTTGAGGAGGCATTAGACTAAAAGAACTCTTCAGTCAATCAATTAAGCAATAAACATTTGTTAAGCCATCTACCTCATCCAGTTGTGTTGGGAGTACAAAGACAAAAATAGAGCACTCTCTGAGAGCTGACATTAACTTTGCTGCTTGCAGACTTTGTGACCTTCTAAGCCTCAGTTTCCACCTCCATAAAATGGGGGTATGTATTGAAAGCACCATATGAAAAGGGAACTTCTGATGTTATGCCTGGCAACGTCTTCCCTTCTCCGTCTCCACAGCAGGCAGACACACACATGAACACACACACACACACACACACACACACACATACACACACTCACACATACTCCCTTCAGCTGGCCCTCCCTGATGGTGCCAACTCCCCCAGGGCACGGAGCTTTGCTTACAGATTGAATTACTGACATTTCATCAGAGGGAGGAAGGGCGGGTGGGGTGGGGGGCAGGCAGGCAAAGTAGCTGTGAATTCCATGCAGCTGGCCTGTCCCTGCAAGGCATGGCCTGGGATGCCGCAACTTGTTTGCGCCCACCTGCAAGAGGGAAAGGCGGGGGGCGAAGGCAGGGAGGGGTTTCCCCGATTCAATTGACATTCCTAGGAAAGGAGCCGAACACACACCCTGCACACTCCTCGTCACATACATACACACTCGATTTCAAATGGACACCCACTGGCACACGCCACTTACACCTGGCCCAGGGACTCATCCACACACGTATTCCCCACCTCAGAGGCAGCAGAGAAAACCAGTAAGAGTGGCAGGTATGTACAGTCAGAGGGCCTGGTGCAAATCCTGACTGCTCCTTAGGAAAGTCCCAAGGTCCCTGAGTCAGATTCCTCCCCCAAGGGAGTTGGACCAAAAACTCTCTGAGGTCCCTCCCATTTTGAACATTGCACATTTGAAGATTCCTCCCAGCTCTAACATTCCATGTTCCAAGGTCTCTTTCAGCTCTCATATTGTGGTCTAAGCCACCCCTCCAAGTTATGACATTCCAAGTTCTAAGAACCCTGACTTTCTCTATCCTAAGGGCCCTCCCAGCTCTGACATCCTGTGTTCTAAGGGCCCTCCCAGCTTGGACATTCTATGTTCTAAGGGCCCTCCCAGCTCTGTCATCCTGTATTCTAGGGGCCCTCCCAGCTCAGACATCCTGTGTTCTAGGGGCCCTCTCAGCTCTGACATCCTGTGCTCTAAGGGTCCTCCCAGTATCTGACATTCTATGTTCTAATGTCATAGGAGCACATGCTTATAGATTTGGAGTGGGAAGGGACCTTGTCCCAAGCCCTCATTTCACAGAGGTGGTAACTGAGTCTCAGAGAGGTTATGTGCTTTGCCCCAGGGGACACATGCAACAGGAGGCTGACCCCCTTTTCGACTCTCTCCCAACATGTGATAGAAGGCTCTGTTTTAAAGCCTGCTTTGGTTCTAACATCCAATAAATGCATTATTCACTTGAGGCCAAGTGTAGGGAGGGAAAAGGTGAGTCTTAATTCATTTACTGGAATTTGGGGGTCAGATCCATGTCTCATAACTGATCTGTGTAAGGCATTCCCCAAAGACTTCCCAGAGATCAGAGCCAGGGTAACTTTGTAGGAATCAATGTATGTCCTTCCCAAGCAGATTGCTTGAAAGGGGGTACCCTGCATTTGGATGTGAAGGTTCTGGTCTGTTGGCAACACCCAGTCTCCCTACTCTGTAGACTCCATCTGCCAAAAGAACCATGAATCCAACCCCTCCCCAAACAACAGCTCCCCCCAGCTACACAAGCTGATCCTCCTGGGTAAAGAACACACCCCTGCCCCCTGACAATTCACACCCAGACAGCTTATTACATCTCAGACAGGCAGATACAGGAATTCACAGGCACTCCCGCTCCCAATAATCCCCTAGTGACACATAAGCACACCCCAACCTAATACCAGGGTTCACCACCCAGAGAGATGCCCCCCAAGAACACCTCCCTGCCCTCCCCTCCCTCACCTCAACTACGATGACCGAGGATCGTCAGATTTTTTTTGAGTCCAAATTTAGAAGCAATTTCTCCCACACTCTTCATTTTTGTTGTTGTTGTTGTTGTTCAATTGTTTTCAGTCCTGTCCAACTCTTCATGACCCCCCATTTGGGGTTTTCTTGGCAAAGATACTGGAGTAGTTTGCCATTTCCTTCTCCAGATCATTTTACATATGAAGAAACTGAGGCAAATGGGGTGAAGTGACTTGCCCAGGGTCACACAGCTCATAAAAGTATCTAAGGACAAATTGGAACTGAGGGAGGTGAGAATTCCTGAGTCCAAGCCCAGCACCCTATCCACTGCACCACCTCGCTGCCCACCCTTCATTTACAGGAAATTGAGACCTAGAGAGGAGAAGGGACTTAGTTTCTTAGAGTTCTTAGGATGGCCAAGCTGGAAGAGATCTGAGAGGTTAGCTAATCTATTAACTAATCTATTAAGCTAATCTAAGCTTATTAACCTTTCTCATGTCCTGGCACACTTTAACAGTCAGCTGAAGTTCATTTCAGAACGTTTTTAGATGCATCAAAGAAAATGCATGTGATTCAAATGGAAAGTAGTTATATTACAATATTGTTATCAAAATATTAAAAGAACCAATTCATGGACCCTCAGCGAAGAATTTCTGACTTAGTCCAATGCCTTAATTTTATAGCTAAGGAAAATCAAACCTGGACAGTTTGCAGAGACTCCATTGAATAGTTGGAGACACAACCCGAGTGTCCCAAGCCTAGAATCAGGGTTTTTCTCATTAAAGCAGGTGGAAGCATGAATGCCCCCTCACCTAGAGCCCTTGGGCCTCTTCCCACATACCCCTCTTCCACCTTCTTGACTTCTTCCCACCTCACATGTGGGCATTGCCACAGACCAACTCCATTTCCCAGAAAGCCCCTGCCCAGGGCACTGTATGGGCAAGGCTGTCAATCAATACAGCACCCGCTAAGATGTCCAAATCTTGCTTTGTGTGTGAGCAGTTGTTGCTAGGAATGCCCCTGTGTTTTAGCACGGTATTGATGGATACACGGACAGAGTGTCTGGAGAACGTGTCTCATAGAGAACAGCTGAGTGAATCGGTTGCCCTGGTTTCCCTCCTCTGGGGACTCCTCTGCCACCAGGGCCTCAGCACGCAGTCGGGCAGGGGCAGGGAAGGAGGAGACAGTTAGAAGGTGTCTCTGTACCTTGGTGCTCAAAAAAGACTCAAGGCTTCTATTTGTAGATTTTTTAAAATATAAAGCTGTGATTTCATTGGCATGAGGAACTGCCAGTGTGGAAATTCTGCATGAGTACAATAGGGCACATGTTATCCAGAGAAATGCCCGGGATCCCTGAGAGCTTTGTGGTCCCATGCTCAGGATATATCAGAAACAGGACTTCAACCCCAATCTTCCTGACTCCAAGGCTGTCTCCCTACCCACTTGTACAGTCTGCCTTTCTATTATAATAATAATATTAAATTAATTAATAAATACTATATTGAGTATTCATTTAATATTAAATAAATTAATAATAATAACATAGCAATATTGAGAATTGGCCTCCCAGTTGGAATGGTGAGTCTGGCTCTCACATCCCATACGTCTTTGCCTGGTAACCTGGGCAAACCAATTTCTCAGGGTCCCCAGGTCATTCTTTGAAAGGTGATCATCTTTACTAGATGAAAAAAAAATCCCCAGTAGGTGCCCCCTAATTTGATGAACTCATAGATTTAGTTAAATAATTATTACTAAAATGTACATAATCCTTTAACCTTGAGGCCAGGGGTTCCCCACCCCTGCTTTAAGATTTTCTCACTTGATACTCAGAGATGGACGAGCTGTATCACCCCCCATTTTACAGAGGAAAAACTGAGGCTTAGTGAGACAAGTCCAAGGTCTCATGATAAGTCAGCAGTAAAGTCAGAACCCAAAGCCTGGGTTTTCTGACTCCAAATTCATCATGGCCCGCACCGGACCACGCCACACCACAACTTCCTGCCATTTCCAGGACCTATTTTGCCTTGTTTTAGAGACCCCTGACTGGCTATTTTAAACATGTTTGGGGGTGTTTTGGAATCTCTTACTGGATACCTTCCTAACTTTCTTGTAGGCACCTTCATAGGGCCCTCAGGCCAGGCCTAGAAATCAGAGCCAGTTTTGGCTGCTGGTCTATAGAGAACACATCCAACCTTAGCCAACCAGGGCTGCCCTGCAGCAAGGCAATCGATCAGCAGGGAATCTGGACCCAGGAGCATCCAGGCCCCAAAACAAAACAGCTCCCGGGCCGAGGATCATAGAAAGTTGAGCTGAAAGGGCCCACATAGTTCTTTGGACAAAGAAGAATAAGGCCAAGAGGAGCAGCACGGATTTGCAGTCAGAGGACCTGGATTCAAATTCTGTGTCTGCCACTTAACTTCTGTGTGACTTTGGATATCTAGGACTTTATATCTCTGGGACTCAGTTTTGTCATTGGGAAAATGAAGAGGGTTGAACCAGGTGATCTCCAAGGGTTGGTTTTCAATCCAAAATTATATGATATTTGACAATTTAACCAAGGTCAGAGAAATAATGTCATCTAGCAAAAGTCCCTCTGACTCCTGAGATAAGACTTTTTTTCTCAGTAGACTTATAGTCTACTTAGGAGAGGAGTTATGTATGTACATATAACAAACACCCCTCTGGGATGGCCTCCTCATTCCCGTTCTCATCGTCAGCCAGGGTCAAAGACTAGTCAAGGCAAATCAGTAAACATTTAGTAATTGTTCCAGGCACTTGTAAGTGTATGTATGTGTACATGTGTGTATGTGTATATGTGTGTATATGCATACACACATATATGCATACATAAAGACATATATCTCTTTCTATGTGTGTATAAATATATACACATATACATACACATATGTGTATATACATGTATATGTGTGTATATAGATATACATATATATGTATGTAGAGAGAGAGAGGATAACTTGGAAATAATCCCAGAAAGAAGCATTTAGGAGGCCCAGGAAAAGGTTCTTGCAGAAAGTAAGATTTTACCTGAGACATGAGGGAAGCCAGGAGGTGATGGCTGCTTCTCCCCTTGGAGTTCTAGGGACAAGCCAAGGATGGTTGGTATTTTCTGGTGCTATCACTCAGGAGCCCCCATCTGTTATGTTCCTCTCCCCCTCCAATATCATCAACTGGTTGGCCTTAGTTTCTTCCAAGGGTATTTGCTGAGAAGGACATAGCAAGTAGAGAAATTAGAAAAATCATCCCCAGGTTTGGGGGACATTCTCCACTTCTCCCTTCAGCACACACTGGGTCCCTATGGAAAGTGGGCTGTAACTTAATGTACAGAGGTAATATGGGTCATGAGTAGGAAACATGGCAGCCAAAGGATGAGTCAAGACTGCTGGTCATGGGGGGCTTTTTCTCCCTTTGCTGAGTTTCCATCAAGCTTGCTCCAGTGGGAGGTGTGGGGATGAACACGTTGGTCTCTTGCTCAGCTGGCAGGGCTCCTTCCAAGGCTCTCATCTGTTGGGCTGGGTCAAGTGGATCAGTGTTAGCTTGGAGCCAGGAAGGGGATAGTGCTCATCTTCTGAGGGTCAGGCACCCCATTCCATATGTCTATGTGCCGGGTGCTGTACTGGACCCTGGGGGTGGGAACAAAAATGAAATATGCACAGTGAAATGAAAACATCCCTGACCTCAGGGAGCTTATATTCTATCACAAAGAAGTGGGCTATATGATAGAAGGCGAGCTCAGGGAAGAGAGACCCAGACAAAGTAGAATAATGAAGACAGCTAGCATTGATTCCAGTTGCTATGACAAGCACTTGACAAATATCATTTCATCTGATCCCCACAACAACCTGAGTGGAAAAGATGCTGGATTATCCTCATTTTAAGACAGCCCAGGGTCCCACAGCTAGTGAGTATCTATGGTTGGATTTGAACTCAGGTCTCCCCGACTCCAGCTTTCTATCCAGAAAGGAAAGAATGATTTCAGGGCAGGGGAGGAAAAAAGGGAAAGGGAGATTGTCACCAGAGAGATTGTGCAGCCCCTCACCCCAACAAAGGGAGGTTCAGAAGCTTACCTAGATCACATCCTTACCAATGTCCACATGAATTCAGCACACTAGGCAGGTTTCAAGTTCTGATCTTGGTCTTTCTAGATCATAGAGCTAGATCCGGACGGGACCTCAGGGGTCAACTAGTTTAATTCCCTCATTTTTTTTTTTTTTTTGCTTTTTGGAGGGCAATTGGGGTTAAGTAACTTGCCCACGGTCACACGGCTAGGTTTTTGTTTGTGTGGGCGTTAAGTGTCTGAGGCTGGATCTGAACTCAGATCTTTCTGACTCCAGAGCCAGCACTCTACTTACTGCGCCACCTAGCTGCCCCCAATTCCCTCATTTTTGAGGTGAGGAAAAAAGATCTTGGGAAGTTAAATGACTTCACCAAGGTCACATAGTTAATGATTTTCCCAAGTTCATGCAGAGTGTGATCTGAAACCAGGCCCACTTGGCTCTAGAACCACTGCACCACAAGCTTCCTCCCAAAAACTACTTTTGCAAATGAGATGTAGAATGACAGAAAGTCAGAAGTGGAAGGGACCTTAGAACACAGAATGTTGGAACATAAAATACCAGACCTAGAAAGGAACTTTAGAACATATAATGTTTGAACATAAACCATCAGAACTGAAAAATATCTTAGAACTTAGAATATGAGAGCTAGAAGTGACTTTAGAACTCAGAGCTAGAAACTGTGACCCAGAGAGAGAAGGGCATTGCCCAAGGTGATACAGTGAGTCTGGAACAGAAGCAGACCTCAACCCCAGTCCCCTGACTCCCAGTCTAGTGTTCTTCCTCCCACACCACACGGACCTCTCTCCTCTCCCCTCCCCCTCCCCCAGCCCAGCCCCAGTCCTAGAGCCACCCCATTTCCTGTTTGCAGCTGTTTGCTCCAGGTTCTCTGTTGACTGGGTGTCTCCAAACCCAGCCAAGTTGTCTTTAGATTTTCTCATTTCCTGAGGGTTTACAAATCCATGATAGGAACAGCACTTTCTGAAAATCATAAATAACTATGCTTGGTTCCTGCCTCAGTAATCACAACATAGAGGGTTGAGACCAAAAGCTAGGATGGGAAAGGGTCACAAAACTTCGGATGGGAAATGCAAAGAAAGGATGGGGACACTGGAAAGTTTCCTCAGTTCATCATTATCTCTAGGAGGAGCCAGGAAGGATTTGAAAGGGCTTTTGTTTCAAATTCTACCATTAGAGATTCATTCCTTTTGGTTGAGTATTACCCTGTTGGAGATCCTCCCTCAAAATGCAACTACTCATAGAAAGGGTATGGACGTTAAGCATTTGATAACTTTTAGAATCATAGACGATTAGAGCTGGAGGTCATCTTACAACATAGAATGCTAGAGCTCTAGGGAACCTAGAACCCATGTCTCTGTTCTCTGCTTTGCTTTACAGATAAGAAAACTGAGCCACAGAGATGTGCTTGGAGGCAACACTAGAACTACTCCTAGAACTACACCTAGAACTTTAGATTCCCTTTGCAGTCCTATTTCTTCTCATTTTTAGAAACTCATTGTCTTCCTGGAAATTTTAAGATTTTGATTCAATTTGATTCAAGATTACAGTGAGTTACTCCCCCTTCCCAACCCACTCCTATGTTCACAGACACAAATCAAGGGGACTGGACCAGAGAGAACCTCCGGCCCCAAATCCTTAATCCTGGTTCACTTTTTTCTTTGCTTGAATAAAGGAGATTCACAATCTTTCAGAGATGGAGCGAAGAAGGGAGACAGACAGGGAGACAGAAAGAAATAGTGAGACTATCTGAGGTCCCTTTCCATTTTGACATTTTCTGCTCTAACACTCTATATTCTGACATCCTCTGTTCTAAGACCCCTCCCAACTCTGAGATTCTGTGTTCTAAGACCCCCCCCCCAGCTCTGACACTCTGTGTTCTAAGGGCCCTCTCAATTCTGACATTCTCTGTTCTCAGAACCCCCCCCCCCCCAGTTCTAACTTGGTCCATTCTAAAGTTTCTTCCAGTAGTCCCCTCCAAAATGGTGTAGGGTTTAGGGATTTTTTTTGCCTTTACACTGACTATAGTCTTAACCTTCCAAATGTCCTGGCCCCCTGAGTCCCCTTCCTTGTCACCCTGGAAGCTCTGTATGGCCTCTTCTTCTGCCTGGTCCCTTCCTCCTGGAACCTCAGGGACAGGGCACAGAGCAGCCATGTGGATTTCTTCAGTCATGCCCAATCCCGCCCCTGACTCTCCATTATCCCAAACATTTTCCTACTCACCTTTCCAGCCTCCTTTTATGTCTTCCTCTTTGGAAAATCAGCTCCTTGAGGACAGAGCCTGTCTTTCTGTGTTCATATCTGTATCCCCAGCTCTCAGCACAGTTCCAGGCACATAAGAAGCACCTCATCCATCCTCGATGGCTTGCCTTATTGACACCATAAGCAGCTCAGTGTCAGATAAGGGAACCCAGAGGAAACCAAATGGTCCAGTTTCCAGGTGCCTCACCAACAACGCAAACATGCACACAGCTGAAATGACTAGAGAACAATTACACAAAGATACATCTTTGTCTACCCCATGACATAACATGGACCGAGGCCAGAACAGAGGCTTACATAGCTAAGCATCCAGGACGGCTTCCTGGAGGAAGCATCCCAAGAACATTGCCAGGTCATCATCTGTGCTGCAGAGAAACAGCTAGGTGATTTATTGGGCTGTCTCGAGCATCTGAACTGCCGAATAGGGAGCAGATGTGATATGAACACTCTCTGTTCTCTGACTTGGCAATAGCTCGGAGGCCCATGCCCCTCAGGGTTCAGGCACTGACTGAGAGCAGGTGGTCAGATGAAGGTCCAGGATGATTGGCACTGGCACCCACTGCCCCATGGGAATGTGTCTGTGGAATTTCGTGATTGAAGAGCCCCGGGACCAACATAGCCCAGCCTCCTCTTGTACGGAGAAGCAGCCCTCCAAGTTGGTGTGTCCTCCTGAGTTCCAGAACTATATAGTGGGCCCTCCTGCCTGGCAACAAGGATGTCCAAGCTCTTGGCACTGCCCCAGGAACACCCAGTGCAATGGAGCCAGAAAAATCCTTGGACTGGGCCCTTCCTCTGTCTCTGCCACCAGCTTACTGTCTGATCTGAGACAAGCAAGTCCCTTTGTTGGCCTCATTTCCTTACCTGTGGAATAAGGACATTGGGTCAGATAACCTCCATCCCCTCTTGCTGCTCTAACATTCTAGCATTCCATTTCTCCACACTCTCTGAAGTACTCCATCTTTGACCCCCTTTCATCCAGACATCTCTTCATTCAACAAATGAATTCAGTGCCTGCCATTTTGGAAAGCCCTATCCTGGGCCATATGAAGGCTAGAAGAGGGGAGGGACACAATCCTTGGACTCCCAAAGCTCACAGCAGTGCTGAGGAGGCCAGGACCATGAGAAAGAAACAGCTCCAGAATGATTCGAAGGGCCATGCCCTTCTCTGTTAGAATCTTAGAATATCATTGTGGGAAAGGCCCCTTATAGAACCTCTGAGCTGGAGACAGACATATTATAGAATATCAGAGCTGGAAAAGGCCTTCAAACCGAGAATATTGGAACATCGACCATCAAGCTGGAAGGATCTTACAAACCTAGAATGTTAGAGCACAGGATGTCAGAGCTGGAAAGGACTTTAGAATACAGGATGTCAGAACTGGAAGGGCCCTTAGAACACAGAATGTCAGAGCTGGGAGGGCCCTTAGGACACAGGATATCAGAGCTGAGAGGCCCTTAGGACACAGAATTTCATCACTTAAAGTGACCTTCAAATACATAATGTCTGAGTCAGGAAGACTTAGATCTCTGAATGTTAGAGCAAGACCAAACCTCAGAGATCTGCCAATCCAAACCACTCATGATACAAAGGAGAAAATTGGTGCTTAGAGAGAGATAGTAACCTAACCTATTGTCACAAAGGTATTAACTGTTAAAGCTAGGATCTGAACACAGGTTCTTTAACTACAAGCCTCCCCAACCCCTGTTTTCTCTACCATACCACAACGTAAGCTATAGGTTTCCTGAAAGACCACATCCAGCCTCAGAAGGCGTTAGACCCCCCACATGGCCTGCTACTGGCTTTAGTACCCAGGCTGGGTATCAGCCTCCCAGATGTTCCTGCTATCCCAGGCACTGACCCACAGTTCTTCCCAGAACCCAGTCAAGTGGGCAGTGCCAAGAGAGTTTGCCAGCACAGGGCAGCTTCTCTGTGGGAATCTGGCCTCCTTCCTTCTCCTAGTTGGTCAGGAGCATTTTCAGAAAGGGCCCAGATGACCAGAAGGCCTAGCTTCCTGGCTCAAAGACCTAGGGTCTGTAGCCCAGGGCCATCCTTTGAGGCCAAATGGGAACCAGTGATGAAAACCTGGTCCAGATAAGGGGGAGAAGCACATAGTAACCTTCTGTCCCTTCGGGGGTGAGTTTAGGCTCCCAGACTAAGCTGCCCCACAGCAGCTGCACAGACCTCCATGTCCCCAGGCAGTCAGGGCCCATTCCAAACTCTGGCCTCATAAGCTATGTCAGCCCAAAGGGGGCCCGGGCTATAGGAACTCCTCCACCATCCTATCCTCCCCTTATAGAAGTCCAGCTAAACGCAACATATTAAACTCACTACACTCAGATCCCACTTAGGTGACTCTAGACTTCCCCAGGACTATGCCCCAGTGTCAAAATATAGAAGGTGCCAACAGCAATGACCAGGAGCTATTGTTCCTCCTCTCCAGGGACCATCATACTCTAACAACATCCTTCTCATGTTCTACTTGTCTTTGCTTGTGTCTCGCTTGGACTGGAGTTGGGGAGGTAGGGCAGTGCTAAAAAGGGCTTTGGGAAAGGCATGTGGATTTGGAATCTGACCTGAACTATATGACCTTGGATAAGACGTTTCACCTCCTCAGGCCTTAGTTTCCCCATTTGTCAAATAGACTAGATGATCTCTAAAGTTCCCCTTAGTTCTAGATTATAACCCAATGATTTTGTCCCATGCATCATCCTGTTTGAGCCTTGAAACAGCCCTTTGAGGTAGGAAAGGGAAAGATTCTTCTCCCCATTTTACAGATAAGGAAACTGAGGCCCAAAAAAGGTCTACCAGCTGGAGATCAATAGAATTGGAACTAAGAAGCCAGGGTCCCTGCCTTTCAGCCCAAGGTTCTCCCCACTCCATCAGGAAATAAAACAGTTCTTTACCCTGTACTTGGCCTTAGCACTCCCCATCCCATAATCCCTACCTATATTGGAGACGGCTCCTTGCTCAGCAGAGGGGTACACTCATCCAGGGACCAGCCCAATTCTCTTAGCTAAGAGCTGGAAAGAAGGGGGAGGTGTGGGGCCCCACCCCAGCCTCAGCCTCCCACTGCTGCCCCCAAAATAGCTCTGGCCTTTGGGCCAGGAGATCAGGTTGCAGACTCCTCTCTCACTTGTGGCCCAGATGAAGCCCCTGGCAGACGCCCGTGAAGGAGCTTCAGTGCCCCCCCCCACCTACACCTGCTCCCCCTTTCACACGTCAGTGCCTGTGCAGTGTGGTCTTCAATCACTGTCTCCAGCAGGGCCACCATCTTTTTTTGGAAACCACTGCACTCTGGGATGGCAATCCTGGCTCTGGGATGAAGAGGCTCGGCATTCAAATCCTGCCCCTGGCATTTCTTTGCCTTTCAGTATGAAGTAGCTCCCTTAACTCCCCTGTGAAATGGAGAGGTTGGACATTAGGGTCCCTTCCTGCTCCAAATTCTGTGCTCCTGGACCTTGTTTCCAAGGATCCTTCTGGCTTTAGCTCCTATGATTCTAGAGTTAAAGGACCACTGTTCTCAGTGAGGGGGGCGGGCATAGTGGAAAGATGACAGGATCTGGAGTAAAAGGATCCGAATTCAAGTCCTACCAAGCCCTTACTGCCTTCAGACTTTGGGCCAAGTCTCTTGCCTCATCTGGGCTCTAGTCTCCTCTATAAACGGGCAGATAAAGTTGTCTCCAAAGTCTCTCCCAACTCAGAGTCTAAGAGGATTCTTTTGGATGTCAGGGAAAGGGGGATGAGACCGTATGGAAAGCTGAGGCATGGCAGGAAGGGGCTTGCTAGAGAGCAGAGCAGGGCTGAGGCCAGCAGCTGCAGACAGGATATTGTGTAGAAGCTTTTTACTTTAGGCTTCACAAGTTTTCCATCACTGGCATCCCTAGCCCCTGATGGAGTGGGGGGTGAAGAGGTAGGAAGGAACCTAGAAGCCATTGAAAGTCAGAGTCCGAGGGTAACAAGGCCCGGAAAGGAAGGGAATTCTCCATGGTCACTCAGGTAGTAAGCAGCAGGGCTAGAATTCAAAAGGTCTGCTGACTCCAAAGGCAACATTCTTTCCATTACCCATGTTCACCCTGGTTGTTAAGATGGTAAAACTAAGGCACAGACTTAGTTAGGTTCCCCCCAGAACACTGTACTATGTCAGAACTGGGAGAGGCCTTAGAACATAGGATGTCAGAGCTGGGAGGGCCCTTAGAACACAGGATGTCAGAGCTGGAAGGGCCCTTAGAACAGGGAATGTCAGAACTGGGAGAGGCCTTAGAACACAGGATGTCAGAGCTGGGAGGGCCCTTAGAACACAGGATGTCAGAGCTGGGAGGGCCCTTAGAACAGGGAATGTCAGAACTGGGAGAGGCCTTAGAACACAGGATGTCAGAGCTGGGAGGGCCCTTAGAATACAGGATGTCAGAGCTGGGAGGGCTCTTAGAACACAGAATGTCAGAGCTGGGAGGGCCCTTAGAACAGGGAATGTCAGAGCTGGGAGGGGCCTTAGAGCAGGGAATGTCAGGGATGGGAGGGCCCTTAGAACACAGGATGTCAGATCTGGAAGGGGCCTTAGAGACTCCCTTATTTCACCCTGAAGAGGTAAGTGACTTGCCCTAGGTCACAGAGGTAATATGTGTAGCAGAACCAGAATTCCAGTCTACGTCCTCTGACTCCAAACCCCTTCCCTTCTCTCCTACCTCTCCCAACCCACTCACCTTAGCTCCCCCTCTTCCCACCTTCTCTGGGCTTCCCCTCCTCCTACTCTACTCTGGGGCCTAAGGAGGCTGAGCTGGTTACAGTTACAGGGGGACCACACTGCAGACTCAGCCCCCCTGTTGCCATTCTGCCTGCAATGCTGAAGCCCCTCCCTGGCTGAAGCCAACAAAAGCCCCTCTTGTGGCCTAGCTGGGGCCTGCTAATTAAAAGGAAACTTTAGAAAGGACCGTTCTGTCTGCCACTCACCCTGAGAGCCAAATCTCTGACTTTGGAGTGGGACCAGCGGCCAGTGCCCCTACCAGCTGGACACACCAGCCCTTTGTGAGTCGGGTCAAAGCCACCTCTCAGCAGCATAGGGGCCCACAAAGGTCAGGGGCCCCCAGGAGTCCAGGCCACTCCATTTATAGGTTGGCCATGGCCCTGGAGAGGTAGACCTGGCAACAAGGTGAACAAGGATTTGCCATGGACTGTTAGAGAAGCTCCAAGGAAAGCATAAGAGACTCCAGCCCCTAGCTCTGGTAATAAAGATCAGGGTGACCTTGGGCAGGTCACTTCCCTTTCTCTCTCTCTCTGGGATTCATTTTTCTCATCTGCATTAAATTTGATTAAACTTATGAAGCACTTAGTATGTTCAAGGTTGACTCTGGGGATACAAGGACAAAAATCTGAAATAATATCCTGCCCACAAAGAGCTTAGCTTCATTGGGAGAGTCAACACATACATACAGAAGTAGAGGGAGAGGGCCAGGACCCTGGGTTTTGTTGCTAGGGGGAACTTCCAGGTGAGCAAGCTTCCTTGGCCAAGTCAGCTCCCTCAGTACGTTCTCAGCAACTTGTAGACAGTTTGCTAGAGCTTCAAGAGGCCTTAGTCACACAGTCAGCTCGTATCAGAGGCTCTTCAAAACCTGCATCTTCCTGCCTTTCCAGGCCACTAGAGAGGCTCTTTACCTCTGCCTTGTAAGAAGGGATCCCGTCCCTGGGCTCACTGTCCCAGAGTCAGGCTGCTATATCTCCTCATCAGGGTTCTAGGGGCATATCCTGCCTAATGCTATCTGCTCGGTTTCTGATCCAGGGCTGCCCTCCTTCATTCACACTCTTAGCCCCAGCCATTAGCTCTCCAATTCCATTCAACAAAGGGATTTTTACCTCAAAGATATAATAACAAAAAAATAAGCATTCTCCCTCCATGCCTTAGGGCACGCTCGCCCCATGCCACCTCTGGCTCTGGAGAGGGTGGGCTGAAGCTGAGCACAGTTTTTACATGGCATCAGCCCTGCTAGATTCATGGCCAGTAGAAGGAGGGCATCTATCCCACTTTTTTAATCCTGGCACAGCATTATATCTTGTTCTGAGGAATTGTAGCACATTCACAGAAGAGTTAAGAATACTGACTGATCAGTGTAAATTATATACAATTTGGAGCACACTCTGCAGAACTGTGCCCTGGTAAACCCTTGAAGAACCACTGACCTCTATGTTTTCTAAAGATCCTTCCAGTTCCAAAATCTTATGATCTCCAGTAATGGAAACATGACATCTGAGGATCATAGAACCTCTCAGGTGGAAATGACTTGGGCTCAAAGGGTCACAGCTTTAGAACAGGAAGGAAACTCAACCCCCCTCAATTTACAGATGGGGAAACTGAGGCATAAAGAGACTAAGTGATTGGCTCTAGGTGATTTACAGTTAATAAGCAGGATTAAGGAGCCATCTAATCCAACCCATCTATATTTTAACAAGAATCCCTTCTACAATCTATCAAATGGTCATCTAACTTTCTCTTAAAGATTTCTAAGGATGGGGAATATCTCCACTTTTATTATCTCTAAATATTAGAGTAGAATCATAGGGTCATAGAACGATAAGTTTCCCTTCCATTCAGCCTATATCTTCTACCAATGTCCCTAGCTCTTCCCCAAGTCAAACAAAGTTAACCTCTCTTCCATAAGACAGACCCTTCTAATATCTGAAGACAGAGATTACATCATCCCAAGTCTTCCCTTCTCCAGACTAAACAGCCCTGGTTCCTTCAAATAATCCTCATATGCCTGGACTCAAGGTCCTTCATTGTCCTGGTCACCCTCCTCTGGCCTTATCAACACCCTTTCTAAAACATGGTGCCCAGAGCTGAACAGCACAGTACCAAGGACAGCTCAGAAATGGGCCCAGCCTTCTAGGACAATACTATCCAAACCCCTGCCATGGGTGGCCATCTCCCCACCCACCTCCCAGACAAATATCTATCCTCTGCTTGGCTGTCTCTAGAGATCAGGAACCTATTAACTCTGAGCACCTATTCCACTATTAAGACAATCTGAAACTCAGAACATAACCTCATCCCCTTCTTCCCCTAACCCACTCTTGTTTCTGACTTTACTATTTCTGTCTCTAGCACCATGATTCCCCTCTTCTTTCCTATTGGTAAATCTGAGGGTTCTCTCTGACTTTTCTCCTTCTCTTTCACCTTTCATATCCATTCAGGTACTATATCTTATGGGTTCCAAATCTTCAACAAGCCTGATACAATCTAATTGAATAAGCATTTGTCAATCATCAGCCATGTACCAGAAAGGTAGTGCCATAGTGGATAGACAGCTGACTTCAAAGTCAGGAAAACTTGTGTTCATATCCCTCCACCTCCCAAACATCTTGGCTATGTGACCCTGACTGAATCTCTCCAGACCCTGGACAATTGTAAGTGTATAAAGTGCCTACTATGTACTAAGCACTGCAGTCCAGCAAAAACAGAAAGGTGTCAAGGATGGCATCTCCCCTTTCCCAAGATGCTGGCCTTTCCAGCTTAACCCACCTGCCTGGATGGGGTCCCTCAGTAAGATGGGTGAGAAGGCCAGATAGGCAAGATCTCTCTCCATCCTGCCCCTGTGCCCCCACCTCTCAGCCTTGGCAGGGAAGGGGAAGGGCTGATTACCCACACTAGGAGGTACTGCCTGGGCCCGAAACCTTCAGAGCCTGCCCACCCGACAGCCAGCCAGCCCTCCTCAGGGATTAGAGCAGATAATGCCCCTTGTAAGAACAAGGGATTGTTGGGCCCAGGGAGCAGGAGGCTGGGGGGCAGGGGGCCAGTTTGGATTTCTCCTGAAGGTGAAAGCTGAGACCCTTGTAATGGCACCCCCTCCCCTCCAGCCAGGCACTAATCCCGGCAATTCTCAATGAAGACCCAATGACACAGGCTGGTCATGCAATGGAAGAGATTCCAGTGATTAATTAATTCAGGATTTACAGGGAGGCAGGAGGCCACCCCTCCCCCAGAGGGCAGGAACCTGAGCAGGGCTCCTGGATTCCTGGTGATGACCACCCCCTTTCAGCACATTAAGGCAGGTGACATTTTGGGTACAAGGAAGGGAAGGGAGAGGGGCAGGTCTCATCCCCAGGTGCCTCCAGGATACCCCAGAAATATGCCCCTATGTCCCATTAAGGCAGGTGACATTTTGGGTACAAGAAAGGGAAGGCAGAAGGACAGGGCTCATCCCCAGGTGCCTCCTGGATACCCCAGAAATATGCCCCTATGTCCCCTTGAGATAGCTGCCACACACAGTGTCCAGAAGACCTGAGATACAGCTGTTAGAGAAGCCAAGTGCACTTTGAGTCAGGAAGATATGGATTCAAATCCCTCCTCTGATACTTACTAGCTATGTGTTGCTGAGAAAGTCACTTGACTGTGACTCAGTTTCCTCATCTGTAAAGTGAGAAGATCCAACCCAATGGCCTCCAATATCCTTTCCAGCTCTGGTTCTGTGATCCTACAAGAGCCTGATTTGGAATGAAGAGGGTTATGTTTAATTCAAACGTATATCATCCGTGTGACTGCAGGATAGTCCCAAAACATCTCAGTTTCCTCATCTGTAAAATGAGGGGGTGGGGCTTGATTGCCTCTAAGGTCCCTTCCCAGCTTTAAATCTATGATGCTAGGAGTGTAGAACCTGGAGTGAAGACAGGCTCTTGTCTAGCCTCATCCCAACCCTGTGACCACAGACCAGTCATTTTACCTTTTTTGACACATCGTCCCCATGGGCAAGATGTGGGCAGTAATAACCAGAATATGAACTCACGGGCTCTTGGTGAGGCACAAAGGAGACTGTGGCAGGCAAAGACACACATAAAATGTTGACTAGAGGAATATGTCATTGTGGATGGAGAGCCACTCTTGGAATTGGGAAGGTTCTCCCTCTGACTCATAACAACTGACCTTGGGGCGGCTAGGTGGCATGATGAACAGAGCACTGTCCCTGGAGTCAGGAGGACCTGAGTTCAAATCCGGCTTCATACACTTAACACTTACTAGCTGTGTGACCTTGGGCAAGTCACTTAATTATAATTGCCCTGCCTTCCCCCCTCCAAAAAAAAAAAACTGACCTTAAAGAGTGACCCAGGCAACTCTCTCCAACAAAAATTACAGATGAATTATGAATCTGTATTAGAGGAGAAATTTTCAATATGGGGAGTTCCTTACACACAAGAGTGTGTTGGTAAAAAATGCTTCCTAGCTGGATCTCCTTAGAGGAAACTGTATATAGGACACACTTTTAAGTTTAACATTCATGGTTAACATTTTCTCTATCATTTTCTTGAGTTGAGTTAATCAATGAAACAATGTATCAAGCCCTGATATGTAGCATTTGCTGCTTTCCAAGGTGCAGCTACTTATAATGAAAATTTAACAATCAGCTTTAGCTGGTTTAAACTATCTCCAGCCCACGCCTGCACACATATGAAATGATTTTTATTGCTCAGTCATTTTTTCTGTCATTTTCAACTCTTTATGGCCTCATCTGGGGTTTTCTTGGTAAAGATAATGGAGTAGTTTGCCATTTCCTCCTCCAGGTCATTTTTACAGAGAAGGAAACCAAGACAAAGAGCATTAAGTGACTTGCCTAGAGTCACAAAGCTAGTAAGTGTATGAGGTCGGATTTGAACTCAGGTCTTCCTGACTCCAGGCATGGTATTCTATCCACTGTATCACCTAGCTGCACTATGAAATCATAGGTCCAGGCTTTTCATCCTTCCAAAAAAAATTGTCTCAGACATTTTTATTTAGCTCCCTTTGAAAATGTCGATTTAAAGGTTTATATTTGAAAATGCAAATCTGAATGTAAAAGGAGTAGCCCCCAAGATTCTAGTAGGTCACAGTTGGTGGTGACCTCAGAATCTGGAATCTTATAGACGGCTGCCCCCTTTTAGGAAGGATGTTGACGGGCTGAAGAGTAAGAAAGGTGGACAGCCAGGACAGTGAAGGTCTGCAGACCATTCCCTTGAGGGATTAGCCGAGGAACCGGGATGTTTATCACAGAGAAGAGAAGACAGGTGGGACTCGAGAGCTGTCTGCAAGTATTTGAAAGGCTGTCACATCGAAGAGGGATTAGGCTTGTTCCGTTTGGCCCCAGAGGGAAGAACCAGCAGCCCTGGCTGGAAGCTCAGATCGAGGCTTGATGGAAGGAAAACCTTCCGAACAATGAGGGCTTCCAGAACTGGAAGAAGCTGCCCCAAGAGGCAGGGCCTCCCCCTCCCCAAAGGTCTGGGTGGAAAGGCCTTGACCACTTCCTCCTCGGGCTTGGGAATGCTGCAGAGAGGAGGCAAGGGTGGGCTAGAAAGCCAGAGATGATCCTTCCCACTCCAAGACCTTGGTGAGCATATCATCTGGTCTCCTCATGTTCCAAATGAAGAGATTGAGGAGGAAAGACTTGTCCAAGGGCATAAGCCACGTGTGCTAGAGCCAGATTCAGACCAAGATGATCTGGTTCCAAATCCTGTGGTTTGTCCACTGAGAAAGCTGGAAGGGCTAAGAGAGCCCTGAGAACAGAGAATGACAGGGCTGGGAGGGCCCTTAGAACACAGGATGTCAGAACTGGAGGGCCTTTAGGACACAGGATGTCAGAGCTGGGAGGGCCTTAGAACATGGACTAACAGAGCCAGAAAGGGCCTTAGAGATTACTAAATTGAATTCCCTTATTCAACAGAGAAATAAAAAGAGGAATAAAGAAGGAGAATGGTTTGCCCAAAGTTACAATGAGAGTGTGCATTTGAGGTGTGAACCAAGAACCAATAAGCAAGGTGAAAGGGACAGACAGAGTTTCAGGAGAACAAGGATGAGGGAGGTCACTAAGAGGTCTATGGGAAGAGAGATGTGACCCAAGCATTGCTTCCTTCTCTTTCTCTTCCTCCTCTTCCCCTTCCCCCTCCTCCCTCCTCCCCTCCTCCTCCCCCTCCTCCTCTCCCTCCTCCTCCTCCTCCTCCTCTTCCACCTCCTCCTTCTCTTCCTTTGCTTCCTCAAGCAGCCTTAGTCCAAACCCTCTGACCTAATTAGTTCCTGTTTTTATAATTGTCCTCCCATAAGTCTTCCCATAGCTTTGTCATTTGGATGGAAGGTTGGAGGTTAAAGCTGTCAAGTATTATCAAGTCAGAGAGATGAGCCCAGCCCAGGTCCTAGGGGAGAGAGGTTGGGGGAGCAAAGAGAAAACTGAAGAGGATGTGCCTCCATGGTGGAAAGGGAAAGCTGAGGGAAGCTAGCAGAGAGACAGAGTCTCAGATCATCCCAATTCTGGACCTGAGGAGCAGTGGCCTTACATAGGGCATCACAAGACATGCCCCCCCCCCCCCAGCTCAGACCCATCCAGGGTGAGCACAGATGCCTCAGGTCCATGAGCCAAAACATGACAGTTCATTTGAAATGAGCCAAGATCGGGGCTGCTCCTCGACAATTTCTCCTTCTCTCCTTGCTCATTCTTTTCAAAGGGGAAGGGTCTTAGACTGTGAAGACCTGGATTCTGAACTTAGCAGCTGCTTTCTGAGCCTCAGTTTCAAGGGAGGGTGGCCAGATGACATCTGATATCTCACATGTTGTGTTCTAAATCCTTAAGATCTAATATTCTATGTTCTCTAGGGTTCCTTCAGGCTAAGACACTCCCCCACTCCCCACCAGCTCTGACACTCTGTATTCTAAGACCCTTCCCAGCTCTGACCTCCTGTGTTCTAAGGCCCCTCCCAGCTCTGACCTCCTGTGTTCTAAGGGCCCTCCCAGCTCTGACATCCTGAGTTCTAAGGCCCCTCCCAGCCCAGACATCCCGCATTCTAAGGCCCTTCCCAGCTCTGACATCCCATGTTCTAAGGGCCCTCCCAGCTCCGACATTCTGAGTTCTAAGGCCCCTCCCAGCCCGGATATCCTGGGTTCTAAGGGCCCTCCCAGCTGTGTTCTAAGTTCTTCTGTAGTTCTGGTATTCTGAAACTTTATGATTCTATCATTCTTCTTCATCTTTCCCCCTTCTCTTCTGTTTCCTCCCTCCTTTTCTCTTCATCTCTCATTACTTTCTCCCCTTCTCTTGTTCTGAAGTTTCTTTTCCATTTCTTCTTCTTTCTCCTTCTTCCCGTCCCCCTCCTCCTCTTCCTTTTCTTCTTCTTCCCTTGCCCCAAGTCAGGTGTGGTATTGGGAGGAATGCCCCAGGTTGATGCTAGTGGACAGGCCAGCACAGGCTGGTTCACTCCAGGTCTGAGGCCTCCCCTGAGCCCAGCCCACACATCTGTAACCCAGCCCCAAGTTGGGTGCCAGGACTGCTTATTCCAACTGCCAACTCTGTCCCTTGGGGCCTCTCCTGGGGCACTGGGGCCACCTGATACTGAACGCTCTAAAAGGGCTTACCTACTGTCAGCATAACCTCCCAGTATTGGCTGGGTCAGGGAGATCTTTTTGGGGGGAAGAGGAGGGAAGAAGTAGACTGTATGTAGCTGAGAAGGGACTCAGTGTCAGATCCCTAATTCAATTCAACAAATGTTTTACTAAGCACTGGGAACAGTGAGAGGCACTGGGTTTGAAATGGATAGAGTGCTAGATTTGGAGTCAGGAAGACTGAGTTAAAATCTGGCCTCAGACACTAAGTTGTGTGACCTTGGGCAAGTCACTTCCCCCTGTTTGCCTCAGTTTCCTCATCTGTAAAATGAGATGGAGAAGGAAATGACAAATCACTCCAGTATCTCTGCCAAGAAAACTTCAAATGGGATCACGGAGAGTTGGAGACCACTGAAAAAACTGAACAGCAGGAAAAGTGGGAATTGAAATGATTAGGGAAGATTCTATTTAATTCAATAAGATCTATTCCATGCAAAGCATTGTGGGAGATACAAAGGCAAAAATGAAATGGTCTCTGCCTTCAAAGAGCTTACACTCTTTTGAGGGAACACAACATGTAGGCAAATAAGGGAAACAGAGGCAGAGTAGAGAGCTAGCCACTGGGGATAATCAGGGAAAGCTTCACAGAGGAGATGGCAATGAAAGTGTGAAGGATTTTGTAAAATTAGAACAGAGAGGAACTGACAACTGTCTGGATGAGTTTGGGAAAGACAGAGGAAAGAACCAAAGATGGCTCTGCGTTTATGAATGTGGGTGACTAGAAGGATGGAAGAATTAGAAGAATATTGGATTGGAAGTCAGAAGGCCTGGGTTAAAATCCCTCTTCTACCATGTTTGTATGACCTGTGTGACCCAGAGCATAAGTCACCTCACCTCTCTGGATTGCCGTTCCCTCATTTGTCAAATGAGGGAGCTGGACTCGGGGAACCCTAAAGTAACCTCCCAGATCTCACGGACTCCATCTATCAGCAGATGTGGAGAATTGTTGGGTGGGAGAAGGTAAGACCTGCTTCTACATCCTGAGTTTGACGTTGAGGGCATCTGGGAAGAAGTGACCAGCAAGCACCTGGAAGGACTGGATTGGATCCATGGGGAGGGGTCATCCCATGACAGAGCTGGAAAGAGCCTTGTCCCAGAGAATGTTGGAAGACAGACTATTGAGTGGAACACGGTGGTGAGACTCAAATACAACTAAGTCATACAGAAGGATTCCAATGGGAGCATATCACCTTTGAAAACCAGACACTAATATTATCTATGTTCTTTTGTATTCTTGTTTCTTTTGTTAAATATTTCCTTTTTCTGGTCGGGGAACACTCAAGAATGTTGCAGCCCTTGTCTTTGATACCTTTGCCCTAGAACATAGAATGTTAGAACTCTGAGCATCCAGTTCAACTCTCGCTTGATTGAAGGAATTAAGGGCCAGGATGGCCAGCCCAAAGTCCCACCTGGAGTCAGGGTCCCTCAGCCCTTCCTGCTCCCCACTAGCTCTAATTGTCTCTGCTTCCCCCCTAGTCTCAACAGAGATGGTACCACATAGACCTAGAACTGGAAGGGGCCTTAGAGATCACACTCTGATTTTTTCATATGACCAAACAGACCCAGACTAGGTAATGACTTCTGGAATCATACAAGACTGGGAGCTGAACCCAGACCCTCTGACTCCAAGTTCAACACTCTCTCCACTGAGAGGAGGCCAAAGCTCCAGCTGCTCCTCCCCAATAATTCCTCCTCCAAACACTGGTCCATCTAGATTCAAATCTGGCCCCCCTAGACTCTCTAAGCATGGGGCAGCCCTTTGGTTACCCCCTCCCAGAGCTGACTCGTGTTGTCATGGAATGCTCAGTAGACAGCCATAGCAACCGGCTCCTCCTCCTCCCTGTCCCCAGGACTCAGTGGGGAGGGGAGAAGAGAATATCTTGGAGGTGTTCTGGGGCCAGGACCCACCCACCCAGACGGGCAAGGGCAGGACCAACACTGGAGGCCTGGGTAGAGCTGGGTGGGGAGGGAGCCGCCCCAAACATGGGCAGTGCCTGATGGGTCCTTAAGTGGCAGTAGATCATCCCAGGGGAAAGGGTGTTGGCCCCTACAAGCAATGCACCTTGAAATCTCATGGGGGCAGCCCAGGAGTGTGCTCTGCCAGCAGGGAGGTGTCCTGGTAGGGAGCATTTTCTCCTGACAGGGAAGAAGCAAAATAAACCTTGGACTAGAAGTCAAGAAGCCTGGGTTCTAGTCCTCACTCTGTGACTAATCCAACTGTGTGTCCCTGAGAGTTTCTCCCCCTTCTCTTCGTGGGCCTTAATTTTCTCATTTGTCAAATGAGGGTGGGTGGGAATGGAATGAAGGTTCTTAACTTTTTCTGTGTCACAGATGCCTCTGACAGGATGGTGAAGTCTATGAACCCCTTACCAGAATAATAGTTTTAAAAGTAAATAATAATAATAAATACAGGATTACAGTGGAATTGTTTTTATTTTATTTTTATTTGTATATTATTAATTTTTTTATTTGTTCCAAATTACCAAAAAATGTTACTGAATTAGAAAAAATAACTATTTCTTAAGGTCACAACCCCAAGTTAAGAAGCCCTGGACAGGGTGGACTCTCTTAGGACTCTCAGGACCCTGTCTCTGACATTCTATGTTCTAAACAAAGTCAGCCACAGGCCTGGGATAATGGCTCACATGGTAGGGATATAGCTGGTGCTGTTTATACACATGCTGCTTTCCCCAATGAGTGGATGGGGGAATGTAAGCTCCTTGAGGGGAGCATTTGTTTCACTTTTGTCCTTGTATTCTCCAACACCTAGAACAGTGTTTATGGAACCTGTTAGTTGACTAGTTGACTATGTCTTCAAGAAATAGTATATTTCAAAGGTACAAATATTTTCTTTCCCTGGGCCAGCAATGATCTTAGCTCAGGTCTTGGTTCTAAAATTCAAGGCATAAAACAATAAAATCCCAGAGCTGTAAGAGACCCTGGATATCATCTACTCCAAACTATACATGTGTTTTAAGGGCCCTCCCAGCTCTGACATCCTGTGTTCTAAGAGCCCTCCTAGCTCTGACATCCTGTGTTCTAAGGCCCTCCCAGCTCTGACATCCTCTGTTCTCAGGTCTCTTTCAATTCTAACATTCTGTGTGTTCTAAGGTTCTTTCCAGCTCTGACATTCTTTGTGCTAAGGTCCTTTCCAACTAATTCCACATCCTAAGGTCCTTTCAAGGACTGACATTCTATGGTCTAAGCTACTTTTCAGTGAAGAGTGCTTATGCTGTAAGGCCCTTACAGCCATAATGTTCTATGTCCCATATGTGATTCCTTCCAGCTCTGATTTTCTAATATTTAAATGCAAAGTGCCCTTCCAGCAGTAATATTCTATGTTCTTTTTTCTTCCAGTTCTGTCCTTCTGTAACAATAACAATAACATTTAGGTACCACTTTAATTTGCAAAGTGCTTTATAAATTTGATTTCATTTGATCCTTACAACAACTCTGGGAGGAAGATGCTATTATTATCCTCATTCTACAGATGAGGAAACTGAGGCAGTCAGAGGTTTAGTGCCTTACCCAAGGTCACATAGCTATTAGGTATCTGAGACTGGATTTGAAATCAAGTCTTCCTGACTCCAGGCCCAACATCTAAGTTCTAGCTCCTGACATTCTGTGTTCCAAGGTCCCTAGTATCCTAAATGCACCTTCGGAGTACCTGATAATCTACCATTAGAGAGTCGTACCTTCGGTGTAACATTACCCACCGAGAGACAAGTCTCTGTATGGGAGTGAAAATTCATCCAGGAAGAGCTCAGGGCCCTGAGTTTCTCAGGCTCCTTCTCTGCTGGAGAGATTATTCCCATGAAGGGCCAGGGTAGAGGAAAAGGAGCAAGGGTTGGGAAGTGGGGCAGAAGGTACTGAGAAGAGGGGAGGGAGGCTGACACTAACTTCTGCTTTAGGCTGGGCTGAGCTGGGAGGGAGAGAAGGGAATGGGGAGGTATGTGTATGAGGATGTGGGGTGGGGAGATCGAAGGAGTTCACGTGAGTCTGAAAGTTGAGGGAGCTTCTGGGGTTGCTGAGGTTTGGGATTAGGCCTCATTAAGGAATGACACGGTACGGGCTTGCCTCACCGCCATGGCATGGTGCCTGCCTGCTTGCCTGCCTCACTTGTGGCAGAGAAGGGCAGGGCGTGAGCCTTCTGCCAAGCTCCCAGCTCTATCTCCATGGTACAGGCCTGAGGGACAGGCTCCCTTTGACCCTCTCTGTTGTGGCGTTGGCTCTGCATGTCCCCTTGGCAGGAGAAGGGGCATTCGGATCTGGGCCAACAGGAGCCACTGGCTATCTTGGAACGTGACTATGTGGCTCCCTATGATTGTGACTGTACTTGTCATGAATGTGTGTGGATATGTGTCCTGTGACTGCCTTTCTACACAGATGTGACTACATGAGAAACTGTGGGGTCTAATGAAGGGGACACTGGACACATCAGGAAAATCTGAGGTCATACCTCATTTTGCCTTTTATTTTTCCTTTTAAATTAGAGTAGTGTGGGAAGAAGAAGAAATAAATGCTTGCCAACTGAATAATAAAAGGGAAGGGAGAAAAGGCAGACTGCATCATACCTCAAAGCGTATCAGTACTGTGGCTCTATACAAGCTTTTGGTCCCTCTGTGCCTCAGTTTCCTTATCTGTAAAATGAAGGATCTAGATTTTATGGTCTCCAAGGTCCCTACCAGCTCTTAATCTATAATCCCATGAATGTAGATGTTTTCTTACGTCGATTATGTCTATATCCCGTGCCGGTCAGTGTCTATTTCATGGACCAGAACATTTCCAGCACACAGGACCAACCATGTGGCATCCTGTATGACTATGGGATTGCATGTTTCTGGGTTCATAGAAGATGTGGGTTCATTGAATACCATGTGGAAATAGGTGTTTGAGGTAAAGAAACCTTTCTAGCAGCCGGGTAGGGCCATCTCCCAGGAGAACGGCTGTGTTGGGAGGTAGTTGGTGCCCCGCTACGGCCTGGCTCCAAGGAAAGGCTGCATGACCACTCTTTGGGGATGGCAGAAGATCCCAAGCGAGGTAGATGGGGTCATCTCCCAGGTCTCAGTGTGGGATGGTTTGGGCAGGTGTGTGAGATTGTGTTTGTGTGAGTGTGTGTGTGTGTCTCTGTGTCTGTGTGTCTGTGTCTATGTCTGTGTGTGTCTCTGTGAGTGTGTGTGTGTCTGTGTGTGAGTGTGTATCTGTGTGTGTCCTTGTGCACACGTGTGTGCATGTCTGTGTCTGTGTGTGAGAGTGTGTGTGTGACTGTGTGTGTCTGTGTGCGTGTCTGTCTGTCTCTGTGTGTCTGTCTGTGTGTGTGTGTCTCTGTGCGTATTTATGTGTATCCGTCAGCGCGCATGTGTGCATGTCTGTGTCTGTATGTGTGTCCATGTGTGAGTGTGTGTGTGTGTGTGTGTGTGTGTGTGTGCCCACACAGGACTGTGAGGATCAGTCCATTCCCATGCTTGTGCATTTGGCCTTGCTTTCTGTCTCTCCATCTGGGCGTGTCTGTGTCTTTTCAAGACTCACCAAATGCCTCTCTGCTCCACCAGCACTTTTTAGCCCCTTGGTCCCTCCCTCCCCCGAGCCCCCGCCTCCCCCCGCCAGGTCTCCAGGCTGTGGCAGCCTGGAATGTAAGCACCCGCTCCTCCCTGCCTCACCTCCAGCTTTCCTTAAGCCTCACTAATCTCTACCTGTCACTCAGGGCACCTGAGAGCAGGAGGAGCCTGGGCTCAGCTGGGCAAGTGAGGGAGAGATCAAGTGTCACCCGCAGTCTATCAGCGGGAGCTCGAGTAGCATTTGTACCCTGCCGGGGAGGACCGGGTGTGGACACTGCCAGGAGGAGGGCAGGGAGGAATCCTGGAGCCTGAGGGTGAGGGAGAGCTGGAAGCCTTGGCATCCAATGAAGTCCTAGGATCAGAGAGTGGGAACTGGGCTCTGACATTCCAAGGTCCTTTCTAGGGCAGGTATTCTATGTTCTGAGGCACCTTAGAATGTCAGAGAAAGAAGACACCTTAGAACCCTAGAATGTCAGAACCACGAGGAATCTTAAAACACAAAATGTCATATTGGGAAAGCCTTTGGGACAGAGAATGTCAGAGCTGGGAGGGCCCTTAGAACACAGGGTGTCAGAGCTGGGAGGGCCCTTAGAACACAGGGTGTCAGAGCTGGGAGGGCCCTTAGAACACAGGGTGTCAGAGCTGGGAGGGCCCTTAGAACACAGGATGTCAGAGCTGGGAGGGCCCTTAGAACACAGGATGTCAGCTGGAAGGGCCCTTAGAACACAGGATGAAAAAATGTCAGGGACTTTTTAAGAAAGTTTATTATGGTCTCTTACTTTCCAGATGAGGAAACAGCCTTGAGAGAGAGTACACCCCTTTCCTAAGCCAGTGGATTCTGGTCACCTGGAGGGCTGCACCCAAGTGAGCACCAGCCAGAAAGCAGTTTTTTTTTCCAATGCTGACCTAGTGTCACCCATCGGTTCCTTCTGGCTCACCAACCAATTAGAGGCTTTCAGAGATGAGTCCTCTATTGCCAGAACCCGGCCCTCCAGAGCTCCCACATGGATTCTCTGGGGCTTGGGGAGGCTGCTCAAAGGGACAGGCCACAGCCACCCGTGTAAATGCCGTATTCCTCAATAGAACACAAGCTTCTTGCAGGCATGGTCTATTTTCATCTTTGTCTCTACCTGACACATAATGAGCAATCCTTGAATTTGCTCACCCTGTACCATGTGCCTAGAAGGAATCTCTTCTCCCCAGCCTCACCCTGACCTGCTCCAACAAACCAGCCAAAATCCCTCCTTCTGTTCAAGGCCTACAGCAGGTGTCTCCTCCTTCAGGAAGTCTTCCCTGATGGGCAATCTCCTTCAGATGAAAGTGGTCTCTCTCTCCTAAAATTTCTCTGAACACTTCCTGAATCTCCCCTGCATACCTTTCCCATTCTGCCTCGAAGACAGGCATCTTATCATCCTTATTAGACTGCAAACCTCAGGAGGGCAGGACTAAGTCTCATCTCATCTTTTCTCTCCTATATCTAGTTCAGGGCCTAGTACACAGCTGGCACTTAGTAATTGCTTATTATTAAATTAAGTTACTAGCCACTTCCCAACAGCTCCTTTCCTGTCTACCCCTCTTCTAGCCCCACTTCTCTCGCCCCAAAGAGGCAGCAGTGAGCCCATGACTCCCACACAGAACACAACCTGCTCCTTAGCCCTGAGCCTCTGAACAATCTCTTTCCTCTCTTTATTATTTTTAATTTTTTGTCTTTATTAATTTATTTGTTTACTTTTAGTTTACAAGATTCAGTTTCATACTTCCTTGAGTTTCAAATTTTCTCTCCCTCCCTCCCCTGCCCCAGCCATGGTGGCATACAATCTGCAAATACTTTCACATTAGACATTAGTCAGGTTATAAAGAAGGATTGTATCAGAAGGAATGAACAACGGGAAAAAGGAAACAAGAAACAAGAAACCAAACACGAAAAAGAAAAAGAGCAGATAGTTTGCTTCAATCTGGATTCAAACTCAGTTCTTTCTAGTTCTTTCTCTGCATGTAGACATCTCTCTCCATCATGAGTCTTTTGGGATTGACTTCTATCACTGCATTGCTGAGAAGAGTCCAGTCTGGCATAGTTGGTCATCAGACATATGTTGTGTCTGTGATTGTGTACAAATTTCTCCTGGTTCTACTCTTCTCACTCAGCATCAGTTTGTATAAGCCTCTCTAGGTAAATATGAAGTTCATCTGCTCCTCATTTCTTATAGAACAGTAGTATTCCATTACATGCATGTACCACAACTTGTTCAGCCATTTCCCAATTGATGGGCACCCCCTTAATTTCTAATTCTTTGCCACCATAAAAAGAACTGCTATGAATATTTTTGTACATATGGGTCTTCCTCCCACTTCTATGATCCCTTTGGGATACAACCCTAGAAGTGGTATTGCTGGGTCAAAGGGTATGAAATTATTTATAGCCCTTTGGGCATAATTCCAGATTGCTCTCCAGAATGGTTGGATCAGTTCACAACTCTGCCAGCAATACATTAGTGTTCCAATTTGTCCACATTCTCTCCAGCACTTATCATTTTCTTGTTTTGTCATCTTAGCCAATCTGACTGGTGAGGTGTGGTCTCTCAGAGTTGTTTTGATTTGCATTTCTCTAATCAATAGTGATTTAGAGCATTTTCTCATATGCTTATAGATATCTTTAGTTTCTTCCTCTGAAAACTGCGTGTTTATAGCCTTTGATCATTTGACCATTTATCAGTTGGGGAATGACTTGCATTCTTATAGATTTGACTCAATTTTCTGTATATTTTAGAAATGAGTCCTTTATCAGACATAGGTTGTAAAAATTCTTTCCCAATTTTCCACTTCCCTCCTAATCCAGTTTACATTGGCTTTGTTTGCACAGAAGCTTTTCGATTTAATGTAATCAAAATTATCTATTTGCATTTTATAATGTTCTCTAATTCTTGTTTGGTCATAAAATCTTTCCCTCTCCATAAATCTGACAGGTACACTATTCCTTGTTCTCCCAGATTGCTTATAGCATCATCCTTTATGCCTAGATCATGTACCCATTTAGACTTGATTTTGGTATATGGTGTTAGATAATGGTCTATGCCCAGTTTCTGCCATACTATATTCCAGTTTTCACAGCAGTTTTTGCCAAATAGTGAGTTCTTATCCCAAAAACTTTGGGATAAGATAATAAAAGATAATAAAAAATCTTTGGGTTTATCAAACAGTAGATTACTATAGTCATTGACTGCTGAGTCTCGTGTACCCAATCTATTCCACTGATCCACTACTCTATTCCTCAGCCAGTACCAAGTAGTTTTGAGGGCTGCTGCTTTATAATACAGATTAAAATCTGGTATAGCTAGTTCACTTTCCCTAGCATTTCTTTTCATTAATTCCCTTGATATTCTGGACCTTTTGTTCTTCCAAATGAATTTTGTTACTATTTTTTCTAGGTCAACAAAGTGGTTTTTTTGTAAATTGATTGGTATGGCACTAAATATATAACTTAATTTAGGCAAAATTGTCATTTTTTTATATTAGCTCCACCCAGCCACGAGCAATTGATGTTTTTCCAATTAGCTAGATCTGATTTTATTTGTATGAAAAGTGTTTCGTAGTTGTGTTCATATAGGTCCTAGGTTTCTTTAGGCAGGTAGATTCCCAAACATTTTACAATGTCTACAGTAACTTTAAATGGGATTTCTCTTTCTGTTTCTTGCTGTTGAATTTCACTAGAAATATACAGGAATAGGGGTGGCTAGGTGGCACAGTGAATAAAGCACCTGCCCTGGAGTCAGGAGGACCTGGGTTCGGATCTGACCTCAGACACTTAACATAAAAACTAGCTGCATGACCTTGGGCAAGTCACTTAGCCCCAGTTGCCCTCCAAAAAGAAAAAAGGGGAAAAAAAGAAATACACATGAATACCGAGGGTTTGTGTGGGTTTATTTTATATCCTGCAACTTTGCCAAATTTATTTATTGTCTCAAGTAGTTTTTTACTGGATTCTCTAAGTATATCATCATATCATCTGCAAAGAGTGATAGCTTGGTCTCTTCTTTGCCTAATTTGATTTTTTTGATTTCTTTTTCTTCTGTAATTGCTACTGTTAACATTTCTAGTACCAGATTGAATAAAAGGGGCGATAGTGGACACCCTTGTTTCACCCCTGATCTTATTGGAAATGCTTCTAGCTTATCCCCATTATATATAATACTTGCTGATGGCTTTAAATAGATGCTACCTATTATTTTAAGGAAGGCTCCATTTATTCCTATACTTTCTAGCGTTTTGAATAGGAATGGATGTAATATTTTGTCAAAAGCCTTTTCTGCATCTATTGAGATAATCATGTGGTTTTTGCTAGTTTTATTGTTGATATGATCAATTATACTGATGGTTTTCCTAATATTACACCATCCTTGCATTCCTGGAATAAATCCTACCTGATCAAAGTGTATTATTCTTGTGATAAGTTGCTGTAGTCTTTTTGCTAATATTTTATTTTAAATTTTTGCATCTATATTCTTGAGGGAAATTAGTCTATAATTTTCTTTCTCTGTTTTATCTCTTCCTGATTTAGGTATCAGTACCATATTTGTGTCATAAAAAGAATTTGGTAGGACTCCACTAATTTTCCCAAATAATTTGTAGAGTATTGGAATCAATTGTCCTTTAAATGTTTGATAGAATTCACTAGTAAATCCATCTGGCCCTGGAGATTTTTTCCTAGGAGTTCACTGATGACTTGTTTGATTTCTTTTTCTGAAATGGGGTTAAGTCATTTACTTCCTCTTCAGTTAATCTGGGCAACTTATATTTTTGTAAACATTCATCCATTTCACTAATATTGTCAAATTTATATGCATATATTTGGCAAAATAATTCCTAATTATTGTTTTAATTTCCTCTTCATTGGAGGTAGATTCACCCTTTTCATTTTTGATACTCTTTCCTCTCTTTAGACTCAACTCCTCATCTGTTGCATGGCAAACAATCTTTTTTACTGTGTTCCTCAGAATCTGGCTGTAAGGATGAAAAGACACAATGTGGGTACTTCTTGACCGACCCCCCCCCACCCACCCCACCCCCCCCCCCCCCCGCCAAATAGGAGTCACTCTTGGTATATCCAGACTTTATCTCCAACCCAGTGCCTGCTTCTTGCTGCTCCTAGCATTGGATGCTCAGGGGTCAAAGGTTTTTCCTGGCCAATGATGGAGTCATCATATACTTATTTCAATTCAACATGAACTCCTGGTTCTTGGGAAGCACAGAAATGTTTGTTGAATGAAATGGAATCAATGGATTCATCTGATTCCTTCTCAGACTTATTCCTGTCTCTAGCCTTTGTCATTTCTTCAAGGCAATGAACATTCCTGCTATCTTATGTGAAGGAAGATGATTGTGCAGCAGTAATAGAATCATTTCCTTTAAGCTGCAAAGAGAGGGGTGGGGATCATTATACTCAAGATCACAGGAATATTTGCTTTAGTTTCATTTGGAGGCCAAAAGTATGCCCCTTTTTGATCTCTAAAGTCCCTTCCACCTTTGGCAGTCTACCTTCTAACATTCTCTGGTCTAAGGCCCCTCCAAGCTCTGACATCCTGTGTTCTAAGAGCCTTCCAGCTCTGACATTCTGTGTTCTAAGGGCCCTCCCAGCTCTGACATCCTGTGTTCTAAGGGCCCTCCCAGCTCTGACATCCTGTGTTCTAAGGGCCCTCCCAGCTCTGACATTCTGTGTTCTAAGGCCCCTCCCAGCTCTGACATTCTGTGTTCTAAGGGCCCTCCCAGCTCTGACATTCTGTGTTGAAAGGCTTTTCCCAGTTCTGACCTTCTCTGTTCTAAGGTCTTCTCCAGCTCTGACATTTTGTGTTTTGTCCCTTCCAGTTCTATGTCCTCTGATTCTTCCCATTCAGGGACTATCTTGGCCAAGGCAGTGTTCCACAGGAAGTATCTTTCTACTCCCTCCCCCACCAACATCAAAGCTGCACTGAAGCCTCATTAAGCCTGTTTGCTCCATGTTGTGCATAGCAATTACATTGCCCTAATGGGAAATCGGTGCCAAATACATGTGTATTTGCAGAATTGCACCAAGATCCAGCCAAGCTCCAGAGTGATCAGATGTTGTAAAATGTCCTCTGTCTGTAGACAGGAAAATCCCTTGGAGGCTGCTACAGGCAGCAGTGTGGAAGAGAAAATGCTGCAAGTAGCAGGGATCCCCCATCATCTACATTTAGGGACTGTGCTACCTCAGCTTCCAAATCTGTAAAGGGAGGAGAATAGGAATATATATACTGCTTAGTTCATACAAGTGTTCTAAAGATGGAATATGATGCTTCAGTAAGCAGGAGAGCTCATTAATCAATCAACCAATAAGCATTTTTTTAAATGTCTAGCAGATAAAAATAAACATGACACAGCCCCTGCCCTCCAAGAGCTAACAGTCTGCTAAGGAGCAAATGTGTGTGCATGTAAGTGTGCCACAAAGTAGAAAGGAAACATCTAGACCAGGCATTGTGGGAAGACGAAAGAAGCCTTTGGATAGTATGGCACTAGGTAAGACAATGTCAGACTGTCCAGACTCAGAGCCCCTTCCCTTTTGTGGATTTCAGTGCCATCATCTATCAAATGAGGACTTTGGATAAGAGGATCTCTGAAGCACCTTCCAGCTCTGACATCCGAAGGTCCAAGGTCCTTTCCAGTTCTGACATTGTTTGTTCTAAGTTCCCTCCAAGCTTTGATATTTCATGTTCTAGGGACCCTTCAAGTTCTGACATTCTATGCTCTAAGTATCCCTCCAGATCTAACATTCTGTAATCCAAGGTCCCTCCCAGCTCTGATATTTTATGTTCTAAGGTCCTCCCAGCTCTGACATTCCATGTTCTTGCCCTGATATTTTGTATTCCAAGGTCCCTCTGAATTCTAGCACTCTATGTTCTGATCTGTGTTCTAAGGACCCTCTCAGCTCTAAAATTATGTGTTCTGATGTCCTTCCCAGCTCTGACATTCTATGTTCTAAGGTCCTCCCAGCTCTGACACTCCATGTTCTTGCCCTGATATTCTGCATTCCAAGGTCCCTCCAAGTTCTAACATTCTGTGTTCTGACATTCCATGTTCTAAAGACCCTCTCAGCTCTGACATTCCATATTCTTGCCTTGACAGCCTGTGTTCCAAGGTCCTTTCCAACCTAACATTTCTGCTCTAAAACCTCTTATAATTTTGTTATCTGTCTGATACTAATCTTACCAAAATATCAGAGAAGGGGAATGTTGGTGTGTACTGGAGCAGGGGAGGGAGCCAGGGGGCAGTTAGAGAAGGTGTCGGGGAGTTGGTAAGAAAAGCTAGCCCCTTAGGATGGGTAAGATTGGACAAATATCTCATCAGTCCCATTGCAGTTTTAGAGTTCTCTTACAACCGACCCACCTCCATTTCCAGTCCTCTCTGTCTTAGATCACATTTTTATGTTACTTGTCTCACACAAGTCCTTATTGGAACTTTGCTGCTTGATATTGGCACACCCCTGACGTGTACCAACAGCCCCCCCCCCATAGCTACGATTTCACCCTACATCTTCTGACCTCAGATCAGGTACGGTCTCCCCACCATACCACCTTGTTTCTAGGAATGAGTCCTTCTTGTTCAGGGTCAGGGCCAAAAGTCTTTTCTGGCTTCTGATTTTCAGTGTAGTTCCCATTTTCCCCCCTTGCACAGATCACCCTGACAGGCCTTGTACTACTATTCCCATTCTCTTCATAACACACATTCCAGGCTTAAAGAGACTTCCCCTCACTGGGCTTTCCTAGGGGATTCTCAATCCTCCCTACCTTTATCCTTCCTTCTTTTCCAGTTACTCCCAGATTATTTCCCACTCAGTCCCCTTTAGGTCTAGGCAGTACATCCTACAGGCTTCTGGTCCTTCCAGGGGCTGCCTTGGATGACCATCTTGGCCTTCTGAGAGACTGTCCCAAGTTCAGGGATGTGTAAGGGTTGGCTATCTTCCTTGCTCTCCTAGAAATCCTATCACCATCAGTAGGATCATGGGAGTAGCTGACAAGGCTGCTGTTCCACTGTCTCCCATGCAACTGAATTCAATTCAACAAGCATTTAATAAATGTGCAAGATAATCTATTCGATGCTGGGGATACAAAGACAAAATGAAATATAGTCCCTGTCCTCAAGGGGCTTAAAATATACCAGTCAGATACAACATTTGCACAGACAAGAGAATTCACTATAAATTGAGAAGAGAGAAACAAACAAACAAAAAAAAAAAACAACAAGCAAAGAGCCTAGAAAAGGCTTCCCAGGGAAGCTAAGCTTTGAAGGAAGAAGTTAAAAGTTTTAAGAGGCAGAGATAAGTGAGAACAATAGGCAATCCTGCCATGTAGGACAACCTGTTCAAAAGCACAGTGGCAGGAGATAGAATGCTGAGTTTGAGGAGCAGACCAGTTTGGCTGGAATGTAGATCATGTGAAGGAAGAATATGGTGGAAGTAAGTGTAGCCAGGGAGTTGGAGCCAGACTCTGAAGAGCCTCAAATGTCCTTCAAGTGAGTAGTCTATATTTTTTCTAGAGTCTCCAGACATTCATGGATAAGTAAATGACTTGGTCAGATGTGTTCTTTAGGAAAATTATTTTAGCAGTTGGTTGATGGATGAATTGGAGAGTGTGGGAAACTAGAGGCCAAGAGACCAATTACTTAGAAAGCAATGGAATAATCCAGTTGCAAAGTTATGAAGACCTGAACTAAGGTGGGAGCAGTGTGTTTCTACCTCTCCTCAAGGATCCAAGGCCTTCCAGGTATATGGGCTCATGAGACTTAGAGAAAACAGGGACCTTAAGTCACCCAGCCCAACTACCTGACTTTAAAGATGAGGAAACTGAGGCCCAGAGAGGATCATCAATCAGTGGCTGTGCTCATCCTTCCTGAGAGCAAAAGGAAAAATACATTCTAGCATCTGAGAGAGGCTGTGAGGGTCAGGGGGTGATAGAAGCCCCAGCCATGGTCTCAGAATACTTGGGATCCTGGATCAGACATTCATTAGCCTTGAATTAGATAGATAGATAGATAGATAGATAGATAGATAGATAGATAGATAGATAGATGGATGGATGGGTGAATGGGTGGACAGGCGGACAGATGGAGAGAGAGAGAGAGAGAGAGAGAGAGAGAGAGAGAGAGAGAGAGAGAGAGAGAAGAGAGATTTTTTTACCTCTCTGAGTCTTGGTTTCCTTATCTGCAAAGTGAAGATAATGACCCTTGTATTATGTATTTCACAATTATTATGTTGAAAAGGTTTTGCAAAGCATAGGTTATGATAGAATAAGAACTGCTATTACATATGTGTTCTCCCACCCCAAGTTTCAGAAGAATAATGTGAGGTGGGGAAAGAAATTAACCCAGAGCAGTGGTAGAATGTCAGGAATTAAAGGGAATGGGGGTAGGGAGTGAGCACTTTCTAGGATCACTCAAATTGTACCACACAATGGACTCATCATCTGGAGTAAGTCACTTTGTCTCTGTGAAATGAAAAGGCTGGATTACACAAACTAGTCAGTCCCTCCCTGGTGCTGTGTTCCAAGGCCCCCGCCCTCCCCCCAGCTCTGACACTCTGTGTTCTTATATTCTAGGTTCTAAGTTTCTTCTCACATCCTCTGCTCATTCATGGTCTTATATCTAAATGAAGGTATATTGAATTGGCATTTTCTCTTCATATGCTCTGAACTACCTGGATTTACAAAGCTATTCATTAATATGAATTAAAGGGAGGCTATGTGTGTGTATATGTTTAACTTATGAAAGAGATCAGCCCACTTAAGGACCTCAGCAAGCACAGAAATCATTGGTTTATGTGCCAATTGACAGCATTAACCACTAGTGAAGCTGCCTTTTTCATTCAAGCAGGGCCTTCAGAAGGAAGGGCTTTCCTGAGAAGTCACTAGGAGTCCTGAGCTTGCTCCCAGACCATGCTGACTTTCCTTCTGATGCACCCTGGTGAAACAAGAGAGAGAGAGGGTTAGCTCACTCACCTCCATACACCAAGCAAGTCCAGGTGCCACAAAGAGGCAGAGTATGGATGAGGCAGGGCACTGGTGCTGGCCTAAATTTGCAGCTCTGCACAGTCATTGACTTAGCACAACAGATTCCCTTAGTCCTTAGATAACACAGCATAGAGCCTCAGGAAGACCCAAGTTCAAATCCTGCCTCAGATCTTTACTAGCTTTGCCAGCCCTGCACACTTAACCCCACTGTGTCTTAGTTTCATCATCTTAAAAATAAAATGGTTGGATTCTCAGGTCCCTTTTACCTTCAAGTCTATGATCTTATGGTGTTTTCTGTATCTGATTTTCACCTCCGTTGTACACATCTGGTTCTCCCTCATCCAGCTGGCACTGACAGGGTATGTAGAGAGACAATGGAGAGAAGAAAGCTATGCATTTTGGGAAAATATATCTGGGAGTTAGTAAAAAAAAAAGTATGCTCTTGGACCTTTGGAAGAGGGTGGGCAGTTAGTGATGTAGCAATAGATCTAATTACACTTGACCATTGAGTAAAGTAATTCTTTGTCTCTGTCTCTGTCTGTTTCTATCTCTCTCTCCTCTTCTCTCCTCTCTCTCTCTCTCTCTCTCTCTCTCTCTCTCTCTCTCTCTCTCTCTGTCTCTCTCTCTCCTCTCTATCTAGCTATCTTTCTCTCCCTCTCTCTCTCTCCTCTCTCCTCTCCTCTCTCTCTCTGTCTCTCTCTCTCTGTCTCTCTCTGTGTCTCTCTCTGTGTTTCTCTTTCTTTCTCTGCCTCTGTCTCTCTCTGTCTCTGTGTGTCTCTCTCTTTTCTGTTTGTCTGTCTCTCCAAAACTGAGGTTCCTGTAAGGATAATAGAATGCCATATCCGTAAGGGACCTTAGAACAGAGAACATCAACACTGCTAGAGAACTTGGAACCTAGAATAGCAAAGTTGGAATAAACCTCAGAATAGAGAATGCCAGATAAGGCAGGGATATTAGAATAAAAAACATTAGAGCTGGAATGGACTGTTATTATTTTTATTATGATTGTACCATATCATACATTACTAATATTGATAATCACAGGGCAGCCGGACAAGCAGCTGGCTGAAGGGACACCAGAACACCAGCAGCTGTGGAATTTCCAGAATTACCAACACATAGATGCCTAGGACAAAGCGAGAGGTTAGTGCCCTATGGACTTTGGGACCAGTATTTGGGAGCACATCAGCTTCTATCCCTGGGGGTGAGAAACCACTAAGGAGCCAATGCACAGCCGCCATTTTGCAGCTTCAGCTCCTGGCCTGTGGACTGTACGGGGATCCAAAGATCAGTCTTGGGGGTAATCGCTCTTGCTTTAACCTTCTTGGATCTGGATTGCAGTCTGAGGTGGAAGTCTTGGGGTGTGTGACCAGCTTGCCAGAGTGTGTGGAGGCTTCAGGGAGGGCACCCAACTAATATCTCTGGCAGTTGAGAAGACCCCAATGTTTGGGACAGAAGCTCCCCTGTCTGGTGGCAGAGTCCTACTGTGGCAACAAGCCCAAAAGTCAAGTAATTAAGTGGCAACATGCCTAGGCAAAGGAAACAAAATAAACAGAAAAATTCAACATTAGACTCCTATTTTAGGGGCAAAGAGGATCGAAGTATGGAATAGGAGGAGGACTGGGAGGTCAGAACTCCTGCACAAAAAGCCCCAAATGAAAATATGAGCTGGTTACAGGCCATAGAGGACCGTAAGAAGGATTTCAAAAACCAAATAAGAGGGGGCAGCTAGGTGGTGCAGTAAATAGAGCACCAGCCCTGGAGTCAGAAGGACCTGAGTTCAGATCCGGCCTCAGACACTTAACACACACAAACAAAAACCTAGCCGTGTGATCTTGAGCAAGTTACTTAACCCCAATTGCCCTCCAAAAAAAAGCAAACAAAAACAAAAACAAAAACAAATAAGATAAGGAGAAGAAAATTGGGAAGAGAAATGAGAAGGATACAGGAAAAGTATAAAATGACAGTTAACAGCCTGACTGAGGAAAATAACACCTTAAAAAATAGACTAACTCGGGGCAGCTAGGTGGCGCAGTGAATAGAGTGCCGGCCCTGGAGTCAGAAGGACCTGAGTTCGGAGCCGGCCTCCGACACTTAATCCACACAAACAAAAACCTAGCTGTGTAACCTTGGGCAAGTTACTTAACCCCAATTGCCCTAAAGGGGCGGCTAGGTGGCGCAGTGAGTAAGAGTGCCGGCCTCGGAGTTTGGATGACCCGAGATAAGATCCGGCCTCAGAAAATGAGCACCCACGCATAAATAATGACTAGCCATGTAACCTTGAGCAAGTTACTTAACCCCAATTGCTTTAAAAAAAAATAGACTAACTCAAATGGCAAAAGAGGCTCAAAAAGGCAATGAGGAGAAGAATGCCTTAAAAAGCCGACTTTGCCAGATGGAAAAAGAATCTCAAAAGCTCACTGAGGAGAATCTTTCCTTCGGATTTAAAATGCACCAAAGGGAAACTAGTGACTTTTTGAGAAATCAAGATGCTGTTAAACAGATCCAAGCAATTGAAAGAATAAAAGGCAGTGTGAAATATCTCATGGGAAAAACCACTGATCTGGAAAATAGATCCAGGAGAGATAATTTAAAAATTATTGGACTACCTGAAAGCCATGATCAAAGAAAGAACCTAGAAATCATCCTTCAAGAAATTCTCAAGGAAAATTGCCCTGATGTTTTAGAACCAGAGGGCAAAATAGAGGCTGAAAGAATCCACCAATCACCTCCTGAAAAAGATCCCAAAAAGAAAACTCCTAGGAATATTATAGCCAGGTTCCAGAATTCCCAGATCAAGGAGAAAATAATACAAGCAGCCAGGAAGAAACAATTTCAATATTGTGGAAACACAATCAGAATAGCACAGGACCTGGGAGCTTCTATACTGAGGGATCGAAGGGCATGGAATATGATATTCCAGAGGGCAAAGGAGCTGGGATTAAAACCAAGAATCACCTACCCAGCAAAACTGAGTATCTTGTTTCAGGGGGAAATATGGTCATTCAGTGGAATAGAGGACTTTCAAGCATTCTTGAGGAAAAAACCAGAGTTGAATAGAAAATTTGACATTCAGACACAAGAAGCAAGAGATTCTTGAGAAGGTAAACAGGGAAAAGAAATCAAAAGGAACTTATCAAAGTTGAACTATTTACATTCCTACATGGAAAAACAATAACAGGAACTGATGAAACCTTTTTCAGTATGAAAATAGTTGAAAAAGGGTATATGGGCATATGAATACATATGTGAATTTGTGTATATATGTTTACAGGTATACATGGATAGAGGCCACAGGTTGAATTTGGTGGGAAGGGATGATACTTAAGGGCTGAAGTTAAGAGGTGAGAGAGGAATGTAGCAAGAGGAAATGAGGAGTGACGGGGGCAGGGGGGTAAACTATCTCATGTAGAAGAGGCAAGGGGAAGTGTTTGCAGGGTAGGGAAAGAACAGGAAGGCAAAAAGGCAAAATCATATTCTCATTGAATTTGGCTCAGGGAGAGAATGACATACATACTAAATGGGATATCTCACCCTGCAGGAGAGTAGGGGGGAGGGTGATGAGAGGGGGGATGATGGAGGGGAGGGCATACTGTGGGGGAGGGGAGGTTGGAGGCACCCACTTTTGAAGAGGAACAGGATCAAAGTAGGGAATGGACCAGGTGGGGGGTGGGATGGGTGGGAGGGAAATATAGCCAGTCTTTTACAATATATCTACTATGGTAATGTTTTGCATAGCTATACATGTACAACATATAC